>CM035442.1:66059523-66379523 GCA_020310875.1 Ceratopteris richardii | reverse complement strand
TCTGTGTGTGAGTCTTTCTGCAGGGAGCTCCCTTATCCTCCGAATAAAGTAGATAGTTTGGAATAGTGCATCTACTACCATGGGTGGTGTAGCTAGCTCTTCCCCGATGATGTCATGTGGCACTGATTGTTTCCTGCGAAATTGTTGCGAGATCATACATACTTGTGGCCTCTCAAGTGCACTCCATTGGGTGAGTGTGAGGCCTTGGGTCCAAACTGTCGTAGCATACATCATAGGTAGTCTGACAAGTCCAAACTGTCGTAACATACATCATAGCTGGTCTACTAGGAAGTTCAAAAACTAGTCTCTATAGTATGATAGTTTTGATCCAAGGTCGGAAGTGAACCACATCTGACTAGTGTATAGCTTCCAGAGATCTTGTCTAGGCATAGTGTTCCTCTCACTATGTGAGAGGCGAATGTGGGGAAAGTCTAGGTCATACTGGAAGGGTGTTAGTCTGTCCATATCCATCAAACCATGCCCTAACTTGAGAATACCAAGCTCTCTCATATCTTGATTGAGAGGCGTGTATCACCGCCTCAAATGCTGTGTGAGTCTATCCGCTCAGAGCTCGCTCATCCTCTGAATGAAACATATTGTCTGGAATAGTGTCTCTATCACCATGGGAGGTGTGGTCATCTCTTCCTTGATGATGTCATGTGGTAGTGATTGTCTCCCACGAAATAGCCGTGAGATCATGCGTACTTACGGCCTCTCAATCACACTCCATTGGGTGGCTGTGAGACCCGGACCCCAAACCGTCGTCTCATACATCATAGCTGGTGTGACTAGTGTGCCAAATAGCCATCCCTTCGTACGAGGCTCTTGGAAGTGTGCTTGATGACACCTCCTCTCTAATATGGCCAAAGGTGCATATTCCTGTGTGAGCCTACCAATGGCTGCCTATCTCATACTGAAGGGACCAAGTAGGGTTGTGAATGTCACCCCTAGGTAGACATATGAAGTGACCCCCTCAAACTATCCACCAACGGCTGTGAATCATGCTTCATTCTGCATCATAGGAGAGGTATGGAAAATCATGACCTTGATCTTGCGAAGGTTTACAACCCACCCCTTCTGTATACAAAACTCATCCAAGGCACCCAACTAGCACTCTAAACCCTCGGTGGATTCTGAAATAAATACAGTTTCATCAGCATATACTAGAATCTGTTCAGGTGTACCTCCAAGGCACCCAACTAGCACTCTAGACCCTCGGTGGATTCTGAAATCAATACAATTTCATAAGCATATACTAGAATCTCCACCCTCACTGCTAGCTCGTAGGATGTAGTCCTCAATCTCGTCAATGTAGAGCTTCGATAGAGTGGGAGAAAGTGGGCAGCCTTGCTTAACAACAACTCTGTTAGCAAAGGCTTCCGATAATCCCCTCGACCATGTTAGCAAAGGTTCACTGTGAGTCCTCTCTCCATGGAGAAGGTATCAAGCGCCTGTAAATGTGACTGCAACCCCTCCTTTGACTCTGAAAGCAAGACAATGTCATCAACATATAATAGGATGTGTAGTGGCGTACCTTCGAGGTCTCCTCCTAGCCCTCCTGCTCGCTGTATATACTCTGTGATCTCGTCGATGTAGAGACCGAAGAGAGTGGGTGAGAGAGGGCAACCTTGTTTCACACCAATGGTGCTAACAAGCCTGTCTGATAGGCCACCGGGGCAGCGTACCCTGCCTGTGACTCGTGCATATAGAGCATGGATGGCCCATAGCATGTCTGATGGTAGGTGTAACTCCTTGAGCCTCCGTAGTAGTCTCTCTCGAGGAACCATGTCGAAGGCTTTGTGGAAATCCACAAAGCAACAGTATAGTCTCTGCTTCCTCGCCTTCGCGCTCTCAATCAAGCAACGAAGCACGAAGATGTGGTCGATGGTGGAGAAAGTGCGGCGGAAGCCTGCCTGGCCAGGTGCTCTGATCCCAGCTGCCTCAGCGTGTGTACTGAGCTTTGCCTCTAGTACTGCCCCATAGATCTTGGCCAGGATATGGCCTATCATAATAGTCCTGTAGTTCCCTGGATCCATCGTATCGCCGGACTTATGGATAGGCGTAATGGTATGCATAGTCCACGAGTCCGGTAATCCCTCAACCAAAGCACGGTTGAAGAGATGGGCGATCAAGTGGGAAACTATATCTGCTATGTAAATAAAGTGCTCGCCCTGTAGCCCCGTGTGGTCTACTGAACGGCCATGTTGTAGCCTATGGATGGCGTGTCGTACCATGCCTGCCGTGAAGAAGGTGGATATCACAGGACGCGGTGTGGGAGGGATCGACAATGGTGGCTGTCATTGGACGTCATATAACCTCTGGGCGTAGGTGTGCCAAGTCTGAGGATCTGCTATGGGTGTAGGTGGGCGTGGCTCACGTAGTGCCCTCCACGCGATGGCACAATCCCTTCTCATGAGAAGGTCGAACAACTCTGCCTCGTGTCTCTCCTCGAAAGCTCGTCGCTTCTGGCGTGTGAGGGCTCACATCTGTCGTCGTGCCTCCCTCTCTGTGATGGATCCCAAGATACTCTGTGCTCTGAGATGTCGGTATAGTTGCCTACACTCCTCATCGTACCATCTATTCTAGGGTGTATGCCATTCGTGTCGAATGTGCGGTGTTGTGGGTGGTTTATGGGAAGCTGAGAGTAGCGGATGTGTGGAGGATCGAGGAGAAGTGGGCAGTGAGGGTGTCCAATGAGGCAGAGGGATCAAGGGAGTAGATGCGCTCACGATCATGGGAGCTATAGATATGTGCTAGCTCATGTCTAAAGTGAATGGTGGTATGGGCATGTGGCTATATGGTGACGGGGTGTGATATGCATGGTGAGCCGCGTATGGATAGGGCAAGATATGCGTGGTCAGCTTCAATCGGTATGCGTGGGATAATGAATGAGGTGATGAGATGCATGGCCTCCGGGGGCCCGATAACATAGTCTACCACACTTCCCCCCTTTGGTGTCGTGGGTGGAATGCAGGTGAGACCACCCGAGGTGGGCCAGGTCGCCATCCCATCATATATAATGAGACGGTGTGCTTCTCCCATGTCTTCCGTATGAGGTGGGTGTGGCGGTGTCGGCTGAGGCTCTGAGTGTAGACATATCCTCTATGGTACGAAGCATTTTAGGGTCGTCAAAGTCGTAGATATCCATTGGTGGCTCTGAGTGCGGGCATTGAAGTCTCCTACAAGGAAGACTTCGCCCATCCTGGTATACTCCATAATGGTGTCTCTGAGGGAGTCATATGGCGATATGGTGTCTGTCCCCTCGCCCCCTAAGGGCTGCTCGGGGGAATGTGTGAAGCGCGAGCCTGTGGGTGCAATATAGCATATGGCGAAATACGCTGCTCTCTCCTCTGATAGCTGGAGGCGTATCCACATGAAACGTGCCTCTGGGTCTCTGGCTACCACCTGTGCCCTGTGCTGTAGCGACTGTCTTTAGGGCACGGCTACTCCTCCTGATCCTCGTGTGGTTCTATCTCATCTATTGGCGGTGAGCTGACTCCCACATATAGCCCTCAATCCTCGGTAGGCTCCTCCTCGGGCTCTCGTGTGTCTCTGTCAAGAAGATCATGTCTCTTCCCTCCATCACCTCCTCGAGGCGCCCTGGATGTGTCCACAAAGATCCATTGCAATTTCGGACTGCAATGTGCACCTCTTGTTGTGCTGTCCCATAGGCCGCAAATCCCTAGTCAATGGGCCGTCCACCAATGATGACAGGACCGTCTCTGTATAGGGCACGATGTCCCTCTCGTCGGGCTTGGAGGATGCGCGGCATGGATGCACGTCTGTGCTCTACCTACATCCGTGTGAGATCATCATCTAAATAGATGGGGGTGATCGGTATAGTGCGTAGTACCGCCCATCGTCTCAGGAAGTCTCTCCTCCCTTCCTCATCTGAGAACCGAATGATAAGTGCTCTTCTCCGTGTGGTGTCCCGTCTTGCTCTCCAGGCTCTGGTGAAACGGAGAGGCTAATCCGCTCGGTATCCAAGTAGTGTGCACAAGCGACGCCCGTCGTGCTTTGGTGATCCGTCTGTCTCTGTGAGGCCGGAGACGCGAACATTGAGCCTCCGAGCTTGTCGCATCCGCTCCTCAATGGTGGTGTGTACTATGTGGATCTCCTCATGTTGGTTGTTCTTCTTTGCCTCCTGTCGTAGGTTCTTTTTTACAATCTCGACCCATCCATCTTTCTTATTCTCAAGCTAGCTCTGAACCACCTCCATGCACTCCTTGATAGTCACCCGAATGTCCTCTCCTTCTCCAAGGTTGCAACCTTGGCTTTGAGAGCGGCAACTTAGCGGGTAACCCCATTCAATGCAGAATCTCCTTCTTTCTTTTGTTTTCCTATTAACTCTCGGAGGAAATGCTCTAAGGTGGCCAGTTGTTCCTCCAACTTGGGAGCCATGGAGAGAGAGGGAGAGAGAGAGAGAGAGAGAGAGAGAGAGAGAGAGAGAGAGAGAGAGAGAGAGAGAGAGAGAGAGAGAGAGAGAGAGAGAGAGAGAGAGAGAGAGAGAGAGAGAGAGGGAGGGAGGGAGGGAGGGAGGGAGGGAGGGAGGGAGGGAGGGAGGGAGGGAGGGAGGGAGGGAGGGAGGGAGGGAGGGAGGGAGGGAGGGAGGGAGGGAGGGAGGGAGGGGGGAGGGGGGGGGGAGGGGGGGGGGAGGGGGGGGGAGGGAGGGAGGGGGGGAGGGAGGGAGGGATGGGGGGGGGGGAGAGAGGGAGGGAGGGAGGGAGGGAGGGAGGGAGAGAGAGAGAAAAGAAAGAAAGAAAGAAAGTGTTTTTACGTCTATTAGGAGGCCGAACTCGGCCTATGAGACAAATCAATGTACATGGGTGTATCTTCTGTCAATCGGAAAAGATAAAAGTACTGAAAAAAAGATGGCAAGGCTGATATAGATCTCTGTAGTATGCATGTAGAGATACCCATGAAAGTGGGAGGGGGGGGACGGTGAATGGAGTGCTATATCTATAGCCTATATGCAAAAGGGTAGTACAAGCATGATAATGCATCTGAACGACTAACTAGCTCCATCTTGTACTAGTGAGCGGGTGTAAGATGTGGTACATGGGTGGAGGTGGAGTCAAGGCCGCCTTGATGGCTACAGCGGGATCTTCCATCATCCGGGATCGTCTCTCCTCCATGGCGCGATGGTCACGAGCCTGGATGTCTGCGATCTGGTGTCTGTGAAGTTTGAGGGCCCGATATCCTATAGCACGGGGTTCTCTCCTAGCTCGAGAGGTCTGAGCCTGCCGAAGAGTCACCCCTCTCGATGTGTGAGCTAAGGGGCGGAGGGCTGTTGCACGTCGTGCAATGAAGAAGTCAGTGAGAGAGAGAGAGAGAGAGAGAGAGAGAGAGAGAGAGAGAGAGAGAGAGAGAGAGAGAGAGAGAGAGAGAGAGAGAGAGAGAGAGAGAGAGAGAGAGAGAGAGAGAGAGAGAGAGAGAGAGAGAGAGAGAGAGAGAGAGAGAGAGAGAGAGAGAGAGAGAGAGAGAGAGAGAGAGAGAGAGAGGGATGAGGTTAGGTGGGGGGCGTTTGGGGTTAGGCTTAGGATTTAGGGTTTCGGTTTAGGGGTAGGGGTAGGATGGAAGATTAAAATAGGTTTATTAGGCATATTCATGGTTAGGGTTTGGGGTTGGTTTCGGGCTAGTGTTAGAATTAAAATTAAAGTCGATGTCGAGGTGGGGTTCAGAATGGAAGTTCGTGCTCTGGATTCTACAGAGAGGTGACCGGATCTGAGAGGACTCATGCGGGTCTGAGGTTCGAACTGAGCAGATCCATGACGCAGATCTGAGAGAACGTAGATCTCGTCCGTGACTGATGCAGATATGGACTATGAGCTGGAGATGGTCGTTAAGCTGGAGTTGGAGCTTGACGGGCAGGATGAGGAGAGATGGCCGCCCCTCAGACGGGTGGCAAGAGGTAGTGGGTCACGCGCCTCTTACGGGGTGCAGAGTAGACTGATAGGGTTACGGGGCTGAGGCAGTAGGCGTGCTGAGCGGCTGATATACATATATATATATATATATATATATATATATATATATATATATATATATATAGAGAGAGAGAGAGAGAGAGAGAGAGAGAGAGAGAGAGAGAGAGAGAGAGAGAGAGAGAGAGAGAGAGAGAGAGAGAGAGAGGGAGGGAGGGAGGGAGGGAGGGAGGGAGGGAGGGAGGGAGGGAGGGAGGGAGGGAGAGAGAAAGTGTTTTTACGTCTATTAGGAGGCCCAACTCCGCCTATGAGACAAATCGATGTACATGGGTGTATCTTCTGTCAATCAGAAAAGATAAAAGTGCTGAAAAAAACTGGTAAAGCTGATATAGATCTCTGTAGTATGCATGTAGAGAGAGAGAGGGGGAGAGAGAGAGAGAGAGAGAGAGAGAGAGAGAGAGAGAGAGAGAGAGAGAGAGAGAGAGAGAGAGAGAGAGAGAGAGAGAGAGAGATTTTAACATCTATTAGAGGCCAAAATTGGCCTATGAGACAAAACATATAAATTAGTATGATCCAGTATGATCCAATCCACTGTGATCCCTAAAGGAAAACAAAATAAAATGTGAGTACAAAACAGAGTATAAGAGAGAGAGAGAGAGAGAGAGAGAGAGAGAGAGAGAGAGAGAGAGAGAGAGAGAGAGAGAGAGAGAGAGAGAGAGAGAGAGAGAGAGACTTTTTAACGTCTATTAGAGGCCAAAATCGGCCTATGAGACAAAACATATACATCAGTATGATCCAATCCACTGTGATCCAAAACGAAAATAAAGTGTGAGTACTGCAAACGGGTATAAAAGGAGGGATAGTAGCTGGTATCAAGGGTGTGGGGTACTATGGGTATGCACTCTATATGCTCAATGGGTGAGATACAAATATGATATGCATAGGGAGGGGAGGCTCGATGGTATCACAACCCCCTAAATGCCTGGAGTGGGTGTAGGATATAATGCATCGGTGGGTAAGGTATCATGGCGATCCTCAAAATGCTCTGGGCGTCCAAATCGATAGGGGTGCGCTGCTGACGTCTCTGTATCTCCATGTCATGGCGTGCGTGAATCGCTTGAATCTCTCTCTGATGTGGACGAGCTCTCAGGACAAGGGGTCTCGGTCGTCGACGCTGTCGTCTAAGCTCCTCTGCTCTGTGTAATGTGACACCCCGCATCGAGCTCGGACCTCGAGTGTATGTGGGTCTGACAAAATCTGTAATATAAGTCTGAGGGGGGGGGGTCAGGTGTATCTCCATCTGCTGCTGGAGGAGTGATGCTCGACGGTGCTGGAGCTCAACTAGGAAACGACCTAGAGGGCGTTGGTCCTCTGTCCCCAATAAAGCCCTGATCTCTCTAGGCCCCCTGAAGAGCTGTGGGTAGCCGTCTCTGATGTCCTCATATGCTTGGCATCTACATGTGTAGTGCTCCTCGTGCTCCACCTCCTCTCTACATATCCTTCATAATCGCTCATCCCTGGGGGTATGTGTGGCTGCCCAATCTCAATCTCAAGCTGGTGTGATGATACTCTTAGCTTCCCAATGGCCACTCTCTCAGCTGGTGCCATATATGTATCCATGTATCGTGGTCTCTGAATGAAAGCATCCGCTGTCACAGTCAGGAAGTGCTCTCTATAGTGTTGCCTCTTTGTGGGAAGAGGCCCCCGTGGTGCTATCCATGTCTCCCTGACGTGTATCTGTAGTAGGTCCTGACGGATGATCCTATTCCTCTCCGAACGAGAGAGGGTAATGTGGGGGGAAGAGAGGTCATACTGAAAAGGAGGGAGATCCGTAATGCTCATGCCATGGTCTGCTAACCATCGGTAAGTCTGTGCATACCATACTCTCTCATGCCCTGTCTCTGCCAAATGTCTAGAGCTCTCAAATGCAAGCCTGGTGAGTCGGCTAGTGGGGAGCTCTCTGACTCTCAGAATAAAGGTCACCCTCTGGAAGAGGGCCTCCACTAGCATCGGTGGTGTGCCAAACTGAGCTCGTATAATGTCATGTGGAACGGAGTGCTTGCTGCGCAGCAAGTGTGATATCATGGTGATCTGGGGCCTCTCAATCTGCGTCCACATCGCCTCTGTGATCCCTGGTGCCCATACTGCTGCTGCGTACATCAATGCGGGTGTCACTAGAGTGTCAAAGAGCCATCCCTTAGTCCGGGGCTCCTGAAAATGTGTCTGAAAGCAGCGTCTCTCCAATCCTGCAAGTGCCGCATAACCTCGCGTCAATCTATCTCTCGCAGCCTGTGCCATGGAGAATACCCCTGTGCTGCCCGAGAAAGTGATACCTAGGTAGACGTAGGAGTCCACTACCTCTATCTGTCCTCCAGCTCCTGTGAAAGAGGCGCGATGGCGTACTGTCGTGGAGGTATGGAAGATCATGAGCTTGGTCTTGCCAAGGTTCACTGTGAGTCCTCTCTCCATGCAAAAGGTATCGAGCGCCTGTAAATGTGACTGCAACCCCTCCTGTGACTCTGAGAGTAGGACAATGTCATCAGCATATAATAGGATATGTACTGGCGTACCTCCGAGGTCTCCTCCTCGCCCTTCTTCTCGCTGTATATACTCCGTGATCTCGTCGATGTAGAGACCGAAGAGAGTGGGTGAGAGAGGGCAACCTTGTTTCACACCAATGGTGCTAACAAGGTTGTCTGATAGACCGCCGGGGAAGCGTACCCTGCCTGTGACTCGTGCATACAAAGCGTGGATGGCCCATAGCATGTCTGATGGAAGCTGTAACTCCTGGAGCCTCCGTAGTAGTCTCTCTCGAGGGACCATGTCGAAGGCTTTGCGGAAATCCACAAAGCAACAGTATAGGCTCTGCTTCCTCGCCTTCGCGCTCTCAGTCAAGCAACGAAGCACGAAGATGTGGTCGATGGTGGAGAAAGTGCGGCGGAAGCCTGCCTGGCCGGGTGCTCTGATCCCCGCTGCCTCAGTGTGTGTACTGAGCTCTGCCTCTAGTATTGCCCCATAGATCTTGGCCAGGATATGGCCTATCATAATAGTCCTGTAGTTCCCTGGGTCCATCATATCGCCGGACTTATGGATAGGCGTAATGGTATGCATAGTCAATGAGTCGGGTAATCCCTCAACCAAAGCACGGTTGAAGAGATGGGCGATCAAGTGGGAAACTACATCTGCTGCGTATATAAAGTGCTCTCCCTGTAGCCCCGTGTGGTTTGCAGAATGGCCATGCTGTAGCCTATGGATGGCCTGTCCTACCATGCCTGCTGTGAAGAGGGTGGATATCACCGGACGCGGTGTGGAAGGAGTCGGTAATGGTGGCTGTCCTGGGACGTCGTATAACCTCTGGGCGTAGGTGTGCCAAGTCGAAGGATCTGCTATGGGTGTAGGTGGACGTGGCTCACGTAGTGCCCTCCACGCGGTGGCACAATCCCTACTCATGAGAAGGTCGATCAACTCTTCCTCCTGTCTCTCCTCGAAAACTGGCCGCTTCCGGCGTGTGAGGGCTCGCATTTGTCGTGTGAGGGGGGAGAGGGGGAGAGAGAGAGAGAGAGAGAGAGAGAGAGAGAGAGAGAGAGAGAGAGAGAGAGAGAGAGAGAGAGAGAGAGAGAGAGAGAGAGAGAGAGAGAGAGAGAGAGAGAGAGAGAGAGAGAGAGAGAGAGAGAGAGAGAGAGAGAGAGAGAGAGAGAGAGAGAGAGAGAGAGAGAGAGAGAGAGAGAGAGAGAGAGAGGGAGGGGAGGTGGGGGGAGGGGGAGGGAGGGAGGGGGGGGGAGGGGGGGGAGGAGGGAGGGGAGGAGGGAGGGAGGGAAGGGGGGGGAGGGAGGGAGGGACGAAGGGAGCATAGTTGTTAGCAACAAGATGGCATTGTTGTAGTCAACGTGTTGCTAATGCATTAGCAACGGGTTCAAGTTGCGAACCCCATGTTGCGATAAAGTTGCATACAGATCAGTTTTTTTATTTTAGATTTTTTCAAAGTTCTAGATATCCTAGGCATAAAAATCGTCCTAACGACGCTTAAGCATCATTAAAACGGCATGAAAACAAGACATGTTAACATTTATACAATAATCATATTAAATATATAAGTCTTTGATATGTCTTGTCAAGTGCATAGATACATATATACA
The DNA here is from genome assembly GCA_020310875.1 of Ceratopteris richardii. Taxonomy (NCBI): domain Eukaryota; kingdom Viridiplantae; phylum Streptophyta; class Polypodiopsida; order Polypodiales; family Pteridaceae; genus Ceratopteris; species Ceratopteris richardii. Next base: position 66,369,463 of record CM035442.1, on the reverse strand, counting down.
TACATACGTACGTACGTACCTACGTACATATATACATACAAAGATGCATGCATACATACATTCATGGATTATATTATATTACATAGATAGCAGTTAATATATACTACATACATACGTGTAATGTATTATGTAATGCATACATTTTTATGTACATATACACATAGTATATACATATTACATATATACACAGCACATAGATCCATACATACATGATACATACATGCATACATATTATGTACATAGTAGGTTCATACTACAGAAATAGAAAGATATATATTAGATACATACGTAAGTAAATACACATGTCTTTCAATGAACATAGAGTAATAGATTTTAGGAATGATATCATATATACATAGATGCATATATAGATACATACATACATGCATACATAGTTACGCACATACATACATAGCTAAGTAAACAAACATATCTTTGGGCAAACATACAAAAATAGGTATATACATCATGGATACACAGTACATACATACATACATACATACATACATACATACATATTACATAAGCACATACATATATATGCATATGCATGATCTGATATGGTACATGATTGTGGAATGATCATATGGTAAGTGGGACATTTAATACTCTCTTTATCTCCCTTCTTTTTTTCCCTCCTTGAGACCATAGTGCCCAGCACCGTTGGAAATTCTCGGTTCGGACAAGTCGGAAACGAAGTTTCAGAGTTTCCAAAAATTTGGAAACGGTAGGAAACGGGGGAAACGGTTATAAAATTAATATATATATATATATATATATATATATATATATATATATATATATATATATATATATATATATATATATATATATATATATATATATATATATATATATATATGGATGGATAGAGAGAGAGAGAGAGAGAGAGAGAGAGAGAGAGAGATTGCACACACTCACTTCTCATACACTTACACATACATGCATTGAACATTCAAAAATCTTACATTATTAAGTTCAACTATGCACATTATAATTTATTAATTAAACATTTGTCTCTACATAATTTATAAAGACTTGTATTACATACTTCCAGAATCCAAAATTCCAAGCAAAAATGATACATCATAGATAAAAAACTGAAGTGTCAAATACATATCATCATGAAAGATGTTCCATAAACAAAGTACATCAATCAGATTCTACATCAATAAAATCCTGGGATCCATCATCACTCTCTATATCCTCCTCACTAGTAGAAGATAACATATCTCTAGTAGGCTCATCTGCATGCCTCCTTCTATCACTATGGCGTCGTGAGCGTGTATCATGTGCGGGTTGAATGGACTCCTCATAGAGCAAAGTGTAAAGATCTCTATCCTCCTAAGGAATCTTTGGAATGTGCTTCACCTTCTGAATATCAAGCTTATCAACATCTATTTGTATGGGATCAGGAGATGTTGAAAGTCTCTCAAAAAGCTTTAAGTTGGCATTGCAGAAGACAAGTCTCTCAAGCTGGGCTGTCGTAAGTTTATTTCTCTTTTTTGTGTGAAAAAGAGCCTATTTACTCCAATTTTTCTCACAAGATCCAGAGCTACAATCTTGAGAGAGAACTCGAAGAGCAATACGTTTCTATTAAGCAAAAACATAATGACATTAAACTAGCAAAAACATAATCTTGAGAAGCACTAATTAGTAAATAATAAAAATCAAAGTAAATAAGAAAATTAGCAGTGTAGGTGCACATGCACCATATTTCTCCCACCATGATACATGCTGAATCTGAGTCTCTCGGAGCTTTGTTGTCGGTCTACTAAAGTGGTGTGTCTCATTCCTGAAAGCAAGAAGATCGTCCTCTATGCGACGGATGATCTCTAAATCACCATCACTATAACATTGTATGTACTCCTGAAAGCCGAAATCTAGCTCCTCACTCTGAAGCTGATCCCTCACTACGCCACAATGGATGCAATATGTGAGCGACAACATGAATTGGTCTATGAAACCAATCCCAACGCCTATTTCATACCTGTCGTATCTCTTCCACTCTACAATTATGTAAAGAAAATTCAAGAATTAATACATTACATATGTCATGCTTATATAATGACTAATCAAGATTAAAGATAATGAAAACATAAAACATGGGAAAAACTTACTTCTCAACAGGTAAGTATGTGTTTTTATTTAGGGCCTCTCCAATTCTGTCCATATACTCATTGAGAAGACCCATGGTACTTCCCTCCATGTCGGTGATGCTTAGGACGTTGTATATAGGATTTAGGGTTTTAACTAAACCCTTTGCCTCAACCCACCAAGACTCATTCATTACATTGCGTCTAAACTGCAAGAACTTTGGAGTGGTGCTTTTATCTGAAGCAATCCAACTCATCACTGCTGATTGTGCCAATCAAATTTGTTCGCATACGAACAAGTCTCTCTAATACCACAAACATGTGAGCAAACCTCGTGACGGCGGGCTTGAGGATCTCCGATTGACTTTTAGCTCGAAACATAGCCAACATCTTTGGAAGTTTGGTCACAAATCTGACCATACTTCTTGTTGTGGCAAAGATTGCATGCACACAAAATATATTGCCCACATCCTCAATCAAAAGATCTAGGCAATAAGAAGCATATGGAGTCCAAACAATAGAAGGATATTCTTGTTCAAGTAAATTCCCCATGTAAACACAATTCCTTCCATTATCTGTTATCACTTGTACCACATTATGAACCCCAATCTCCTCTATGACAATTTTTATATACTCCAAATATATGCACCTGTAATAATTAAAAAAAAAAATATCAAAAATTAGAATTTACACTTTACATAATATACAATGCACATGAAATCAAAATAACATACTCAACCAGTTACCAATGGAAGGTACCTGTAATGGTGAAACCAAGAGCAAGGTGGAACGGTACATTAGGTTCGGTACTTACGGTTCGCATATGGTTCAAGATCTGAACCGAATCTTGAGGTTTGATACGTTCGATACATTGTTCCATAATTTTACAATTCATAAATGACAAAAATATAGAGATATTATATGTTGCATATTCAAGAATCAAGTTATCTAAAGACTAATATCAACATTAAACAATGAATTATGACAAAAAAGAGTTGGGCCATGCTCAAATCGAGGGAAAAAAATATGAAAATGTTGCATAAATTTAAAAATACATTGAACACGTACGGTACGGTTCGGTAAGTTCCATACGTACAATACGTACAAAAAAGTGTACGGTTCGAGTTTTGATCCTACCTTGCCCAGGAGTCGATGCATCTATACATGGACTCCTTACAACATGAGACAATAACATTATATACATGCCTCTTTCGGGTATCATCTACATGGGACACATGCAAGATGGTCCTTCACTCTTGTCACTGAACCTGTCTTTTCATATCCACAAAAATTACACTTCCATTTTCTTGATCCACCTCCACCAGAATAGTCTCCAATCTTTTTGACATATCTCCACTAGGGATCTGGAGCCATGTGTAATATTCAGCTAGTTGCTAGAGAAGAACCTGCATACATAAAGAAAATTAAACTTTAGTGATACTATGATAGTAGTAAGTACTAAGTAGACTCATGTTGAATTTAGGATGATGCATGCAAGTTGCAACATATTGTATACTGTATAGATGATAGATAATGCACACAGACAAATTACAATGCACACACAATGCACATGCACTTGCCACTCAATGCTCATACACACACAATGCACTCAAGTCTTGTACAATGTATACACACAATGCACACGTGTCATGCACTCATACACTCATACATTCAAGAAATCGAAAAAAAAAAAATCAGAAATCGTGCTCATTGATGATTGCTCACATGTCATACCTGAATCTCGAGGCACCAGGGTGTCTCTCTCTCTCTCTCATGGCTCCCAAGCTGGAGGAACAGTTGGCCACCTTAGAGCATGCCCTCCGTGAGTTGATAGGAAAACACAAGAAAGAAGGAGATTCTGCACTTAACGGGGTTACCCGTAGAGTTGTCGCCCTCGAAGCCAAGGTGGCAACCTTGGAGAAGGAAAACGAATCCCTTCGGGAAGAGCTTCTCGCTACCCGCAAGCAGCACTCACGGGACCTGGAGGAGTTGCACACTGCGCTTACTGATATGAAAACGAAACTGGACAGCATGCACGAGGAGGAGATCGCTGCACATGTAGAGGACATTCGGGTGACTATCAAGGAGTGTTGTATGGAGGTGGTGCAGAACGAGCTTGAGACTAAGAAAGATGGATGGGTCTAGGTTGTCAAAAAGAACCTTCGACAGGAGGCAAAGAAGAACAACCACCATGAGGAGATCCACATAGTGCATACCACCATTGAGGAGGAGCGGATGCGACAGGCCCGCAAGCTCAATGTTCGCGTCTCCGGCCTCATAGAGACAGACGGATCACGAGAGCAGGACGGGCGTCGCTTGTGCACATTACTTGGATACCACGCGGATGAGCCTCTCCCTTTCACCAGAGTATGGAGAGCATGACGGGACACCACACGGAGCAGAGCACTTATCCTTCAGTTCTCAGATGAGGCCAGGAGGAGAGACTTTCTCAGACGACGGGTGGTACTACGCACTACACCGGGCACCCCCATCTATTTGGATGACGACCTCACACGGATGCAGGTAGAGCAGAGACCGGCATGCATGCCACGTGTCCTCCAGGCCAGACGAGAGGGACATCGTGCCCTCTATAGAGACGGTCGGATCATCATTGATGGACGGCCCATTGACTAGGGATTCGCAGCCTATGAGACAGCACAACAGGAGGTGCACATTGCAGTCTGGAACTGCAATGGATCTTTATGGACACATCCAGGGCGCCTCGAGGAGGTGATGGAGGGGAGAGACATTATCTTCTTGACAGAGATACACGAGAGCCCGCGGAGGAGCCTACCGAGGATTGAGGGCTATATGTGGGAGTCAGCTCACCGCCGCCAGATGAGCCAGCACACCACACGAGGATCAGGAGGAGTAGCCGTGCTCTATAGACAGTCGTTACAGCACAGGGTACAGGTCGTAGCCAGAGACCCAGAGGCACGTTTCATGTGGATACGCTTGCAGCTATCAGAGGAGAGAGTAGCGTACTTCGCCGTATGCTATATTGCACCCATTGGTTCACGCTTCACACATTCCCTTGAGCAGCTATCAGGAGGGGAGGGACCAGACACCACATCGCCATATGACTTCCTCAGTGACCCGATTATGGAGTATACCGGGATGGGTGAAGTCTTCCTTGTAGGAGACTTCAATGCCCGCACTCAGAGCCACCAGTGTGATATCTACGACTTTGACGACCCTGAGATGCTTCGTACCATAGAGGACATGCCTACACTCAGAGCCTGACACCTCCACACCCACCTTATATGGCCGACACTTACTGAAGATGGGAGCAGCACACCGTCTCGTTATATATAATGGGATGGGGAGCTTGCCCACCTTGCGCAGTCTCACTTGCATTCCACCCACGACACCAAGGGGGGCAGTGTGGTAGACTATGTTATCGGACCCCCGGAGGCGACACATCTGATCACCTCATTCACTATCCAACCCTTACCGATTGGAGCTGATCATGCATATCTTGCCCTATCCATTCGTGGCTCACCATGCATACCCCACCCCGTCACCACACACCCACGAGCCTGTACCACCATTCACTTTAGACATGAGCTAGCACATATCTATAGCACCCATGTTCGAGAGCGCATCTACTCCCTTGATCCCTCTGCCTCCTTGGACACCCTCACCGCCCACTTCTCCTCGATCCTCCATACATATGCTACTCTCAGCTTCCCATAGATGGTACGATGAGGAGTGTAGGCGACTATACCGACATCTCAGAGCACAGAGTATCTTGGGATCCATCACAGAGAGGGAGGCACGACGACAGATGCGAGCCCTCACACGCCAGAAGCGGCGACCTTTCGAGGAGCGACAGGAGGCAGAGTTGATCGACCTTCTCATGAGTAGGGATTGTGCCACCGCGTGGAGGGCACTACGTGAGCCACGTCCACCTACACCCATAGCAGATCCTTCGACTTGGCACACCTACGCCCAGAGGTTATATGACGTCCCAGGACAACCACCATTACTGATTCCTTCCACACCGCGTCCGGTGATATCCACCCTCTTCACAGCAGGCATGGTACGACAGGCCATCCATAGGCTACAGCATGGCCGTTCAGAAGACCACACGGGGCTACAGGGAGAGCACTTTATATACGCAGCAGATGTAGTTTCCCACTTGATCGCCTATCTCTTCAACTGTGCTTAGGTTGAGGGATTATCTGACTCATGGACTATGCATACCATTACGCCTATCCATAAGTCCGTCGATATGATGGACCCAGGGAACTAGAGGACTATTATGATAGGCCATATCCTGGTCAAGATCTATGGGGCAGTGTTAGAGGCAGAGCTCAATACACACGCTGAGGCAGCGGGGATCAGAGCACCCGGCGAGGCAGGCTTCCGCCGCACTTTCTCCACCATCGACCACATCTTCGTGCTTTGTTGCTTAATTGACAGCGCGAAGGCGAGGAAGCAGAGACTATACTGTTGCTTTGTGGATTTCCGCAAAGCCTTCGACATGGTCCCTCGAGAGAGACTTCTACGGAGGCTCCAGGAGTTACAGCTTCCATCAGACATGCTATGGGCCATCCACGCTTTGTATGCACGAGTCACAGGCAGGGTACGCTCCCCCGACGGTCTATCAGACAGCCTTGTTAGCACCATTGGTGTGAAACAAGGTTGCCCTCTCTCACCCACTCTCTTCGGTCTCTACATCGACGAGATCACGGAGTACATACAGCGAGCAGGAGGGCGAGGAGGAGACCTCGGAGGTACGCCAGTACATATCCTATTATATGCTGATGACATTGTCCTTCTCTCAGAGTCACAGGAGGGGTTGCAATCATATTTACAGGCGCTCGATACCTTTTGCATGGAGAGAGGACTCACAGTGAACCTTGGCAAGACCAAGGTCATGATCTTCCATACCTCCAGGACAATACGCCATCACGCCTCTTTCACAGCGGTTGGAGGACAGATAGAGGTAGTGGACTCCTACGTCTACCTAGGTATCACCTTCTCGGGCAGCACAGGGGTATTCTCCATGGCACATGCTGCGAGAGATAGATTGATGCGAGGTTATGCGGCACTTGCAGGATTGGAGAGACGTTGCTTTCAGACACATTTTCAGGAGCCCCGGACTAAGGGGTGGCTCTTTGACACTCTAGTGACACCCGCATTGATGTACGCAGCAGTAGTATGGGCACCAGGGATCACAAAGGCGATGTGGACGTAGATTGAGAGGCCCCAGATCACCATGATATCACGCTTGCTGTGCAGCGAGCCCTCCGTTCCACATGACATTATACGAGCTCAGCTTGGCACACCACCGATGCTAGTGGAGGCCCTCTTCCAGTTGGTGACCTTTATTTTGAGAGTCAGAGAGCTCCCCACTAGCCGACTCACCAGGCTTGCATTTGAGAGCTCTAGACATTTGGCAGAGACAGGGCATGAGAGAGTATGGTATGCACAGACTTACCGATGGTTAGCAGACCATGGCATGAGCATTACGGATCTCCCCCCTTTTCAGTATGACCTCTCTTCCCCCCACATTACCCTCTCTCGTTCGGAGAGGAATAGGATCATCCGTCAGGACCTACTACAGATACACGTCAGGGAGACATGGATAGCACCACGGGAGCCTCTTCCCACAAAGAGGCAACACTACAGAGAGCACTTCCTGACTGTGACAGCGGATGGTTTCATTCAGAGACCACGATACATGGATACATATATGGCACCAGCTGAGAGAGTGGCCATTGGGCAGCTCAGAGTATCATCACACCAGCTCGAGATTGAGATTAGGCGAGCCACACATACCCCCAAGGATGAGCGATTATGCAGGATATGTAGAGAGGAGGTGGAAGATGAGGAGCACTACACATGTAGATGCCAGGCATATGAGGACATCAGAGACCGCTACCCACAGCTCTTCAGGGGGCCTAGAGAGATCAGGGCTTTATTGGGGACAGAGGACCAGCGCCCTCTAGGTCGTTTCCTAGTAGAGCTCCAACACCGCCGCGCATCACTCCTCCAGCAGCAGATGGAGATACACCTAGCCCCCCCCCCCCTCATACTTATATTACAGATTTTTTCAGACCCACATACACTCGAGGGCCCAGCTCGATGCGGGGTGTCACATTACACAGAGCAGAGGAGCTTAGACGACAGCGTCGACGACCGAGACCCCTTGTCCGGAGAGCTCGTCCACATCAGAGAGAGATTCAGGCGATTCACGCACGCCATGACATGGAGATACAGAGACGTCAGCAGCGCACCCCTATCGATTTGGACGCCCAGAGCATTTTGAGGATCGCCATGATGCCTTACCCACCGATGCATTATATCCTACACCCACTCCAAGCATTTAGGGGGTTGTGATACCATCGAGCCTCCCCTCCCTATGCATATCATATTTGTATCTCACCCATTGAGCATATAGAGTGCATACCTAGCACCCCACACCCTTGATGCCAGCTACTATCCCTCCTTTTATACCCGTTTGCAGTACTCACACTTTATTTTCGTTTTGGATCAGAGTGGATTGGATCATACTGATGTATATGTTTTGTCTCATAGGCCGATTTTTGGCCTCTATTATACGTTAAAAAGTCTTTCTTCTTTCTCTCTCTCTCTCTCTCTCTCTCTCTCTCTCTCTCTCTCTCTCTCTCTCTCTCTCTCTCTCTCTCTCTCTCTCTCTCTCTCTCTCTCTCTCTCTCTCTCTCGCGTGCGTGCACGGCAGCAGGCTGGGTTAGCGTAGTGATCAGTCGGAAACTCGAAATCAGCTCAAGTCACATATGTCATAGGCCAAGACAACATAAAAAAAAATCTGGAAAGTTTGGGACTAGAAACGGCGTTTCTGGGCTGGTCCGTTTCCCAAAAACTGTCGAACCGTTTTTGGGCACTATGCTTGAGACATTGGCCTTTCTTCCTTGATGACCAACTCTTTTGTTCATAAGTTGTAAGGGTTAAGACTTTAAAAGAACCTTGTGGACCATTGTTGGACTTTTGGAAAGGATTTTTAATTTTTTTTAATCTATTATTATTATTATTTTAAGGATTAGCATAGGATTGCGAACCTGTATGCAACATGGAGTTGTGTTGCGTTCCGTATGCAACACACACACACACACACACACACAGAGAGAGAGAGAGAGAGAGAGAGAGAGAGAGAGAGAGAGAGAGAGAGAGAGAGAGAGAGAGAGAGAGAGAGAGAGAGAGAGGGAGGGAGGGAGGGAGGGAGGGAGAGCGAGGGGGAGGGAGGGAGGGGGGGAGGGAAAAAGGAGAGGGGTGGGGGAGAGAGAGAGAGAGAGAGAGAGAGAGAGAGAGAGAGAGAGAGAGAGAGAGAGAGAGAGAGAGAGAGAGAGAGAGAGAGAGAGAGAGAGAGAGAGAGAGATTGATTTTGTGTAATTCAGGTCACTTAAAGTTTTGGAAAAAAAAGGCCATTGGCATAGAGTTTGTGAAGCATTTCCGGGCGCATCTCAATTCAATTGAGGGCTTGGCCGTGAGCAGTCTTTACTTTGAAAGTCATATTTCTTATTTAGATCTTTATTTTGTATATCTTTAAATTTCCATTCATGTACAGGTGAGTGCAGATGGTCTGTTATGTTGCACAATATCATGTGACAAAGCAGCCAAAATTTTTGATGTTGTAAACTATGATATGATGATGATGCTCCGTTTGAATTATTTTCCTGGTGCTGTGGAATGGGCATTCAAGAAGGGTGATGCAAAGGCGACTTTAATTATCAGTGATGAGAATACTCCATCAGTGTACTTGTATGACATTCGATCTGGCAGTAATGATCCTTATCTTAGCAAGCAGGTCTTCTTTATGCTGTTCGGCTGAGATTTCTATATACTATGATTGACTAATAGTCTGATACTAATTTCTGGAATTTTATCCCCACTCAGATTCATATGGGACCTGTAAAAGCAATCAGATACAATCCTGTGTTTGATGTTGTCATTTCAGCAGATTCTCAGGGTGTTATAGAATATTGGTCACCATCAACTATGGATTTTCCATCAAAAGGGTGACTTTCCTTGGGATATCTATTTTTAATATGCTACCAACGACCTCTTTGCTGTGAAGATCTTTTACTGTGGAGTTTTATTCTTTTCAGATTGTCCTTCAAATATAAGACTGATACAGATCTATATGCCATAGCAAAAGCAAAGACTACTGTCTCATCTCTAGAGGTAAGAAACTTCCAGGATGATTATTACCTGTCAAGTTCCTGTGTCCCCAATAGCTTTATAGGGATCTTGTGGTGTTCCTATTGTTGTGCTTCTCTTGAATCTGTAGGAAAGATTGACGTAGTCACTGTGGAATGATGGATCTTCAATATTCTGGATATGTTTCTCGAAGATATCCGGAACTTTCAATCTATCAGATTTAGATGCTTTCTGAAGGAAGTATGAATACTCTATGTATTTATGGAAGAACCATTCTCATGAGCATCCAGCTTCTACAGAAGCTCCGTCCATCCCATATAGTATATAGCTATTATGCATGCCTTCTTGATTGAAATGAAAGTCATGGGTTCTCCTGATATATGAATGCATTTGTTCACAGATAAAATAATCAGATATGACTGTTTTTTGAGAGAATGTGACCTAAAATCTTACCTTGCTGCACCATAAACACACATTTCTCCGGATTTAAGCGCACACAATATTCTCTGCATTTGTCAAGTATTAGTCTGAGTTCTGAGATGTGATCCTTTCTCATGTTGGAATGTGCACAAAGATCATCCACATATACTTTGAAAGTCTTTCCCAGGTATTCCTTAAAGACATGACACATCAACCTCTGAAAGGTGGCTTGACTTGTGCATTGGTGAGCCCAAATGTGATCACACAAAATGCATAGATACCCCATTCTGTGGCAAATGCCGTCTTGTGTTGATCTGATGTAGAAGTTTGCATTGCCCTCTTTTTTGTATGCGTTGCAGAAACCCTGTTCGCCTTGCATAAAGCTTGTCTGCAAACATACATTCAATTTTTCTCCTGTGAATTTGGTTCTCCATGGATTCTAATACACCTGCATACACATTTCTTATTTGTTTGCCAAGTGATTATGGTTATTATGGACATGTTTTGCATATTTCTACAATACCTGTTCTCCATGGATTCTAATACACCTGCATACACATTTCTTATTTGTTTGCCAAGTGATTATGGTTATTATGGACATGTTTTGCATATTTCCCAGGATTTTCAGTCAGTATAATAAAAGCACAGCATGCTGATCGCTTGGAACTAAGAGCTGTTTGAATCTCAGGTCAGCCCTGATGGTAATCAGTTTGTAACTTCTTCTCCTAATCGGAGACTGCATGTCTTTTGGTTTAGGACTGGAAAGCTGCGTCGTACTTATGATGAGTCACTGGAGGTAAATTCATATCTCTCTCTCTCTCTGTATATCTCTCTCCTTGTTTGTTAAAGAAAATTTTGTACAAATGAGACATAAGAACACCAATGCTTGGAAAAGGAGAAGTTCAATTTGTTGGAAACACTGCACAGTATTGACGCTTTCCATTATGCTGGCCACAATATATGTCTTGGTTGATATTGTTGTCTCAGTATTACTGCCTTTATTTTTGAAGTGTACTGTGAGTTTGCATGTTCATAGGTATGGCTTTGATCTTGTGATGACTGGTTGATTTGAATGGGAGAATTCTTACATTAGATAACATATACATTGACATGCTGGCATTGTAATTATAATCTTATGTCTAGATCTGAGCCAGTTCCATTTGGGTATTAAAGCCAAAATTGATGGAAATTTCAACCTATGCACAGTCAGTTCTAGTGAGAAACAAGAACGAATATTTTCCTTATGAAATGTATCTATGTAAGAAAAGAAACAGGTTCGGCCATAAAGCTTGTAATGACTTTTGAACTTCAGAATCATGGACTTCTTAAGTTACTCGTATTGTTATTTAGAGGTCCTGCAGGCAATGCGGATGGTGAAATTGAGTTGTCGAGCCCCTGATGCTCTCATTTACTCTAGTCAAATTAGATGAGATACATGTCTCTACTTTGGCAGCCCTTGCAATAATCTTGTGAACCATGATCCATCCATTATTGGTTAAACCAAAACCTGCAATTTTGAATACCTCATTGTTGCTGCAATAAATTCTCTACAGGGTTTCAAGCTTTATATCATTCCATTTATTGTGTGTCAGTTTAATAAAAATGTGTTGGAGTATACAATTCATTTTCTTTGGCATTTTTCTTTAGTGTGCTCTGTTTTGCTCTTCATCATCAAAGGTATGTACTTGCTCGATTCTTAACATGGCTTTCAGAATCGTTACTACATGGTTCTTTTCCCTTCATGTTCTATTTTTTTTTTTTTACTAGTTTAGTGCTTGCATCAAGGGTATGTTTTGCTCTTCATCATCAAAGGTGGTATGTACTTTCTGGATTCTTAACATAGCTTTCAGAATCCTTGCTATGTGGTTCTTCTCTTCATGTTCTATTTTTTTCTACTAGTTTATATTGTACATTGGTGTCTGAAACTTCTATGAACTATGGTGTTTCCAAGTGCAATGCTAGCTGTTCATACATTTTAAAGGTGTTGTGTAGCTATTTGAATCAAGAAAAGAATGCGTTGGAGAAAACAATGTTTTGTTTTTTCTTTCACTTCCCATGTATAAAATTTCCATGCACTTCCAGGCTAGGATGCAATCAACCCATCATTTGATGTTTTAGGTTACATGGCTTTCTTCAGGTGGCCCAAGATCTGCAAAGGAGTGATGCACGCATGTACAGGCTCGATCCTATAGATTTTGGTCGAAGAATGGCAGTTGAGAGGGAGATTGAGAAAACAGAAAAAGTTCCATTGTCAAATGCAATTTTTGATGAGAGCAGCAACTTTCTTATATATACCACTCTGTTAGGAATCAAGGTTTCCCTTGTTTGATTTCTTGCATTATTTGATTTTTCATTTGTCCTCTGAGGATACTAAGTGTTTATGTGGTGTCCAGATTGTAAATCTTCATACTAACAAGGTAGCAAGGATCCTTGGAAAAGTTGAGAATACAGAGAGATTCTTAAGAGTTTCTCTTTATCAAGGTGGAGGTGGTGGTAAGAGGGTCCGAAAGTTACCTGGTAGTGCTTCAAATGCAGTGGACGGACGAGAGCCCCTAACAGATCCAACTTTAATATGCTGTGCATTTAAGAAACATCGTTTTTATCTTTTTAGGTGAGGATGAAGTGTTTTATGAGAAATTTAGCAGTAGAAATTCCATAGTGACCAATTGACCGATACTTCCGAACTTTCTGTGGGTTCCAGTCGAAGAGAGCCTGAAGAAGCAGAAGATGCTTCTAAGGGTCGTGATGTCTTTAATGAGAAACCACCTCCAGAGGAACTTTTGGCAGTTTCAGATGTGGGCAAGGCCATCACTACTTCTTTACCAGATCATGTGGTATGTGTTTTAGGGCAGCTTATTAAACTATTATGTGTAGCTGTCAGTTATGAGAGTTCTAAATTTGTTACACTTCCAGATTCTCCACACAAGCCTTGGGGATATGCACATAAAGCTGTATCCAGAGGAGTGTCCCAAGACTGTGGAAAACTTCACTACCCATTGCAGAAATGGATATTATGATAACCTGATCTTTCATCGTGTTATCAAGGGGTTTATGATTCAGACTGGTGATCCTTTAGGAGATGGAACAGGTGGACAATCTATTTGGGGAGGAGAATTCGAGGATGAATTTCACAAGAGGTATCTGTAATCAGTGGTAACATGTTTTGGTGCTTTACATGAAGCCTTAGTATCTTGCAGATTGAATCACTCCTTTTTGGTGCTCCAAGGAAGAAATCTTTTACTTCAAACATTGGAATATGATAAAATTTGAAGTTTGTGCACAAGCACTGAACATGCTCTGAATGTTCATTGTGTTGTGTGTCTCTCTATTACAGTATTTAACATCGTATTTGTTGCAGTTTGAGACATGATCGGCCGTACACTGTATCAATGGCAAATGCTGGTCCAAATACCAATGGATCTCAATTTTTCATAACAACTGTTGCTACTCCTTGGCTGGATAACAAACATACTGTTTTTGGACGTGTTATTAAGGGCATGGATGTTGTACAGGTACTTATATTTGGCATGTATTTTACTGCTTCAGTCAGTGCTTCTGTTAACTTGCTTTCTATTTTGATTCACAGGGTATAGAGAAAGTGAAGACCGATAAAAATGATAAACCTTATCAAGATATAAAAATTATTAATGTCACAGTTCCAAAATTATAGGTTTGGGTCAAAGGACAAATAACAAATTTGAAGGCAGATCGATGGATAGATCTAATCAGTCAGTGGCTATATTCTTGGATTATCATAGAGAGAATCTGAGCTCAGTAGCTCTGATCCTGTGACTTTTGACCTGATATACCAGAGGATGTATTTGTTGTAGCAATTTCATGTGGCACCATGTCATTCCTTGATGGGTGCATACATTTTTCCCTAATATGTATCAATGTAGAATATTTTGTAGTTATTGTGGCTACAATAGCACACAAGCTAGATGTTTGATTATTTTATTATCTTTCCTGTCCTTTGTGTTCTTAATTTTCTTTTTTTTTTTGTATTCAGAGAACAGTGTTGATGTTGCTGAGAAACTCAAATGCCAGAAACTAAACCATGTGGTGTATTAAAAATGGAGCTATGATGACTTTTTGAGCTCTACACTACTTAGTGGATGATAGATCATCTAGATGCTTAGTGATGGCAGTGCACAGGACCATGTAACAGAACAACTTACATTGCCGCCAGGTCTGAATGTGGCATTTGTTGGTTTTTAGCCCACAATCAATATTGAGACATAGAGAAATCAGAGACAAGATGAAGAATACACAAGATGAGAGAGAGAAAAGAGCCAAGCTCCACATATTCCATACATCACATGAATGAAGTATGTGGAATTGTAAGAAAGCATATAACAGATGCTGAAAATAAAATTGCAGCTGCTCCTTATAACTCGATCTCCACAACTGAGATCTCCTTCTTCATATAGATAAGCCATGCAGCTGCTGCTCACCTTGAAGAAGAGGGAGCACAACTCTACTACAAATGAAGAGGAAAGCTCCACCACCAAGCTCTGCACACTCCAAGTGATGATTAAAGTTGATTCTAATCTTGTCTTTATATAGATTTCATGCCATGATGAAAAGCTGTGCCAACAAAGCCCAAAATCCACAATTCTGGATCCGTGACTCGAATTTTGGGACTGGCTTTCTTTAATTTTTTTTTTTTTTTTTTGGTCATGATTGATTAATTATGATATTTTAATTTGTATCCAATCAAAAGTCAACACCTTTCACCAACATTGGCCTTTAAAAAAAACATCAATTTCAAACCTTTGACTAGATTTTGGAGTTTAGATTTTAGATTGTGTGTGTGCATGCACAATGTGTGTGCGAATTGGCATGCTTCTCACCTTCATCTTTGTGCACATCACTAGATGATGATCATCATATCACTTTTATGTCTCTGTGGATTGACAATTCAAGAGGTTGAGTTCCTCGACGCCATACTCATCATTGTCTATCAAACGTTCCAAGTATTATATATATTTGGATAGCTCTTGAAAAGTATTTTTCGAACCTTCCTCTACTTTGTCTTCCATTTTTTATTGTTCTGACCATTTTGTTGACCCAAGTTACCATGTTTGACTTATCAAATTTTGATTTTGTTTGAAATTTGCAACTTTTCCCTTGTGGAAGGTTCCTACTCTAACAATCCCCTCCTAGCTTGACATCAAGGGACATATGTCAGGTAGGTATTTGATTATACGATGTGGTGTCATGCAAATGTTCACTAGCACACATACTTTAAACCATGTCGAGTCCTTCCCCAACACAAAAGAACTCACTCGTTCCTACTCTTCTCACTGCTTGATTCTTTCTTTCTTTCCTATTGTGTGTGTGTGTGTGTGCGTGTTTGTGTGAGTGTGTGTGTCTCTTTTTGTATTGGTTTTCTTTCTTGTTTGTATTATTCATGTTTTATATTGATCTTAAGTCTCTTGCTTTTGTTTGTTATTTTTTCCAATGTGTATGTGTTTGTGTTCTCTATCTTGATTTTGCAAGTTTGGATAACTCTGAAATTATGAAGGTATATATGTTCTCATCTACAACTATCAAACGTACACACAGACGAATGCAAGGTGTACCATGCCTACTATAAGGTTTTGAGTATAGATTTGTTACCCCTCGTTAACATAAATCTTCTTTCACGACCATGCCATCTCCCATAAACATAGCTAACTGACAAACCTCGAGGAGCACTAAAAATGGTTAAGTAGTGGTCTAGACATCACTTTTCTTTTTAGATTTGAAAGCAATGCTCTCTAATCCGTCGTTTTATGTGACTCCTCTTTGAGTCAACTTTCCTTTGTTCATAAACTAAGCAAGTGAAAAGTATCTTCCCTATTGAAGCATACGCTTCTCATTTGCTGAATATTGAACCGACTTTGATTTGTATTTACAATGAGGCTCTTACCTCTCTACATGTTGCACTTCTCTCTATTGAAAATAAAGGTGCAAGTTTACATGCATATGGCTTGGGTAAAAGTCAAAAAATTGAATCAATAGTTGGAGCAAAAAAAAAGATACCACTTTATCCATATGGAGTGGATTGGAGAACCAAAAGTCACCAAAGGCAATAGAAATACAAAGGACAACAAGAGGAAGGTCATGAGGAGAGGGATGATACAAGGCTAGATGAAGAGACACAATCTCGTGCAAGTTTCTCCCTATTTAGAAGATTTTGGGGCATGTTTTTTGTGGAGATCTTAAGGAGATAGAGAAGAAGCAAACATTGGTTATGCTTTCACAAAAGCATATTATAGTTGCCTCGAGTAGTGTGCTACAAGGCACAAATGTATTCCAGTGGTACATTTTGTACATAGTCACCTTGTAGAAGCTATTTCACTCTGTGTATATATCCATTTGATGCATATGGTATTTTGTTGGAAAGTTCATATGTTTAGTTTCTCTCGTTCAAATATCTCATTAAGTTCTCCAATAGTTATTGGCAACAATTCTTTTGAACCTTTCTTTTGCTTAACTTGTGTTGATAGGTAGTTTGTCTTTAGGCAATTTGTTGCATGATTAGTTGAACTCCAATTGGAGTTATTTTTATATCTTGTTAGAAAGCTGGTAATGTCGACTATGTGGGCGAAATCTCAAAGTCATTGGGTATTTGGGTTGTGATTGAATGAGGGTTTAATGAGCATGTGTTTGATATGACAGATATTGGAAAAGTTTCGCTAACGTTTGTTGTAGGTAATTGTTCGTCCCAGATCCACAATCAATATTGAGACAAAAAATAGAGACAAGATAATAATAAACAAGACTAGAGAGATAGAGGAGCCAACCTCCATATATATTCCATACATTACATGAGTGAAGTACATGGAATCATAAGAAAGCGTATATTAGATGTTGAAAACTTTGCAACTACTCCTTTTAACTCCATGATCTCCACAAGTGAGATCTCTTGCATCATATAGATAAGCCATAAGGTTGCTCACCTTGAAGAAGAAGAAGTCAGTCCAATTTCATGACATGATGAAAAGCTTGACCAAAAAGCCTAACAACCATAATTTTGACATTCTTGATGTGAATTTTAGGATTGGTTTTTTAGAATTATTTTTGGAAGTTTTTAGTCGTAATTTATTACTTATGATATTTTAACTTGTATCCAATCAAAAGTTGACACGTATCATCAATTTTGACTTGTTTCTTATCCAAGTTTTCGCTAAATACTCAAGTGCTACATAAGGTTGGATAGCTTTAGAAGAGTACTTCTCAAATTTGCCTTTACTTTGTCTTGCATCTTTTGACCATTTTTTACCATCTTGTTGTGCTAAGTTGAGCATGTTTGACTTTACCAAATTTTGATTTCTTTTGAAATATGCAACTCATTCCTTGTGGAAGGTTGTTATTATAACAAGCCCCTCTTAACATGACACAAGAGGTATATGTCAATTAGGTATTTTATTAGCTTATATTTTATTTTTCATGTAGGTACTTGTATACCTTTGATTACACGATGTGGTTTCATGTAAGTGTCCACTAACACACACAAGGACTTTGAATCATGACAAGTCCTCCCCAGACACACATCAGAAAGAGAACAAATTCATTCCTACTCTTCTCAGCCAAGTTCTACTTGGAAGGATAGAGACAAATACATGAGATGCTAGATAAAGGATAGCCAGTTCCATTCATTACATGAGTGAATTACATGAGAAAGCATACAATAGATGGTGAAAATAGCATTGCAACTGCCTCATTATAACTCCATAGTCTCCACGAGTGAGATCTCTTGCGTCATATAATTAAGCAAATAAGTTGCTCTCCACCTTGAAGAAGAAGAAGAAGAAGGAACACAACTCTACTTCTCCAAGTGAAGAGAAAACTCCACCACCAAGCTCTGCATACTCCAAGGGATGATTAAGTTGATTTTAATGTTGTAGTTATATAGATTTCATGCCATGAAGAAAAGCTGGACTAAAAATCTTACAAAGCACAATTCTAGAATTTGTGGCATGAGTTTGGGATTGGCTCTTTTCAATCATTTATTTATTTATTTTTGTCATAATTGATGAATTATGATATTTTAACTTATATCCAATCTAAAGTTCACATGTCACCAATTTTGGTCGACTTTTAAATCAATTTTAAATGTTTGACTAGATTTTTAGGGTGTAACTTTTCTTCTTCAAATCTTTTCCGAATAATCTAGTGTTATAAATGATTGGATGGCTCTTGAAGAGTGCTTTTCGAATCTTGCTTTACTTTTTCTTGCATCTTTTGATGATTTTTGACCATTTTATTGACCTAAGGTTGTTCCTTTGTGAAAATTGTATTGGAGATAGACATCTGCGGAAGCATGCGAACAGCACAAGGAAGGAGAAGAAGCTTGGAGCACAACACACAATACTGAATGTATTACTATAGAATGTACAAAGATAAGTAGCCCATTAGGGCAATACGCGTATATACAAGCGGGGGGAAAAAAACCTCCTAAAGAGGGAAAAAAGTTCCCCGACGGTCCTAATGTGTTCACACACGTCACTACCTAAATATATCAACAAATCCCCCCTGGGAGTGATGCGGTGAACAAGGAGCTGGCACTCATGTATAAGGAAGTGCCAAGCTATGTGGAAAACACTCCACAAAACGAAGTAAGCCCAAAGCTTTGCGGAAATCTTTAAACTTCTCCCTAGGTAGAGCCTTCGTGAAAAGGTCTGTAATGTTCTCCTGCGTGGGCACATATGCCAAGCTGATCTCCCTAGTAGAGAACCTCTCCCTTACATAGTGATAATGCACCACAATGTGCTTAGTGCGAGCATGGAACACAGGGTTCCTCGCAATTGCCAATGAGCTCTGATTGTCAGTGAAGATGGTGGTGGCAGAAGACTGACCAACACCCAAATCAGCCATAAGGCGTCTGAGCTACACACACTTAACGGTCGCTGTGAAAGCTTCCCTATACTTAGCCTCACAACTGGAAGTGGCCACAATAGGCTACTTCTTGCTCAACCAAGATATACATGAGCTACCAAGCATGAAGCAAAAGCCACTAGTGGACATACGAGTGTCATAGCAACCAGCCCAATTAGATTCAGAAAAAGCATGCAAATCTGGCGGTAGTAATCCCCCCTTGGGATAAAACAACCCAAGTAGCCGAGTACCAGTTAAGTAGCGAAAGATGCATTTAACCGCCTGTCAATGCTTGACTTTTGGGCAATCCATAAACCTGCTCATTTGTGAGACAGCAAATTGAATATCTCGCCGAGTAATGCATAAGTAAATTAAGCATCCAACAACCTGCTGATAGAGAATAGGGTATCCTCTTTGCCCAAACTTGAGGCACCTGGAAAACATGTTTGTGAAGGCTCTATTTTGGGCAAAATGCACCGTTCGTCCTTTCCAAAAGATGGTTCAGTTCGGACTACTAAAAAATTATAGCTTGTAAATAATGATGTTTGTGGTCGTATGCAGATACCTTCTTTTGGGAATTATCTTTACGTCGTGACTTTCATCAATGATTTTTCTAGGCATGCATGGGTATATCCATTGAAGGCAAAGTCCGAAGTGTTCATGTGCTTCAAAGAGTTTTTGGTTTTGGCTGAAAATCTGTGATCATGTAAAATATGCACAGAATTTCTCACTTGAGGTTGTCATGTGTGCAGCATATGTACTTAACAGGTGTCCCACTAAAGCGCTACAGTCTATCACTCCATATGAGGATTGGCATGACCGCAAGCCATCTGTTGCTCATCTATGTGTTTTTGGTTGTTTGGCATATGCATTAGTGCCCGAAAAACATTGCAGAAAATTGGATGATAAAGCTGTAAAATGTATTTTCGTTGGGCACAGTTCTCAAAGTAAAGGCTATCATCTGTACCATCCACAGGCTAAACACATTTTGGTTAGCCGTGATGTTTTTGTATAAGATACTATTCAGCCATTGCTTTCATGTACTAAAGAGACATCTTTTGGCTCCAAAGACATGTATGATACTTTGCTGTCTCTTTTTACAGGTGGAGAGTCTAGTGCTGGTCCCAATGAGGCAACTTCTCAGCCTTTGCAGGTTTCATGTGATGATGCAGATCATTCCATTTCTGATGCAGATTTACATGATGCACTAGTTGATGAGAGAGTTGATATTGAGCAGGCAAAAACTATCCCAAAATGGCTGGTGCAGACTTTGCGTGACAGCAAATTAGATGCAGTTATGTCATATCGTACTCGTTCAGGCTCTCATAGTGCCTCTTTTGCATCAGATTGCTATGTTATGGCTACATCTAGTATCTGTGATGAGAATGAGCCTGTTTCGTTTGATGAAGCACAAAATTCAGAAAATTGGATGGTTGCTATACAATCTGAATATGAAACTATAATGAAGAATGGTACTTGTTTTTTATGTGACTTGCTTCCTGGCAAGAAGGCCATTGGCACTAAGTGGGTATACAAGCTGAAGCGTAAACCAGATGGTACAGTTGACAGGTATAAGGCTAGGCTTGTTGCAAAGGGTTATGCACAGGAAAGAGGCATTGATTTTGATGAGACCTTTGCACCTACATGTTGTATGACTACTGTTCGGAGCATCTATGCACTTGCAGCTCATCATGGTTGGAATGTAAATTAGTTGGACATAAAAATAGCATTTTTGAATGGTGACTTGCATGAAGAAGTGTATGTTTTTCAACCCCGTGGCTTTGTGCAAAGAGGGCATGAAAACCAAGTGTACATGTTAAAGAAGGCATTATATGGTTTAAAGCAAGCACCATGTGCTTGGTATGAGAAGATACATGCCTATCTGATTGCACATGGTTTTGAGAGCAGTCCAACTAAAAGCACCTTATATGCATATTGCTGATTTTAAGGCTGATTTGCATGCCTCATTTGAGATGTCTGATTTGGGGCATTAGCATCACTATTTGGGCATTCAATTTATGCAAGTTGATGGTCGAATGGCTGTGTCAAACGGAACATATTGACACATTATTGCAGCGTTTTGGCCTTGAAGACTATAAGCCTATTGCCACTCCTATGGAGACAGGTCTACGATTGAGTCTTCATGATGCTGGAGATGCATTTGATGCTATTGTCTATCAGCTGTTGGATGCTTAATTTACTTATGCATTACTCGACGAGAAATTTAGTTTGCTGTCTCACAAATCTACAATTGAGTCTTCATGATGTTGGAGATGCATTTGATATAGGAAGTTTTTCGATACCCTGCACAATGTTCCACAGTCCTTTTGCAACCAACACATGTTGCATCATATAAGCCCATAACAGGTAGTTGGTACCATCCAACTTATCCTCAACAGCCAACATACGAATACATCACTGCTTTCAGCCATGGCCGGTGAATAAAATACCTTGATGCTTTCAGCCAACAAAACTGCCCCGACGAATTCCGCTAGACCTATAGTAGACTTTGAGACGCTTATACTGGCGTATAAAAACTGGTACATACCTTTGGCACAAAAAGACGAAATAGCCTACACAAGCGCTACGATAGTGAGTTCGGAGGCCGATATGAGCTTCAAACCGAGGAGTGTCGACGATGCCCTAGATGAAGCGACGACCTACTCTGATACCAATTGTTGGAGATAGACATCTACGAAAGCACGCGAACATCACAAGGAAGGAGAAGAAGCTTGGAGCACACCACACAATACTGAATGTATTACTAGAGAATGTACAAAGATAAATAGCCCATTAGGGCAATAGGTGTATATAGAAGCTAGGGGGAAAAACCTCCTAAAGAGGGAAAAAAGTGCCCCGGTGGTCCTAGTGTATTCACACATATCACTACCTAAATATATCAACAAATTGTTGACACCACTGAATTCTGACATTTTTTGAAATATGCAACTCTTCCCTTGTGAAAGGTTGCTATTCTAAAATCATTGTCCCCTATTATGGGCGCGTGGGACATTGCCATCTCTCACTTTCCATAAGTACCATGAGGTGATGGTTACAAAGGTTGATTATGTGATATGTGATGTGAACCACTAATGTTTTTCTGTTGTGATGGTAGAAAACATTTGAAGGTCTATATGCATAGTCCTTTGCTTGAAGAAAGAACATGGGAGGCATGTGTATAATTAAAAAAGAGACATGAAATGATTTGCAATTGCATATCATATGTTGCATCCGAAGAAATTTACCTCCATGATTTTGTGAATAAGAGAAAGACCAGAGAACATGAAAGTCTTTCTAACTCTTTTTACACAACACATAGAGTTTGGATGTTTGCATCTTTGGGATTAGTGTTCAGATTGGCAACCATCCAAAGAACATTATGAATCCTCTGAATAATCTAAGGACCCAAAATATTCTCGAGAAGCCAAGGAAGTTTTGGATTGTTTAGAATGGGTAATGCTCTTTTCTAACGTGTATTCTTCTTTCTTGTTCGAGTTAAGTAGCTTCAATAACTTAATAATGTATGGAAAGAAAGGTATCTTTCTTTCACAATGTTGGAATCCATGCAAAAACAACTCTAGGATCCTAGACAAACTCATCCCATGGGCAAGTCTATGTAACCCAACAACTCTGTGCTAATGGAATCATTATAATGGCCAATCACATTACTTCTCTCAGTGTAGTTTGGAAGTTAAAATTTCCCAAAAGTTTGATAGTTTTATAATGTGCAAATTGGTATTGATGTATGGTATCGAGATATAAGACACCATTGTGGTTGGGAGCATACCAATAACATTTTTCTAATGAAATAGGAGCCTAGGACATAGGGAACCAAGAATATGGATGGATTTATGAGTCTTATTTATGTGGAGGCTGCATCATAAGTGATTCCATGACATTCTTGCTTCATTTACCATATTTCCCAATTAATGCACATGTAGTATCCTAGCTGTTTTTCCTTGATATTTTGTAATACAATGATTCTATATGAATGGTTTTGAAATCTTGTGTGCATGAGTGTGGGATATTGGATTATGATGTAGACTTGGTTGAAGAATAGGAAGGATAATATCATTCAATTAAATTTATGTGGATGTGTGGAGTGTGTCAAATGTGGCGTTGGAAGAACCCAAGCTGAACTATATGCACTCAGAGATGGGATTCAATGGATTAACATCTAAGAATAAAATATAGGTCATAGTGGGAAGATGCAAAGAAAGTTCAAGGAGAGAAACATAAGAAAAGAGTGTTGTAATCTAGGTTTCATATCTTATTAATGTGTATGAAGAGAAGATATGTGAAAGGTATTGTTTGAAAGAAACTATTTGTAATGATAGGAATGTTAGGAGTTGTTAAGCTCTCCATTTAGCTACTTTGGACTAGCTTAATAATGAATAAAACTTTGGAGGTGTAGTTATAGTGAGCTAGTGTCTCATGTACATTTCATATATTTGGATCAATGTATCTTTTTATTTTTTATTTTCCTTGTCAATAATGGGTGTTTTCCTTGTGAAAAAGTGATCATTTACCTCAATTTAGGTGTATGCATGTGTGGGAGAAGGCTACAATGTTTGGGAACCGAGAGAAAGCTTGCAGCTACGAGTAGGAGTTGCAAATACATAGTGCATTAAGTGAAATGATATTAGGTAGCATCTTCTATATTCTAGCTACGCATTAGAGAAATAATTTGATTCAGCTGCCCGTGTTCCATTTAAATACAAGATAAGAGAAAATAACATCACGCAATAAGTTTAAGAAAGATCGACCAAGAACATAGAATCAATCGAATGGACTAGATGAGGTAGTGTTGTCTTTGTTCCAACATGTAGCCAAATCTATGATTTACCAGAAAAGGTTAAGAGATTGACAAGCATATGATGAATAATCTTGAAAGGCTATAGTCCACTCTAACTCAAGCTAGTGATGTTTGACTCAAGACTCAATTGATCTCTAAATGAGCTTTTTCAGCTTGTGGGAAGAGATATCTTTTGATTCCATAGAATGCATAAGCTAGTACGTCAATGATGATGTAGTGGCATACTCACACCTTGACTTGTATGATAAAGATAAGTGGAAGTCATTTGTGAACTCAATATACATAATGAATTCTTTGCCATATCTATTCCCTTTTGATAGACAAGCCTAAGCAATATTAAAGAGAGAGATTATATGAAAGTTCGATTGCATTCTAAACAAAGCTCAGGAGCTTGTTGCCTTGCAATACAAGAATAATTCCATGATTCTTCTCCCTAGAGACTCTCAAGGATTCTTCAATGGAGAGCTCTTTTTGTGTATCACAAAAATTCTAGGCACGTATTTCCTTTCAAATTTTCCCAACAACTCCCCTCCAATAGTAGTAAAAAAAGGCTATATAGCAACCTATTTCCAAACAAATTCATTGCAAAGAAATTAACTTGTCTGATTCGGGAACATTGCAGAGAGTGTTACAAACCTTTCGACTATTTGGGTAGAGAAAAAGAGATGCTCTATGTCTTCCTTTGCTTTGATGCAAATCTTACACCACAACAAGGTCACACAACTTGTGAGCTTTGACATTGGTACACATGGTAGAGAAATTGCTAGAATAGAGCACTTTCTTCCTCTTAATGAAAGAGTGCCAAAGGCCTTGAAACTTCAACTCCCACCTCACTTTGCACCATTTTTAATTCAAGTTAGAGTGAATGTTCACTATTTTGATGAGTTTGTAGGTTTCTTTGATTATATTTTCATTGTTGCAGATTAGTCCTTTTGAGTGGGAATCACGTATACTTTATAGCAATGGAACCCCTTCTCTTCCACAAGCAAGATGCATCAATCATTGTAATCCAATACAAGAAGAGGGTCAATTTCCACCTATCTTATCCAATCATTGCTACAATTGTTATAGAGATTTTTGGAATCTCAAAATCCTTTGGACTAGAGTTTCTTAGCTCTCAAGATGTTGTCTCAAATTGAGTTGTTTTGTTTGATGATACATGTCCACTCATCATTGATGCAACAATTATTTTTCTACAGCTTGATTAACTAATATCATTTGCAATAAAACAGAAGAAGTATCCCCAAGGTTGTGCTTGGAAGGAGTAACAAGGTAAAATGATTATGGTAGGAAATATTAAATGGAGCTAGATGAAATTAGATTTAATAACAAAAAGAACTATAAAGATGTCAAGGACACAAATAAGAACTTGCATAGGAGCTGGATGACACAATGCAAACAGGTGGAAGAATTGGAAGAACAAGTATGAAAAGTTCCCATTTATGCAAATGATTGTAATCAAAGGGATTCTTATCCGTCTAATGGAGATTATTGCGTATTCCATAAATAATATGAACTTTGCTAGTATGTTAAACTCACGAAATAATGTGTACTTGTTATGTTATATGAATATGAGAAGAGGTTACAATGGGAATTATTGTATGAATCGTGATTTTTGTAATATTATTATTTATGATTATGGTAAGTATAATAGTTTAATGATTTCCTCAAGGACATTGAGGGGAATGATGAGAACATTAAGCATGCTATTTGTCATACTAAAGATGTGATGTTTCAATGCATGTATGAAACAGAGTTGTCGATAAGAAGCACATAAGCCTATATTACTAAGAATTTACTACCATGAACCGAATGTTAAAATGGTGTTCCCAAGTCATATTTAACAATGGAGGAGCTTTGTGGAGGATTTAACATATAGCCAAAGTAAGAAGGGGAATCATCCACAATGAAGGTAAGAAATTCATAATCTTAGTTTTAAAAAAAACTTATGGTGATAAACTACATAGATTTGAACGTTTAGCATAAAGAATTAGTCACATTGATTGAACAATTTTGAATGATACACAATAGAAGTGGTAAGAGGATTGATGAAGATCATAAGCAATCCCTTTCATCAAATATATGAGCTTGTTGACTGAAAGGGTTGACTTGATTTCTCTTATAAGTAGAGATATATTAGTTAACTTGTTCTTGAATTAGTTGACAAAATCGTTTGGGGTTCTACTCGGATCCATCACTTTTAGAAAGTATGCATCTCGGTACTTCCATCAATCATCATGTTGCATTAAGAGCAAATTCGTCATTGTTACTACAAAACATTCAAGTGTCAAATGTGAAATATAACATTGAAGTGCTACAAAATATTTATATCAAATGAAGGGGGTGATTTTCTCTCATTAATGTTTTTTAATTCTTCAATGGTAGTGGAATAAAAAAGAACTTAAGTTCGTGTATATTGCACAATGGTGAAGATGAAAGAGAATAAGCAAGAACGTTTGATGAATGGGATGTAGGCATTCTCTTGTTATTGGGAATGAGTACTTTTCATTCTAGTGCATATCATGAATAAATACTCCAATCTCGGTGTACATTTATTTTTTTGGGATGAAGTATGCTATAAACTTGATCTACCTAACATAATATGGTATGTTAATGGCGTAAGAAGAAATTGAACCATCATGCAGTCAAGCTAGTAGGTAAAGAAGGTCCGTAACATCTCCCATGGAGCTCATTTTTTCACTGAGAGTGAGTTATTGTGTTTTGAGCCTCATCG
This sequence comes from Ceratopteris richardii, assembly GCA_020310875.1. Lineage (NCBI taxonomy): Eukaryota > Viridiplantae > Streptophyta > Polypodiopsida > Polypodiales > Pteridaceae > Ceratopteris > Ceratopteris richardii. The sequence goes on along the minus strand of CM035442.1, from coordinate 66,342,387 downwards.
ATGATAAATTTATAGAAAAACATCATGACACATCCATAAAGCCTTAAATAATGAGTAATAAATTAAAATGAGGGAATAAATGTATTGAAGAGAATAATACTTATAGATTACTATCATATTGAGAAGCTTTGGGATCTAATGGACTAAGAAAGTTGAGAGGTATACCTGTGGAAGTATTTGTAGGCACAAGGAAAGACTACAACCCCAAGAGGTTTGCTGAAACCTATGGCTTCAACTAAGGAAATGCATCTAGCCATTTTCAAAATGTTTGCCATTAGTGATATGGATTTTTTTAATCTTACGTATCCCATCCTTATCCACATAGATTGGCATGATCAATTTTGTATTCATACTCCTATATCTAGATCTTAAAATCACATGGGATGATGGGAAACGCTTTGAAAATCCTCATCTCTCTTTGTAGGCAATACTTTAATGTTTCATGCCAAATTAAAGCACAAAGGTATGTGCTATCACTTTTTAGGGTAAAAGATATTATCAAATGATGATCATGTTAAGTACCTTAACACATATAGATAGTTGATCTGAAGTGTTTATGATTCTTTTTCGAAATTTTACACTTGAAGGATGGTTGATGAATTTGGGATTGAGATGGAGTATGGGAAACGCGCAAGCTAAAAGGTAGAGTGGGATGGTTTAAAGTCAAGAACTCACTGTAAGAATCAAGCGAGAAATATTTTGAAAAAGATATTTATAATTTTGCTTTTTATTTCTTGAAAATAAATTGCATTGTGAAGCAAGATGACTCATAAAACCTTATTTCTTAACTTCAGTACCCTACATATAAGTTGATTTTATGCAATGAGTGTATGTGACTATTGTTCACTTCTCATGATTGTAATTTTTATTGCACACTTGTAAGGATTCCAGTTCAAGGAGGAGAAGCCAACCATGGTTAGTGGTGACAATTCCAACCCACATGTTGAATGATCATCACATTCAAGCATTCATGGTTTATATGTGGATTAGTTGAATCATTGACAAGTGTGATTTTGGTCAAGTTATTGCTATTAATATATTAAATGGTGGACCCCACTTTGTGGTTCAATCTATTTTGGATTATCAATTTGTGCTAAGTTTTAATCATGAACCCTTAAATGTCTACTTCATTTTCTTTGTTCATGATATTAGCCGGTTAGTCTGAAATACTTTGTGTTGGTATGGATCATGTGCTTACCTACATATAGGTGGTAGTCCATGATGTAGATTAGGACTAGCCATGCAGAATTGCACATGTAAAGCCAATCACATAAGGCTTCATGTCTTCATGGACTATTTATATGAGGCTTATGTTTAAGCCCAAGGATCAAAATGATTTGATATATATGTACCTTGTGTTTCTCTATCTAGAGCTATTTAGACTGAAATAGAAGCTCTACTTTGAGCGTGCTTGAGTGGAAAACAACATAATTATTCTACTTAGTTTTAGTAAGGAGGTTATCTATTTTAATATATGTTTTGTATTCTTTCACTAGTTCTTCTCCCTCACGTATTCTTTTTTCCATAGGTATCAAAGAATGAAGGTAATTATTGTTAAAAAGGTTTCATATTGAACTAATGAGTACATTATCTTAATGGTTGAACGATGGCTTCATCTTATCCATCTAATAGTGTTGTTACATCTACTAGTGATGTTCTTGAAACAATTTTAAATATGCATTGATCTTCATTGAATGGATGGTTAATGGAAAAAAAGGCATGTTTTAAAGGTTCAAGATCTCAACAATTTTGGACTCTCAAGACTTCAAACTCTAGAAAAACATGACTTCCAAAACTGAATTTGATGCAAAATCCAATAAATCTTGAGTGATGATGAGCATAACCTAGAGATTCTTCAAGCATAGGAAAGGAAAAATTTAAAGTGCATATTAGATTTCCAACATGAAATTAAGAATAATACTAGGGTTAAAAGTTGGGATGAAAAGCATTTCGAATCAAATAAGGCTAAAGACTTTATCAATCCATTAAAGAATATGCAATATTTGTTTGTTATTTTTTATGTTTTAAAGACCAAAAAAATTTTGACATGCACATGGTGGAGAAAAGAGTATCATAGAAATGAGCCCAATCTATGTAAATAAGAGCATGTTAATGTGGTTGTAATGATCCAACCTTAGGATAATACAATCCAAAGTGGTCAAGTTCCACTCAAGTAGCAAAGAATGTGTATAACCATCTACCAATGGTTGACACGGGCTATGCATAAACTTTCTTGTCTAAGGGACAATAAATTTGCATAAAAATCTTATGCAAAACAAGCACTGAAGTATTCTGATGGGGATGCACCATAGTGCACTCTCCTTCTTGAGAGCTCCACGATGATATCCTTGGAGTAGAAAACCGAGCTCCAAGCTCTCCACAAGGTACTCTCCAGAGAGGCTATAGAATATGCAGAAAAACACAGTGCACAAGGAGCATGGACACAGACTTCTTGGGTGTTACGAATGTTGTCGAACGTACAGCCTATGGCAGACCAGGCCACTATATGTTTTACTAAAGAACATATACAAAGAAGTGTCCAATGGCCATTTGGACTTTCACATGGACACTAATGGTAACAATCTTCCACTAAAGGCCAATATGGCCAAAGTAACTATGGGAGAAAAATAAAGAATGATAAAGAATACTTGAGTGTAAGTATACAAACTATACCTCCCACCTGATGGGCATGTTATGCAATATACAAGTGACTATGTAAGACATGAATCAAGTAACCCCCATCAAGTGACAACAATGTCGAAAGCTATCCTGTGGTAGAGCTTTAGTCAAAACATGTGCAACATGATCTTGAGTGTGAAACTTCTCAAGAATAATCAGCTCGGTGGCTAAGCAATCTCTAATGAAGTGATTGAGACCATAAAATCATCAATCTTTTGGTACCATTGCCTAGGGGACTATCTGAACCCATACAAGCTCTTCTTGATCTTACAAACTAGACTTTCCTTGCCAAGAACTACATAACCCTCTAGGTGTTCCATATAAACGTCATATGTAAGATCTCCATGCAAGAAAGCAATTTTCACATCCATTTGGACTAGCTCTAAGTCCTTCGTTGCAATGAATCCAAGCAACATGCACAGGGTAGTCATCTTGACCATTGGAGAGAAGATTTCCTAGAAATCAACACCTTGTTGTTGCTTAAAACCCTTTGCAACAAGTCATGTTTTATACTTTGGAGAAACACTATCTGATGTGAATTTCAACTTATATACCTATGGCATAGCCTCTTTGTAGCAAAAATGCTCACTGGCATCTGTTAGCATAACAAAATCTAAACTTGGAACATATCTATCAGGTGGATGTGCGACACATGCAGAGCATCTCAATGGTTGTTGAACATCCCTATGTGAAACATTTTTATGCATTCTAACTAGAGGATTAGTATCCTCAAACACCAACCTTATTAATGGGTTGTTTATGCATCTTAGAGTCATTGAAAATGATATCACTACTTCTGATCATTGACCATGTTTCAGGATCCCATAAGCGATATCAAAATTGTCCTTCTCAACCATATCCAAGAAAAATGCATTTATTTGACTTATGGTCCAACTTTTGTCTAAGATTCTTGGGTATATGAACATATGCTTCACACCCAAAAACTTGAACACGATCATAATTTGGTGGCTTCCCTATCCAAAATTCTTGTGCCATTTTTAGAACTTTGATAGTACTAAGTGAAAGGTTAATCACATGAACTACTCTCAATACTAATTTTGCCCAAAAGCCTTGTGAAAGGTGTGCATGATGCAGCATAGAGACTACTCTATCCTGAATAGTTATATTCATCCTTTCAGCTACACCATTCTGTATTGGGGTATAAGGAGCCGTAAACTCTCTATGAATTGTTCTGGAATGGCAAAAAAGGCTGAATTCATGTGAGGTATACTCACCCCCATTATCTAAACGTAAAGCTTTGAGCTTAGTTCCTTTTTCAGTCACAACAATTCCACTATGTGTTGGTGAATGAGAGGCATCAAAAACAAAGTTTACCATCCTTGGATTTCTCAAAATCATCATTGGATAATGTTCGTATCTATATAATGGATGTTGTTTCTAATACACAACCTCTATTTAAATTGTATTTCCTCTTAAGTTTAATTGATTGAGTGGCCTAAAGGAAGTATCAAGGAAAGTAGAGGTTATGCAAGATGCACATTCATAAATCTATGCAAATTTACTAGTTTCTTTTAAGGTATTTGGCACATCTCATTTGAGTTCGGTTTTAATGGGCTTATTAAAACCCTCAAAGACCTCAAACCTTTTGAACGTTATTTAATCCATCTAACTTGAGAATGATTTCCATATTCTTCATAGATCAGTGGATAGAGGCCTATCTCACTCCTTTGAGTTACACAAGTCCTTATTTTGGTGCAAAAACTCTTTTAGGAAGATGGTCTATAAGCATATCATGTTGCTTGTGCTTAACAAACTCATCATACATGTAAATGTTCTTTTTTTTCATGCATTTCTATGTTCTCATAAGCTTTCTAGGAAAATTCGCGTTACGTCTCATGCATAGGTGTGTCATTATGTCTTATGTTTGGCATGGTGCATCTAGAGCAATTGAAGACTAGCACAAATAAATATGGGAGTAAGTAACATGGAACCCAACCATGTTTGTCTCCTTTAAAACACTCAAAGCCTCACCCCATAAATGATAAATGAGGATCATCATAGTTCAAAGGAGGTGGTCATTGCCTCCTTGTGAGAGGTGACACAACCATATAAATTTGGTTCCCTTTTTGAAGAACCAATTACAATGATAATCGTGGAGTTGTAATCATCCATCAAAGGATTTCACAAGTAGTCTCCAAATATTCATGAGAGTTGAAAATCTCTAGCACACGACAAAAACCAATTTGGAAGTGATATTGTTCTTTGAACAAGCCTGAAATGGCACTTCAAAGATTATTAAAGGGTGGATGTTAAACATTGTTTGCATGCAAAAAAAGATGAATTTAACTCCATTGACAACAATATTAAAAAATTTGGAAATCTTGAAAGATGATCTTTGCAAAGTCGAAGATTACTCAGATCAGAGACTCAAAGATGAAGTTACATGAATCAAAAAGTGGTGGTGTGAGATCCAAAATCTCAACGACTAAAAGAATGGCATGTGTGGTACTCTCCTCCCATCCTATTTATCATCTTACTTCTAGATTAGAAAGTTTTGTAGAGTTCTCTAGTGTGACATGGGGCCATCATGCACACTCACTATACTTTATAAAGTGGAACCTTAGGATAACCCGCGAGATATGAACCTTAGAAAATGTTTACTCTTGTTCCAACACACACTAGTAGATGATCCAACTTGGATCTAACTCTAGCAATCTCTCCCCTTCTCAAGATCATTGTCCTCAATATGTGTGAGGATACTCTGAGTGGAAACCACTCCAAGATACAGAATACTCTATAGCAAACTAATTTTGCATGTGATTCTCCTATCTAGTATCTTCGCTAGAATATCTTGTGTCACCTCTTTCTCATGATGGGGAATTGACAAAAGCCTAGCCCTTGACTTAGCTAAATCTTGGTAAGTCTTAGCACTTGCGCAAAGTTCCATAAACTATGTGATCTTCCACCTAAGATGCATGCAATCTAAAGACATGCTATGTGAAAAGACATACTATGTGAACATTCTAGCTACTTGTCAATAGTTCATTGTCTTCTACATATATCTATGATTCTCAAATCATTCCATAATAGTTCTATGGAATTCATGCAACTACAAGTTATGTGATGTATGTTGCAATCCATCTTAGGAGTTAAACTAATTGCCTTCTCATGCATTATAGCAACATATATTCCATTATATCGTCTTCTATAACATATTTTCCCTTAACATATCCTCTACGATCTAACTAGTCTTCTAGGTTTGATATTATATCTAAAGACAGTCATCAATACTCTACTTGATTACCTCTTTAAACTATTTAATCACAAATTTCAAAACATAAGAATTGGATCTAATCCTTCATATGGATATGGATATGAACCCGAATAACTCAAGTAGTTAGAGGATGGCTTTTTTGAGCCTCTTGCCTTCATGAAAGTGTTCCACTATCTTTTAAATAAGCCCTATGTCTCGTGACATCTCTTTTACTAATATAAATGTCATTGATCCATATGATCTAGAGATATGTCATTTAGACAACTTGTTGAATTTCCACTATCTCATGGATGGATATGAATCATCTTTCTTGATCCATTCTTGATGCTTGTCCTCATCTTTTCTGCTTATTGACCTTGACACATAAAGAGTTGTACTTGTAAATTAATCCGAAAGTTTTTTTTACTAGTGTCCTTATCAATACCAATATTTTCTTTCGCTGAAACATCTTGCTTTTAAACCTTTCCTGTCCATTTATCTATTTCAATATATATCAAATCATGGAGTTGACTTGTTTTCTTTAGAGAGAAAAATAATCTTTTTATCTCCATCATGTATATACCATAATTAATTACAGATTTAGCGTTTTTACCCTTTCTTGTACTAAAACACATAACTTTCGTCCACATGAACATTATACTTTTTATTTATTTATTTATTGAGCCGATTAATTACTTTTCAAATATTTCCTATTCAAACATCAAACTAGATTTTCTTCTTCTTAGAATTCTTTTTTTCCAACTTATTTTCCCCTTTGGAACTAATTTACTTCGTTACAAACCTTTCCTCATGTAATACCATCACTCCCTATTGGAGAAATCGACCATAACCATGCCTTGTCCGTTCAATGCAAACCTTGCCTTGTTGTGTAACGTTTTCACTCCCTATTGGGAATCTAGATTACAACCTTGGCTTGTTTGCTCTTTTGCAAACCTTGCCTTTTTGTGTATCTTGTTCATCCTCTCGTGTACTTGGCCTACATACTTGTCTTTTTTGCTTAATGAAGATGAGTCCACCTTAGATCTTTATTCTTCATTCTTAGAAAGATAGATAAAATTATCCCACATGCCAATAATTAAACCACTATAGAATTAGAAGGTGATTCCCTTTATAAGACTAATAAATCTGAAGTTTATTTCTCAACTTCCAACCCTCATAAGTTCTTGCATGACTTCAAATTATTGTTTCTGACTTTTGTTCACTATGGAATTATAATCAAACTTGATTTTCCATTCAATCCACGAATATGAAGTCTTTGCTTCTTTTCAAATAAAAAACTTTGTTCTATGTACACGAAAATGTGTAACTATCATTGATATCTATCATATTAAAAATTCTATGATAAGATGAAATCAACTTGATTCTCAAATTCACCCTACAAAGTTCATAATATGGTACCTATGTACGTGTGATAACTAACCATAAACTAGATAAACTATCCTAAAATTGTAAGTGTTCTTAGACTTCTCTTCCAGGGTTTCAAAATGCTTTGAGACTTCTCTTCTTTCAGTTTCCTATACATAAGATCTTGGCTTTGCTAGCCCTTGTCTCAACTAGTCCTTTGATGAAAGAAAGGGCAATCTCTTTTACTAAACTATTGGAGGTTTTTTACATAGACAACTCTTTCTAGCTATGCTACTTTAACTCTTTCTCTTTTGGATCTTAACCTTGTTCTTTTTGCTCACAATGCTACTTGCATTGTACCCATTAGGGTTATAGGCATATATGCAAATCGAGGAAAAAAATCTCCTAAAGAGGAAAACAATTGCCCTAAATATCCTAAATCGTTCACAAACGTCATTACCAAAACATATCAACGTTTGGATGGCTAAAAATCACCCAAAATCTAGTCCACAAGACCTACATAGAGCATGTCTTATTGAGCCAATTTTAGCTTCATTGTGGTCTCCTAGAAGATAGTCCAAATCTAGTCCAACCACCTCTAGGGTTTTGTCGACATAGCACTAATGGACTAGATTATGCAAAATTTGGACTATTATTACAACAAGTCTTTTACATGTTGAGAACTTTCAATACAACTTTTACAACTATATTGAGATGAATATGATTCACATCTCTCAACTTCATGGGAAAATTTTAGCCTTTTTTTTACAGTAATAAAGTACTAACATGGACCACTTTATTTTGGTCCAAACTTGACTTTGTGTAGTCGATGGAGGTTTGGTCCAAGTGGCCCGTGTTTGGTTAAATATGGTCAATCAACCATTGGACCAAGATTAGAATGTGGTCTAATATTAGGACCAATGCTACATCATGGGCCACCTTTGGTCCAATTCGATTGAGATATTGTCCTTCTCGCCTTAGATCATGGTTCATCTTAATTTTAAGGTTGATCACCAATCAACTACAACGTTAAAAAAAGTGTTTATACCTACGCTTTTTGCATAATACAAATAAGAATGGTAAATGTGTGTACTTTGCTACTCAATTTCCATAATTTCAACTTGGCAACATTTTAGATCTTTTATTGAGAAAGAGAGTAGTGTGTCATCATCACCTTGGGAAGGAGAAATAGGCATTATACATGTTGTGGTATATCTATCCTAATCCATGTAGAGTAAAATATGACTTTCCTTTGAAGTAGTCACTTGTAATAGGCTTTTGCCCCAGTCTTGACATGCCGTGGCTTTTTTCAACCATGTTCTTCCAAGAAACAAAGAGAAGGAACCCTCTTGCAACAATGGTATTACCATGAAATTCCAGTTTGAAAGATCATCCTTGGATTGAAATAGTTACCTTATCCATTACTTTGAATAGTTTGATCTTATTTTGATTGGTGAGGGTAATCCTGAATGGCACATCCGTGTGATGGAAATTCCTAGTTTACTACGTTGTGAGTCTAGTCATCATCAGACTTCTATAATCAAGGTGTTTCTAATCTCCACAATTAACCTCAAGCTTTTAAACAACCGCTTGGGAAGGGGGGGGGGGGGGATCTACCAAAAAGCCTTCAATACTCAAGGGTGTATTCTATGATGTATATATGATTTTCAGTAAATAATTTCTTACCATTGGTTCTATTTGAATCAAGTCAAAACAGTTTACTCTTTTGTAGATATTCTTCAAGAAACCTTTGATGTTTTCTGGTAGTCTGGGAGGAGGATGTTCTTTGCTATGAAGATCAAGCTCGATTGCATTATAGGCATTCTCAAAGTTGTTCATGAGCTTTACCATTCTTGTGAATTCCTTTTTACATGCATTTTTGTTTCCATAAGCTCTCGAATTTCATTTTATTGTCTCTGTTATCCTATACCTTGTTACAATAGGTTCACTCTAAATAGAAGGCACAAGTATTAGCTCAGTATTTGTACCTTTATTTGGCTCTGCCTTGATAATATGAATAGTTGGTCCCCTTGTCTCTCACCTTGAGACACAGTTGGCATGATGATGATCCCTGTGGTAAAGACCATTTGCGTTGTACATGTCTAGACTTCCTATATGTATAACACATTAAAGGTGATTCAATAAAGACTTGATGCTCCATGTGACCTCTCCTCCTTAAGAAGATGTTCCAACATGAAAGGTCTCTTGATAAATCTCATTTTTGAGACTTCATGATCCTCTTTTCCACAAATTTGACATGAAATTTTCTTATGACATTCCTACAGGGTGTGCCTAAACCTTATTATATAAGGTGAACAATAGCATAAATCTTACCTCCTTAAATGACTCCAATTCTTGACATATTTGAGTGAGTTCCTGAGTTTTTCATCCACTGAATGATGCCTTCTCCTCTAGAGATTCTTTTGAAGCTTTAAAGCTTCCAAATTCCTTCATCAGTGCAGAACTAGGTGATCTTGAGAGGTTGAAGTTGGCATAATTGAAAGTTTCAATAAAGGTTGCCTTTAGATCCTTCTACGTAGCAAAGTGCCCATCATTGAATTGGTTGAACCATTTGTCAAACAAACCTTCCGAGGTGGAATAAAATAAAAGAAGGAGAGCTTCTTCATAAATTTGGAGACCTTGACGTTTAGATATGGAAAGAAACTTTTGCACATAGTCCTCGAGGTCTTCATGTGTTCCACGTTGGTAAGAGGGGATTGTGACCTTGATGTTCGCATGGGGTGCAACCTTGTCAAAACTTGAGGATGGTTGCACCAAAAAGTGGCGTTCCCTCTAAATACAAATGGATCCAAAAGGTAACAAAGCATTAAAAGATAAATGGACATGCAATATTATGTTATTCCTATAATGTTTCAAGAACAATTAGATCTTTGCTACAATGTATAAAAATCTTTTGAGAGGTTTAATTGAGTTACACTTTGTAATTTACATGCATGCAACTTGTTTCTAGGGGAAAGAAGTGACTAAAATATCTCAATATTAAATTCACAAGTTCTCAAAGTAAAACTGGAACATTTATATGAGCCTTTAGAATGCTTCCTAGAGCCTTGTAGCCATACAATTATGAAGTTGATCAAGCATTGGACCATAGTCTTATAAACTATAGCCTAAACTATCCAAAATAATTGGGCTAGACTATGGTCTAGACTATCCAAATAATTGGGTTGTACTATGGTCCGATAGGAAATTCAATGGATAGTTGATTGAACCCCTCTATCTTATTCTGACCACCCCTTTATAAGATCTTCGCCCAAGGATCACCTATAATGAAATGAATTGATAGACAAAATTCCCATGTGTTTTCAACTCCTACAAGAATAATCAAGAACAATCATATAACACATTTGTGGAAGAAACAATGTTTTCTATGTTTTCTATTAGGACAAGACTATGGGCTTTGCACTAGACCACTACCCCTAGCAACATAGGCAATTAGGTAATGATTTCAACATGTAACTTACAACAAGGACAACTATTATGAACCTAACAACAAGGGTGACTGCATTTCCTCAAGCCACACCAAGTTGGGCAACCTCAAGAATGTACCAAGCTGGATGATCTCAAATATGTGTAAGTTGGGCAACTCACACTAGGTGACCATACACATCTACATAGAGTGACTATAATTAATTGGATATGGGTGACTATACTTGGGTGAGTGATTAAGATGGGTAGTTTCCATTGTTGGTTGAGTGACAAAATCTACACATTGAGCTACCTTGGACCACCTCTAGGACCACCCATTTGACCATTGCCTAGATATACTTTGGAACGTCCAACTTCTAGGTCCACCACTCACATTTTCCAATGTAACTACCTAGAGCACCATTTTCTTCACTACCACATCCTTGAACTAAGTAGTTTCTCTCAATCCAAATATCTAGGCCACCACCCAACAACCCATGTGGCTATAAAAAGTGGTGTCAACCCAAGTTGTGTGTGTGTGTGTGTGTGTGTGTATATATATATATATATATATATATATAGAGAGAGAGAGAGAGAGAGAGAGAGAGAGAGAGACAGAGAGAGAGAGAGATTGATACTTGAGTGTACTATTTCCATGCATGTATTCTTAGCACTTGTGCTCATTTACCCTCTTGGTCAATATCTGACATACTTGTCCTAATCCAGAAAGGAAGTCCCTGCCAATAGTTATTGGCATAGAGGGTAAACTTGAAAGTCCCTGCCAATAGTTATTGGCATAGAGGGTAAACTTGAGGCTTGGGTTAAGAGAGAAGATTGTATCTACCTACTTATCCTCGCTAAGGGATGTATGCAAGCCACTGATGAAGAGGAATGTATTATGTTCTCTGATTTTTTGTGTTTCCTGCATGTTGTCCTTAAGTCTGCAAGTTTGATATAGGTGTGGATGTGTATTATTATTTAAGTCCTGAACTTGTTTAATACAAGTGTGAAGTGTTGTAACTCAAATTTTGCTCATCAAATCAACTTTTGCTCATCAAATCATAATCTCCACATTTTAAGCTCACTTTCACCATGGCCCATGGCATGTACTAGAAGCTAAAAGGAAGGTAGCTTGAGTCCCAACAAAACATCCATTAAGAGCTATCATAGAAGAAAGGATGAGCACTACTGGAATCCACTAAGAGGCTCTACTTCAATCAACATCCTAAAAAGGATAGCTATTGTTGAAGACAAAACAAGTCCCAGACTACTTCCAAAAAGAAGTTAATCTTTTCCTCTTGTGTCAAGAATAGTTCCAATGTAGAAGACATGGCCTAAAAACTTTTAACCCTTTTGTCTCAAATCTAGTTTCTCTCATTCTATGACGGTGATCAAAAGGACTCCAAGAATCAGATCTAAGGGTTCATTTCTATTTTTAAGAGGCGTGGGTTGTGTTGATATATTTAGGTAGTGATGTGTGTGAACACTCAAGGACTGCCGGGGCACTTTTTTCCCTCTTTAGGAGGTTTTTTTCCCCCGGCTTGTATATACGCCTATTGCCCTAATGGGCTACTTATCTTTGTACATTCTCTAGTAATACATTCAGTCTTGTGTGTTGTGCTCCAAGCTTCTTCTTCTTCCTTGTGCTGTTCGCGTGCTTCCGCAGACGTCTAACTCCAACAATTGGTATCAGAGTAGGTCGTTGCTTCTTCTAGGGCGCCGTCGACACTCCTCCGTTTGCAGTCTCAGATTCGCACAAAATTTGGTGAGCATACTCAGGGTGTTTCCGAGATCAAAACAGCTTTGCTGTATGGTGCCGAAATCGCGATCTGAGCTCGTTTCAGCCTCCGAACACACTATCGCAGTGCTTGTGCAGGCTATTTCGTCCTTTTGTGCCAAAGGTATATACCAGTTTCTGTTCGCCAGTTTAAGCGTCTCGAAGTCTGCTACAGGTCTAGCAGAACTCGTCTCGGCAGTTCTGTTCAACTTTTTGAGATACAGTCAATTTTCTGCATCAAGGTATTTTAGTCACCGGCCATGGCTGAAAGCAGTGATGTATTCCGTATGTTGGCTGTTGAGGATAAGTTGGATGGTACCAACTACCCATTATGGGCTTATATGATGCGACATGTACTGGTTGCAAAAGGATTGTGGAACATTGTGCAGGGTGTTGAAAGACGTCTTGTTACACCTGTAACGACAAGTACTGCAAATACAGGTGTTGGAGCTCATGAAGATGGTGTCGAAGATGATATTCCGCAGATTCCTGTTCGTGCTGCTGTTTCTGTTGCACCTACTGCAGAGCAGATTCGTTGGGATGGCAGAGATGCCCAGGGACATGCATTGATAGCTTTGTCTGTCAAACGTGCCATTATTCCTCACATTCGCTCTTGCAGAACAGCAAAGGATGCTTGGGATACACTTACCACTTTGTACCAGGCTAGGAATGAGGCTCGTGTTGCTTACCTCCGAAAACAGTTGGAGAGTGAGCACATGAATGAAGGTGATTCGATGGACAGTTTTCTTACAAAGATCAAAGACCTGAAGGAACAATTGATTTCTGCTGATGAGGTTATACCAGATAGCTCACTTGTGCAGACCGTTCTGAATGGCCTTCCTGATTCATATCAGAGTTTTGCCTCTACTCTTCGATTGATGATGAAAGGCAATCTGAATGCCTTGTCATTTGAGGAATTAGTCTCTGTTCTGTTGCAGGAAGATCAGTCCAGGCAGAACAGGTCCATTATGCGTGTTGCAGATCAAGCTTTCCTGGCTAGTCAGAAGGGCAAAGGAAAATGGAGCTCTTCTACTAGTAAGCAGAAATCTGCAAATGCTGCACAATCGAAGAACCAGGATAAAGATGAGAAGAAATCAGAAAAGCAGAAATTGTTTTGCAAGTACTGTAAAGGAAATGATCATATTATAAAGAACTGTCCAAAACTGGCTGCCAAAGAGGCAAAGAAGAAAGAGGCTGGAATGGTTGTTGCAGAGGCCTCTACACCAAAAATAGAGTCTGCAAATCTTGTGCAGGAAGAAGAATGGGCGTTTACTACTGTCTGCAGTTTTGACCCATCTTCTCATGATCAGTGCATGTCTGCAGTAGACTCAGATGTTTGGTACTTTGACAGTGGGGCAACCAAACATATTACCTCGCAGCGCAGTTTCTTCTCTTCACTCGAGCCTGCCCCTACAGGGAATACTGTCACATGCGCCAATAACTCCTCTTATCCTGTTATGGGAGTTGGTAAGATCATTCTGACTACTGCTGATGGTAGTTCTTTCACTTTGTCAGATGCTTTATTTGTGCCAGGGATCAAAAAGAACATGTTATCAGTTTCTGCATTAGCCAAGATTGGCTTGGTTGTGAAATTCGTTGATGACAGGTGTACAGTCCATGATCTCTCAAATGGCGATGTGATTATTGCTTCTGGCATTTTATGTCGTGGGCTGTATAAGCTCATAGACTATGAAAAATCTGTGAATGATTCGGCATGTGCAGTTCATGATTCTCAGGCTATGTCAGATGCAAAGCTTTGGCATGCACACTTTGTTCATCTGAATTTTGCTAGTTTGTTACGCCTGCAGAAATTTGAAATGGTGTCCTCTTTGCCCAAACTTGAGGCACCTGGAAAACATGTTTGTGAAGGCTGTATTTTGGGCAAAATGCAGCGTTCTTCCTTTCCAAAAGATGGTTCAGTTCGGGCTATGCAGAAATTGCAGCTTGTACATAGTGATGTCTGTGGTCCTATGCAGACACCCTCTTTTGGAAATTACCTTCGTGACTTTCATTGATGATTTTTCCAGGCATGCATGGGTATATGCACTCAAAGCAAAGTCCGAAGTGTTCATGTGCTTCAAACAGTTTTTGGTTTTAGCTGAAAATCTGTCAGCATGTAAAATGGGCACCCTCCGTTCTGATCGAGGGGGGGAATATATGTCTTCAGATTTTAATGCATTTCTGGCTGAACGTGGGATAAAACACCAGTGTACAGTGCCGTATACACCTCAATAGAATGGAGTTGCTGAACGAAAGAACAGGTCACTCATGGAGATGGCGAGGTGCATGGTCAAAAGTCAGGCTTTACCACATAGTTTCTGGCTTGAGGTTGTCATGTGTGCAGCATATGTACTGAACAGGTGTCCCACTAAAGCGTTGCAGTCTATCACTCCATATGAGGCTTGGCATGACCGCAAGCCATCTGTTGCTCATCTGCGTGTTTTTGGTTGTTTGGCATATGCATTAGTGCCTGAACAACATCGCAGAAAATTGGATGATAAGGCAGTAAAATGTATTTTTGTTGGGTACAGTTCTGAAAGTAAAGGCTATCGTCTGTATCATCCACAGACTAAACGCATTCTGGTTAGCCGTGATGTTGTCTTTGTGGAAGATGCTATTCAGCCATTGCTTTCATGTACTAAGGAGACATCTGTTAGCTCCAAAGACATGTATGATACTTTGATGCCTCTTTTTACAGGTGGACAGGCTAGCGCTGGTCCTAATGAGGCAACTTCTCAGCCTTTGCAGGTTTCATATGATGATGCAGATCATTCCATTTCTGATGCAGATTTACATGATGCACTTGTTGATGAGAGAGCTGATATTGAACAGGCAAAAACTATGCCAAAATGGCTGGTGCAGACTTTGCGTGACAGCAAATTAGATGCACCTTTGTCATATCGTACTCGTTCAGGTTCTCATAGTACCTCCTTTGCATCAGATTGCTATGCTATGGCTGCATCTAGTCTCTGTGATGAGAATGAGCCTGTTTCTGTTGATGAAGCACAAAATTCAGAAAATTGGATGGCTGCTATGCAATCTGAATATAATGCTATAATGAAGAATGGTACATGGTCTTTATGTGACTTGCCTCCTGGCAAGAAGGCCATTGGCACTAAGTGGGTATACAAGCTGAAGCGTAAACCTGATGGTACAGTTGACAGGTATAAGGCTAGGCTTGTTGCAAAGGGTTATGCGCAGGAAAGAGGCATTGATTTTGATGAGACCTTTGCACCTACATGCCGTATGACTACTGTTCGGAGCATTTGTGCACTTGTAGCCCATCATGGTTGGAATGTACATCAGTTGGACATTAAAACAGCATTTCTGAATGGTGACTTGCATGAAGAAGTGTATGTTTTTCAGCCCCGTGGCTTTGTGCAGAAAGGGCATGAAAACCAGGTGTGCAGGTTAAAGAAGGCGTCATATGGTTTAAAGCAAGCACCACGTGCTTGGTATGAGAAAATACATGCCTATCTGATTGCACATGGTTTTGAGAACAGTCCAACTGAAAGCACCTTATATGTTAAGCGTGCTAATGATGTGCTTTTGATCATTGTTGTCTATGTAGACGACATGCTGCTCACTGGTCCTCTTGAGAAGCATATTGCTGATTTCAAGCCTGATTTGCATGCCTCATTTGAGATGTCTGATTTGGGGCATTTGCATCACTATTTGGGCATTCAATTTATGCACGTTGATGGTGGAATGGCTTTGTGTCAAACGAAATATATTGACACATTATTGCAGCGTTTTGGCCTTGAAGACTGTAAGCCTATTGCCACTCCTATGGAGACAGGTTTACGATTGAGTCTTCATGATGCTGGAGATGCATTTGATGCTGTTCTCTATCAGCAGGCTGTTGGATGCTTGATTTACTTATGCATTACTTGGCCAGATATTCAGTTTGCTGTCTCACAGATGAGCAGGTTTATGCATTGCCCAGGAGTCACGCATTGGAAAGCGGTTAAGCGCATCTTTCGCTACTTGAGTGGTACTCGGCTACTTGGGTTGTTTTATCCCAAGGGGGGATCACTACCGCCAGATTTGCATGCTTTTTCTGACTCAGATTGGGCTGGTTGCTATGACACTCGTGTGTCCACCAGTGGTTTTTGCTTCATGCTTGGTAGCTCATGTATATCTTGGTTGAGGAAGAAGCAGCCTACTGTGGCCACTTCCAGTTGTGAGGCTGAGTATAGGGCAGCTTTCACAGCGACTGTTGAGTGTGTGTGGCTCAGACGCCTTATGGCTGATTTGGGTGTTGGCCAGTCTTCTGCCACCACCATCTTCACTGACAGTCAGAGCGCATTGGCAATTGCGAGGAACCCTGTGTTCCATGCTCGCACTAAGCACATTGAGGTGCATTATCACTATGTCAGGGAGAGGTTCTCTGCTGGGGAGATCAGCTTGGCATATGTGCCCACGCAGGAGAACATTGCAGACCTTTTCACGAAGGCTCTGCCTAGGGAGAAGTTTGAAGCTTTCCGCAAAGCTTTGGGCTTACTTCCTTTTGTGGAGTGATTTCCACATAGCTTGGCACTTCCTTATACATGAGTGCCAGCTCCTTGTTCACCGCATCACTCCCAGGGGGGATTTGTTGATATATTTAGGTAGTGATGTGTGTGAACACTCTAGGACTGCCGGGGCACTTTTTTCCCTCTTTAGGAGGTTTTTTTCCCCCGGCTTGTATATACGCCTATTGCCCGAATGGGCTACTTATCTTTGTACATTCTCTAGTAATACATTAAGTCTTGTGTGTTGTGCTCCAAGCTTCTTCTTCTTCCTTGTGTTGTTCGCGTGCTTCCGCAGACGTCTAACTCCAACAGGTTGCAACAAAGACAAGATGAATTTTTGGCCTAATTTCCTTCCACGCTAAAGGGGTTGGCTCATAAGTGGTATAACTAGTATGCGGATGAACACGTCTAGACGTGGGATAATTCGAAGACAAAGTAAATTGAGAGAACTTGACTTTGCATGAAGGTGAAACCTTCTCGGATCTCATGACAAACCCTAATTCCTAATGTTTAGGCTACTAGACATCCTTGATGAGTTCATGATCAAGAAATGGGTAGAGAAGGCTCTTCCAAAATATTATCAACAAAATCTTAAGGATCTTCTTCAACCATACGCTACCCTTAAAGATTTTGAGTCTATTCCTACATAAGTAGAAGAAGCCAGGATCCACTTTGGGGTATACCAAAACAAGAACACCTCTCCCAATGAAGATCCCATCTTAGACTTACAAAGAAATCTTGAGGCTCTAGAGTTGCACACAAGTTTAGTGGAAGAGAAGGCTACCCTAAAAAAGGACTCGGATGGCTTGGCACAATCAAGGCAAGAATTAGATGAAATTAAGGCTCTCAAAGAGGTATATACAAGCTTATGGTGTACTCTCTGTGTTACCCAAGGCCACTCCATCCAAGAATGTCCAAGGCAAATCATTTGCTAACTTTTTGGCAAAGGGGGACATGAAGCAAGGGACTTTTATTTCCTCGATGGAATGAGAATGCCTAATGATATGCAGAATCATGCCCCAAATGTGCAATGGTTAGGTCGAAACCAACCATCGCTCTTAGAACAATGTCCCATCCCAAGCGATTCCACCTTTTATACCAAGCAATCCAATAATGAGGCATGAACAAGGGGGGGGGGGGGGCTTCGATAGAATAGACCCCAATGGCCCATAATAATGTGATGTTGGTGTGGTGAATATGGACATTTCCAAAGTAATTGTTCCCTTCTTGAAGATGCACCTCCATGAAAAAATTACCCATATGCAAAAGACCACTACATCATGGACTCTTAGGAAAGGTATGTATCCACCAAGTTTTGGTCCAAATATCTTCATTTGTGGCTCTACCCATGGTAGAACAAAGAAAGGTTTTGCAAATTAGAAAAAGAGTGGTGGAATGAAGTAATGGTCCAGTAATGGTTGAGATATTGTCTTCCAAGAGCCGCCATACTCAATTTCTAGCTTGTAATCATTCCTTTTACCCCACCCAAAGTACTAGGTCCTTTGCTTCAAATGTCTATGCTTGAAATGGTTCCAAGAGATCACATAGATTAATGCTCAATTGAACAAAGTTGTATATCTTATTTTTTGGATGTTCCAATAGCCTAATGAGTTATCCTTCCATATTCATGCCCAACGGGCACCTTGATACAAATTTTACTAGACATTCTTGATGAGTAAGTGACGGTGTCCATAAGTAAATATTTAAAAAGAATGCAAGAACAAACGACCGTAGGCTAACTCCCAATCAAACAATGTTGAATGTCCAAAGTCAACCATAGTCAACTTAGGGATGTTGATCAAGGTTGGGATACGATGGTAAACCATGGTTGTCCCCCTTTGCTCAACCCATTGTTATATATTTTTCCTTTGGTTGTATTGTAAGTATTTGAATTTGGAGGTGAAAAAGAACGCTTGAAGAGGAAATGCAAGGTAGGTATGTGTGCCTGAGAGAGAGAGACACACACACACATAGAGGGAGAGAGATAGGAGAGATTAACATCTTTGGAAGACCAAAGTTGGCCTAGGAGACATAATCATATACACTAAAAGTCATTAATACATACAAAAAACAGAATTTGATAAAATCGAAACTAAATTAGGTTATGTGTAAGGTATGGTTTGATGAGAGTGCATCTTTTTCTCCACAAAAAATGACTACATCATACAATGGATCAATGAATTGTAGTTGTGATACCATAGATAATAAGTAGACTTTGCAATAGGTGTCAATCTAAAGGTGCATGCCTAAATGGGATGGATGGTGTCCCTTATGCTGATCATGTAGTAAATGTATCCTCACAATCTCACCTTCGTACAATCATGGCATCTAATATCCAAGAATGTGGGGTCATCATCTTGCCCTCTATGCATGAACCTGTTGGAGTGGGAGTCTTGCATTGACGGGCTTCGCAATAGCACGTGTCTTGGATCTCTAGAATAAATTAGTAATATTTTGTTTTATATCTCTATTCTCAACCCATCTAGCTTGTAGCAAATAACCTTATATGTGATACACAACTATGAGAAAGCATCTGAGTCTATACACAATCATATACACACATGCATATACATGCATATGCATACATACATAGACACATGCATACACACACATGCACATACATGCACACATATGCATACACACACATATACACACACATACATACATAAACACATACACACATACACAAATGCACACATATATGATATGCATACACACACATTTACAAATGCACACATATGCATACACACACAAATATAGATACTTGCACATATACACATACACATACATATAGATACTTGCACATATACACACACACATACACTCACATGCATACATATAGACATGCATACACATGCATATGCATACACATGCATATGCATACATACATCGACACATGTATACACACACATTCACATACACACACATATGCATACACACACATGTGCATACATAATCACGTGCATTCGTACACACACATGCATATGTATACATACATACACACATGCATATGTATATATACATAAACACAAGCACATACACACACATATGCATACACACACATACACATACACATACAGATACTTACATATACATACACACACATAGACACACATATACACTCACATGCATAAATACACTTACATGGATACATACATATACACATATACACACATACACATACACATATAGATGCTTACACATACATACACACACATACACACACATGCATGATATACCAACACACAGATAGACACACACACATACACTCACATGCATACATACACACACATGCATACACATGCATATGCATACATACATAGACATATGTATACACACACATGCACATACATACACACATATGCATACACACAAATACATAGACACATATGCACATATACACACACAAATGCACGATACAAACACATGCATACACACACACATACAAACAGATGCATACATACACATACAAACTTATGCATACACATGCATATACACATGTATACACATGACACACACACATACATACAAAAACATGTGCATACATACATACATATGCACACATACATGCATTCGTCCACACATGCATATGTATACATACATAAACACAAGCACATACATACACATATACACATACACATACAAATACTTGCACATGCATATAGACACATAGACACATAGACACACACACACATAGACACACACACATACACTCACACACATACATACACTCACATGCATAAATGCATATATACACACACATACACTCACATGCACATACATACACACACATGCATACACACACATACATACACACATATGCATACACACACATACATACACACATATGCACATATACACACACAAACACATGCATACACACACATACACATACACATACATATACACACACATACATACATACACAGACATATACATACACACACATGTGCATACATACACACACATGTGCATACATACACACATGTGCATACATACTCATATGCATTCGTATAGATACATACATACACACAACATACATACATACACTATACATACATATGCATACACATATACATACATGTATACATATGCACACACATATACATACACCCATATATATATGCACGCACATAGAGACACACACATACATATACACATACACACATACACACATATGCATAAACAATGCACATGCATATGCATACATACATACATGCATGCATACACATACATACACACCCACATACACATATACACATATAGATATACTCAAATACACACCTACATACATATACACACACCTACATACACACATACATACACATATGCATGCATACACATACATATACATACACATGCATACACATATATGCACACACACACACAAACACACAGACAATATATATATATATTTTTTAAATATATATATATATATATATATATATATATATATATATATATATATATATATATATATATATATATATATATATATATAATCCATTTTGTTTTATATGTATAGATATTATGGATAGTAGTAGAGAGAGAAAGGCGAAACTTACTCTCAAAAGAATCTTATGAGAGGGAAAGTTCTGCCTGATTCCTTAGGGGTTGTCATGCATAAGTATGCAGACATACCCAATGAGGAATTAGACTTTAGCATACAGATGCTTACCTAGCACCCAGAGGAAGGCTCCTCTGCGGCTCCATTTGCAAGAAGAGATTTATCTACCCATAGGTATGTTTTCTTTTCATAAATTAATGTTTTTAATGATATTATAACACATGTTTATATTCATTTCTATCTATTTATTTTTTGGACACCTATACCACTTCCAGATCGTGAGAGCACAAAAGAGGTGCCTATGAGGACATGCATAGGTAGCCTAGGGTTGGAGTGCGACATAGAACCTAGTATATATGAGGCATGGATTGGAGTTTAAAAGAGCAATGAGAGCTTTATGTGACTCCTACCTACATTTTGTTCACTTGAAATGGAAGTAAGTATAAGTTTATATATAAATTGAGATAAATATTTTATGTTTTACTCATATGATTTATTTTCTTTTGTAGTGAGTTTGAAGAGAGAGATAAAAGTATGTACTTAGTTCATTGGAGACAGAATTCGGCACTAGGTTGTCGCATAAATGGTGTTTCAAAAAAATGCAGATACTTATGGCACATCATCGTGATAATGCATGGTATGCATTGCTTTTATTTGTTATTTATGTGTGTATCAACAAATAACATATAGAATACAGTAAATCGACTTGAGCCATAAAAAAAAGTGCAGTCAAGAAACCTTATATGACTTAGTATTCATGTACAAGTACTTTTTCGTACTTTCGTACTCGTATGCGTTTGTCGTATGGTTGAAGTAAATATACATATTGCATTTAGTCCTCCCACCACCTGCTAGAGAGATGTCTCTCCTCCCAATCTCATGCCTCCATATATAGCTACTTGAATCAATGAGGACCATAATACATATAAAGATATATACAAATCATGTATATACACATACATATATATAAAACACATATTTAAATAAATATACATCACACATACATGCCTACATGCACACATATATACATATACATGGATACACAATTATAAACGTACTTTGCATATATCACACAAATGCACATGCATACATATATCATACACATACACACACACAATATATATATATGTATATATATATATATATTTCTAATTCATTTTGTTTTATATGTACATATATTATATAGTAGTAGAGAGAGAAAGGCGAAACTTACTCTCAAAAGAATCTTATGAGAGGGAAGGTTTTGCCTGATTCCTTATGGATTGTCATGCATGAGTATGCAGACATACCAAATGAGGAATTAGACTTTACCATACAGATGCTTACCTAGCACCCAGAGGAAGGCTATTCTGCGGCTCCATTTACAGGAAGAGATTTATCTGCCCATAGGTTTCTTTTCATAAATTAATGTTTTTAATGAGATTATAACACATGTTTTTATTCATTTCTATCTATTTAATTTCAGGACACCTATACCACTTCCAGCTCGTGAGAGCACAATAGAGGTGCCTATGAGGACAATCATAGGTAGCCTAGGGCTGGAGTGTGACATAGAATCGACTATACATGAGGCATGGGTTGGAATTTAAAAGAAGAATGAGAGCTTTACGTGACTCCTACCTGCATTTTGTTCACTTGAAATGGAAGTAAGTATAAGTTTATATATAAATTGAGATAAATATTTTATGTTTTAGTTATATGATTTTTTTTCTTTTGTAGTGAGTTTGATGAGAGAGATAAAAAGTATGTACTTAGTTCATTGGAGATAGAATTCAGCACTAGGTGGTCGCATAAATGGTGTTTCAATGAAATGCACATACTTATGGCACATCGTCGTGATAATGCATGGTATGCATTGCTTTTATTTGTTATTTATGTGTGTATCTATACAAATAACACATAGAATATAGTAAATCGACTTGAGCCATAAAAAAAAGTGTAGTCAAGAAACCTTATCTGACTTAACAGTCATGTACAAGTACTTTTTCATACTTTTGTATCCGTATGCATTTGTTGTATGGTTGAAGTAAATATACATATTGCATTTAGTCCTCCCACCACGTGCTAGAGAGATGTCTCTCCTCCCAACCTTATGCCTCCATATATAGCTACTCAAATCAATGAGGACGATAATACATATAAAGATATATACAGATCATGTATATACACATACATATATATAAAACACGTATTTAGATACATACACATCACACATGCATGCCTATATATACACATATATACATATACATGGATACACAATTATAAATGCACTTTGCATATATCACACAAATGCACATACATACATACACATGTGCATACTAAGACATGCATACATATATCATACACATGCATATATATACACACACATGAAACACACATATGTGCATACTAACACATGTATATATATAACACACATGAATACACATACATATATGTACACATATATCTATACATACAAGAGGGAAATTTCGTCCTAAAAAATAGAGCTATATACAAAATTTTAGGCATACCCCCGAGCTTCATGTTTTAACTTAAAAGAGCATGTTTTCATCTCTATGGTGGGATTCACCTATATTCTAGTTGAATAAAGGAGAACCTTTTGTATGATACCCATTCAAATGATTCAAGTTAACGATCCCTTTTTAATGGGAAATTTCTACCCTCATGCTAAGCTCAAAAATCAATCAACCTTCCGAATAACCTATAAAAATATAAAAAAACAAAAGTTCATTATTATATGCTTGAAAAAATACTGAAGTATATCATAAAAAGTAAAATCTTTTTTTACCTATTTGCATCTCTTTTGTCATAAGTATCCAAGGAGCAAGTGCATAAGACAATTTCTATCAAGATTTGGCCATAACAAGTCCCTCTTGATGCTATTATCTCAAGAAGTCCATTTCTGTCTCTCAACAAGTCCCTCTTGATGTGATTGTCTTGATGCCAACATCCCCATCAAGCTGAATGGCATTTAGGACAATGCATGTCAGCTAACAAAAGGTTCTTGTTGTATCAATACAATACAACTTCCTAAAGACGGTCTATGGATCTATGAAATATATCATCTCGTATATCGAGAGCTCAAAGCAAAGATGAAGTCAAACCTTGTACCAAGCTTTAAGCATGTGTTCATGATGATACTAAGATACCATACGTTGTGCTTCCTAAGAGGACTAGATTACATGGTGGGCATAAGAGGAACAACAAAGAGTGCATCAGTGTGTTTTAAAAAGCATTGAGATTCACAAGGGAAAGGTGGATCAATGCTTTCAGAAATTGAGTAGAGGTGAGGAAGAACATGATAGGCCTATTGATATGAAGAAGAAAGAGGCGGATGAGATTATACAGCTTGAAGGGGAAATAGAGTCATTGGGGGTGCAAGCTTAGGATTTACATGGAGTGTGTGTATGTGTGTGGTGTATGTATGTGTAAATGTATGTATATATGTAAGTGTATGTATATATGTATGTGTATGCATGTATGTTTGTATATATGCATGTGTATGTGTGGGTATGTATGTATGTGTATGTGTGGGTATGTATACATATGTAAGTGTATAAATATGTGTATGTGTATGTATGTATGTGTGTGTATATGTATGTGTGTGTAAGTATATGTATGTATATGTAAGTGTATGTTTGTATGTATAAGTGTATGTATATGTGTATGTGTATGCATGTATGTGTGTGTATGTGTAAGTACATACGTATAACTGTAAGTATGTATGTGTAAATGTAGGTATGTGTGTTTGTGTGTGCATGTGTATAAATTCAAAGGTTTTTTTTATATTCTCATCTTTTTTTTTGTTTGAGATTAAAATAACAAGAGATATTGTTTGGTAGAACAAAATAAGAGAAGGCCCACCATACCACCTGAGACATGGCAATTTTTTTGCAGACAACTACATCTTCAAGTATCATTTCCTAATAGAAAGTATACAAATTAATAGTTTATATTACTATGACTTATAATTCTCATATATTTTATAAATGTTTTATATTTAATCCATGTATTGTTGTTTCATTAAATAAACTTAGGCTGCTACAAAGAAGAGAGTTGAGTTAGGTCATACATCATATTTAGGCCAAATGGGCCATCATGGTTTTGTAGCTATATTTGTAAGTATATGTATTGTTGAAACTATATTTTTTTATTTTAGTTAAAACACTAATCATTAATATTTTTATTTGTTTCAATGCAACGAAAACATTATGGTCAATATCCTACAAAAAAGGAAATTGATTTTGCTACACATTGTGGATATTGATGTCCGAGTGAGTACATGCAAGATCATCGAAATACTTTTGTAAGTATTACTAAATTTCATATAATTATTTTATTTTTATTGATGTTGTATATGTTTTATTTATTTATGTTTGTTATAGGTAATACAGGAGTATTATGGAGAGGTAGATATGGATGACGTGGAGAGACAGACACAGGTAGAATGATCTGGATCATCACAGAGTGCTCACACCTCTACCCATGATGCCATTACAAATACATCAGATCATGTGATGATCGTGATGATGAGGATGATCATGATGATTAGGACTTACATGATGATGTGGATGATGATGATCAGGATGATTGATATATTAATTCGATATATATTTTACATTGTACATATTTTTTTTATATCTATATATTTTATCATTCCAGTTATGTTTTGAATTGGGTCTATGGTACTAATTAATGAAAAGTCTTGTTTGAATGATTTTTATTACTATTTAAGTGTATGTGTGTATGTGTATGTGTATGTATGTGCATGTGTATGTGTGTGTATATGTATGTATGTGCATGTGTATGTGCATGTGTATGTGTATGTGCATGCTTATGTATATACACACACACACATACACACACACACACACACACAAACACACACACACACACACACACATATATATATATATATATATATGTGTGTGTGTGTGTGTTTGTGTGTGTTGTGTGTGTATGTGTATATGTAGGTATATGAATGTGTATATCTATAAGCATGCATCTTCATTTGCATCCATGTGTATGTGCATGCATGTGTATAAGTATGTGTTACTGTGTGTATGAGTATGTGTATATGGAGCAATGCATGCATGCAGGCATGTCCTTTTATATGTTTGTAGATATGTTTGTGCATATGCACATGTATGTGTGTGTATGTGTATGTGTATGTGTATGTATAAGTGTATGTGCATGTATATGTGTATGTGTGTGTATGTGCATGTGTATGTGTGTGTATATGTGTGAGTGTGCATCGTCATGTGTATGTGTATATGAATGAGTAAGTGTGAGTATGTTGATTAATAAAAATAAAACATTTTAAATGATATACAACCAATGAAAATTATACTTACAATAATTAGCCATATTTTATGCTTGGTGAACTTTTTGAATAACCTGGAAGAGAGAGAGAGAGAGAGAGAGAGAGAGAGAGAGAGAGAGAGAGAGAGAGAGATCAAAAGAGATGAACACAAATGAGAAAGAGAGAGATAGAAATTAAAAGAGAGAGGCAGAAGGAAGGAGAGAGAAAGAGAGAGACAATAAGAGAGAGATTAGAAAAGAGAGAGATCTAAAAAGAGCTCCTAATCGTAGTGTAGATCTGGACGTTGGAGAGCTCTTCGATCAGATGTGCATAAATGACGATTGAAGAGCAGTCCAACATTCTTTTTTTAATCAAAGGTAATCATCGCATAAGCAATGAAAAACTGTCTTCTTCCTGATAATCTCTTGCATTGTATAAGTGACGCTTATGCACCGTATAAGCGACGCTTATGCACCGTATAAGTGACGCTTATGCATCACATATGCACCACATAAGCGATAGCAAATGAGGGATGCTAATGTTTACATTCTTAGGAGGGTCGATCAAAACATCGAAAATAATGTTAAGATTAACGTCATTTAGATGATGGTATGCAGTCGATGCCTGCTCTGATGAAATGCTCGATCACAAAGCAACGAAAATGTGTCGCCTTAACTGTTGCTATGTCCCCTTTATTCTTGTAGTGACTCTATGCATCATACCACAATGTGCTCCTCACTCTCTACCTCCATTTGGCATACTGGACACATGTGCTCCTCTCTGGCTATCCCTATGGCTCGTCTGTGCTCGATCTCTAACTAGAGTGATGATACTTGAAGCTATCATGGCTATTCAGAGATCATAGAATAGATAAATCCTCATGTAATGGGGACAAACTATAATTCAATGATTTGATATCTATAGACAAAGCTCTCAATAATAGAGCTTTTTTGTTAGAAGTGGCTCATTCAGATTGACCCAAATCATATATATATATATAGTTAGATGATCCTATTCCTCTCCTATCTAGAGAGTGATTAGGTGGGAGCCTAAGTGTCATATTGTATCAATGGTAATTGTTTTATGTACAATCCATCAGAGCATCCAATCTCGAGCATGGGTATACCAAGATGAGGTGTGTCTTGAAAGCACAAGATCTTGTGATGGTTGAAAGGCTCTACATATACATGCACTCATAGTCCATATCCTCAAATCTATGTAGCAAGCCAATTGTTTGGGAGAATTCCTCAACTAGCATTGATGGCATAATTGGCTCTACTCTG
This sequence comes from Ceratopteris richardii, assembly GCA_020310875.1. Taxonomy (NCBI): domain Eukaryota; kingdom Viridiplantae; phylum Streptophyta; class Polypodiopsida; order Polypodiales; family Pteridaceae; genus Ceratopteris; species Ceratopteris richardii. The sequence goes on along the minus strand of CM035442.1, from coordinate 66,314,260 downwards.
ATAATACCATATGTCACTGTGGGTTTATTATATATATATATATATATATATATATATATATATATATATATATATATATATATATATATATATATATATATATATATATATATATATATATAGATGGATATACATATATGGATAGAGTTTGAATAGAAGTCTAGCTCACTAAGCATGATCCCCTCAAGGCTTTGATTCTGTCTGCGACATTTGACCATTGAGTCATACCACACTTGAAAATGTACTTGATCCATGCCAAAACATTGAAATAATAAGGATTAACTTTAGGTCAACCATCATAGTTTGACCAAGGTCGACTAAGATGGTTGGCCTTAGGTGTGTGTCTATATACATATCCGTACATGCATACATACATACATACATACATACATACATACATACATACATACATACATACATACATACATACATACATACATACATACATACATACATACATACATACATACATACATACATACATACATACATACATACATACATACATACATACATACATACATACATACATACATACATACATACATACATACATACATACATACATACATACATACATACACACACACACACATACACACACACAATCATGTTGAACATGTCTAGGCTAGGAAAAATGAGAGACATAGAGGCTCTATTTAAAGGTAATGTAAAGGTAGGTAAAATGAGACCTGAAGAGAAAAGGGAAAGAAAGAGAGATAGGAAGAAAGGAACGGGTAGGAATAGAGATGTAGGGAGAGGAAGTGAGTGAAGTAGACATATGAAGCGAGATGGAGTGAGTAGTGTAGGGAAAGGGAGAGAGTGACATAAGGAGAGAGTAAGAGAACTAGAGATTTTAGAAGAGGTTCAAACAACAAAAATCATAAGATAAAGTACTTATGGTCACTAGGAAAGGAAAATAGAGCATCAATAAGGAGAAGATGATTGCTTAAAGAATGAAAAAAGTGACTAGATCTTGAAAGATGATTGCCCAGATCTAGGTACTAGAGAACATGATTGCTTAAAGAATGAAAAAAGTGACTAGATCTTGAAAGATGATTGCCCAGATCTTGAAAGATGATTGCCCAAATCTAGGTACCAGAGATGGATGAAGGTTGATGAGGGCAGATAAGGATGGGAACTTTAGAAGATACGAATCTTGGTTATTGATATGACCCGAAGATAAGTGTGCTAGCTTAGAGGTTTTATATGCTCACCCAATGATGGTAATGTGTTGAAATGAGAGCGAAAAGAAGATTAAGGGGATGGCTAAAGATAAGGGGTAGAGTGGTGAATGAAGGAAGGGTCCTATTAAAACTTAGGGTTTTAATGGATGAATGGACAACCAAATGAGGTACGAAAAAGTACTTTGTTGGAGGCAACAAGCTTCATTGATCCTCATCCATTATTCATGGGTTACCAAACGAGAAAGGAAGAGAATATGATGGATATGGATACCTAGGGAGACTAAAATGCTCGTAAGGTATGCTAATTCGGGGTACAACACACTTTATCCATTTCAAATTTGCATGATGATGACATGAAGCAAAGAAAAAACACGTGCTTCCCATCCTTAAGTTATAATTCTCAAGGTAGTGGAAGTAAAAATAACTTAAAAAAATGATCCATCACAAATTGGCCGAGCTGTAGTAGTAATATTCTATCCTAGTCATCACATGAGATCTCTTATCTTTTAAGGGAGGAGTGAGAGAGGAAAAACAGGCCAAGTCTCTTCCATGCGATGAGCCTACTTTTGGATAATATCTTGTGTTTGTAGTTTAACCTAAGATTAAGTTTATTATCCTTTTTCTAATCAAAGTTGATCACTTGAATTTTCCAATGTTCTTTTGCTTCGTTCCAAGAATTCCATCATTTTAGGGAACCAAATGGAGTTCATTTGTCTAATCTAAGTTGACAAATCTGTCTAAGTTAAGCTTTCGGACTCTTGAGGCGAGGGCAAGGGTTCAAGCCTTCTTTATGACAAAACAATTATTTGCTCTAAGCCAGTGTATTGCCTTCGAGCAAAATTAAATCAATAAACCAGTTGTCTTTAGATAGTCCTTTTCAAGTGTCATCTTCGAGCAATCTAACTTTTAATTTGTAAGATATGAAAGATCCCATAGATACTATGTCCATTCACTTGTACAATCGTTTTTTCAATGAATTCAAGCAAGAAAATTAGACTTCGACTGAGCAATCTAACCTTTAATTTAATTTGTAAGATATGAAAGATCCCATAGATACTATATGCCAATATTCACTTACACTTTTTAAACTATCGACCTCCCTCCACTTTTTATTTTTTGGTATGCGTATTACATGAACACCATGTTTGGAGCTATAAAGCCCCTACTACGTCGGCTGTCTCCGTAGTCTCCCTGCTTACAATCAGCTTGCAAAGCAGCCAGCTACAGCGAAGTAGAAGTTTTGACAGCAACATGGCAAGTCGAGGCCTAGTTTCCTTCAGCGAAAGAGATTCGGACGGCCGCCCGCGCCTGGACTCTGGCGTAGAAGAATCCTTTCATGCCATACAGCCCAATATGGGCATCGTTCTCGATGATTCTCCGATCGAGCAGCCGGGAACTCTATATGTTACTACCAAGTATGTCGTTTATCATTACAGAGGGTTCATATGTCCATGCTATAATTTCCCGCCTTTAATGGAGGCGTTCTATGCATGGTCATGCACGTGCATTGTGATATTCTTTTAGAGTGAAGATAATTGAAGGCCGCATTCTGTTGGTGCGGTCTCATTTATGATATGGTTGTTCTTGAAGGACAAATTTCTTTGTATTAACCTGCTTGATTATCTCTTAGGGTGTTCCTATATTCTTTTCAATTCTTTATGTGCATTGCTTGAAAAGAGACAGATTCTTAGCTGGAAAAGTTTCACATCTTATCGCAGCTATCTATTTCAAAAAAGAAGAGTAAAATTCAGGCTTTGAAACCGTTCGTGAGTCCTTAATATTCTGAGTTCAATCACAACTGGAACTTCTGACAATTGAGTTTTGAAAGTTACAGGGATTAGGAAGTATGCATACATGTTTCTGCCCATATTTTTAAGAACATGCGATACAAGAATACAAATAGCTATGTTTTGTTTACACAACACTGCTGATATAGTGGCTAATATCATTCAAAGTAATCACATTTATTCTATTCGAGCCCATAGAGTGTGAAGTTTAAAATTAATATGATGTTTTTTTTTTCATAATTTGAGTTTATAATTCTTAATATTCATACAATGAAAACTTATTGATAGAATACAATTACTTGGTTGCCTTAAATAATAAGCAAATCTATTTTTTGCAGTCAATTAAAGATTCGATTTCAATCTCATTGATATTTCAGATAATACATGTAAAAGCATCACTAGTGCATCTTGATTGTTTGATTGTGGTGATTTTTATGCTTGATCAATATTACTTTATTCTTGTATGTGCCTTGATAAGCCAAGATAAAGTAGGTTAGTGCAAAAGAACTTGCACTTGCTCTGTTTTGCTTATAGCTTTCTCACCTCAAGATGTGTAAGATGAGACATAAGTGCTGTCTGAGATCCTCCGATGTCCTATTGTATATGAGGATATCATTGAGGAACACTTCTACTCACTTCCCCAGATAGGGACAAAACAAACTGTTCATCATCTCTTGGAAAGTGGCAAGTGTGTTGGTCATGTCAAAAGTAAAGACTAAGAACTGGTAATGCCCATGCTAGGTACAAAACGTGGTCTTTGGCACATGGTCAAGTTTATTCGTATCTGATGGTGTTTGGACCTAACATTGATACTGGTGAAATAAAGAGCATCCAAGAGTTGATCTAGGACTTCATCCATTCTCAAAAGCATATATTTATTCTTGTGGTCATTTTATTTGAGACCTTTATAGTCAAGAATCATACAGAAACACATTCCTCCTTGCTTCTTCTTTGCAAGAAGAATAAGAGAGCCTTGTGGAGACTTGTTTGGCTTAATAAATCCCTTTGCAAGATAGGTTTGAATCTGCATGGCGTTTGTTCTTGATTCTTCCTCTCGTTGGCTAAATATATGGGATTGATAGGAGACACGATGACTACTTGGCACAAGTTCTATATTGTGATCGAATAGGGACCCATGAGATAGTGGATGTCTTTCGGTAAATTATGCAAAAATACATCCACAAATTGACTCAATAATGAATTCGAAGTCTCCTTAACCTACTTATCATGCATAGACATCACATGTGTATCATGCACATAAACATACTTGTATTAGTGAAACATATGGAATGATAATAAGAAGTAATATCAAACAACGAAAATGCACCTAACAAAATTAAACTGAGACATAGAGTTAGAAGAAAACTTTTTGAATTGATTATGTGCAATCTGACCTATTACATATGAGTTGATGATGTCAGAGAGATGCATAGCCCTTGATTGCATAAAATCTACCATTAAGAACAAAGCTAAGTCTATGCGAAGTAAGATCCATATACAATTGGTCTATCTTGTGGAAGAACCATTATATGCCTTAAAAAACATCCACTTGCTCAAGGTTGATTATATGAAGTCAAAGACTTCACGATATTGTTTGATACATAAGTCCACTCGCTGCACGACCTCACCCACCTCCTCTCTTGGCGCTTTGTATAATTGGACAACATATGGATGGTCTACGATAAACGTGTTAAGTCAATGATACGTCTTATGTCACCACAAGAGAGGAGATGAAATTGTGTGTAGAGTTGTTGTCAGATAACAATTTAAGTGTGTGATAATGTGGAGAAGACCATGCAAGCCAAATATAGAACTATCAACATAAGAACTTGAACATCTTTGTGTAAAAACATGAAATACGTTTGAATGGAGACTATACATATTGATGTGTTCACTTCCATGTTTGTCATCTAGACATAAGATGAAGACAACTTCCTCTTACATGTATAGATTGAGTCCTATGGAGATGGTTGTCATGATGACGCTTTCACTAACAATCCTTTTTGTTAATCTTCAAGTCATTGTGCTTTGAAGCTATCATCTATAGTTCTATCTTGTTGTGGTTGTCCAAAGGGCCTTCCTACTCTTGATGGACTTTCCTATTGCTGAAGGTAGGGCATTGAAACACCAAATCTTCTTGAATGACTTAGGGATAAAACCTCCCTCTCTTTTGAATAAGCTTTCATGATTGCCAAGCTACTATTGTAGTTAGATGTCCTTCAATAACGTGATCGGATTGCACAACACCTCGTTTTGGTACAACGATGACAATCCAAACAATAAAGCATATGTAGCCTTGTGTGTGGCTCGTCTCTCCTCCAAGGCTCTGGTCCTCTATATGAGGTCTTTGGAAGTCTTGTTAATACATCTTCAAGTATCTCTTGCCTATCTCACATGTGAACATTATCCAATAGGCCTTCATCTTATTGTTGTGTATGAAGTGTGCATGAAACATGGTTTGAAACTCATCCCATGTAGTGGGTTGTGGTTTGAACCCAACCCATCATGAAAATGCTCATCCTTTCAACATGAGTTGGAGGTGCCCAATGCATTGGGCATATGCTAATTCGTACATGTGGAAAAAGCAAGTCGGCTTCAATAACTAGTCATTGATAACATCCTCCTCGCGCTCCTTTTTGTCCGCTTGTAAGGGTTCAAGAAGAAATTGAGGCGGCAAGATGTTCATGGTGATGTTTGAAGTCGAGACATGGGCTGAATGGGATTCTTCTTTATAAAGAAGCCCAACGTAAAGGAGGGTGTCTCCCCCCCAAAAAAAAGAAGGAAACTTCTACCTATGGTGGAAAGTGCTAGCCTTTCTAAAGGGAGGCGACAACCTTTATGGATGGAAGGTTGCTGTTGTCTGTTAATCTCTACGACACTGCCCAATAGAAGAGCTATAACAAGCCTAAGCCATTGGATTTTAGGCCTGAATTTTGGTCAGCCAAGGTAAGGCGGTGGAGAAAAGATTTCAGCCTGTGGACTTTTTCCATCAGTATACAATAGGATGGAAGCCAAACCATCTTGCCCCTAGTGCAAAGGGTGGTGATGGTAGGGAGGAGGTGTTGCTCTTATTGTGTGGGGCGAGGGGAGGGGGTTTTGAGTAGTTGATGTCCCAAAAACATCTACAGATGGCAAGAAATGTGGGGTGGTGCATTTTTATCTAAGGTATTGCAAGCTATTTCTCTCTAAACAAAACTGCTATTTAAGTAATATTAGGTAAGCTAAATTTTTTCCTAATAGAAAATAGTAATTCTCCTAAGATTTTGGTCACGGAACCTACCAGATTAGGAAGAAAGTTAAGGAATTGAGGAGGTCCCATAAAAGTAGGGGAGGCAAAAGCCTTCTAGATTGGGGTAGGAGACTCAAGTATATACGAAGATCCACTTTCATTTACAAGGCAAATCCCTCATTTACAAACGTGCACATGTGGGGGGGAGGGGTGAGAGGGAGGGGGGGGGAGGGAGAGAGAGAGAGAGAGAGAGAGAGAGAGAGAGAGAGAGAGAGAGAGAGAGAGAGAGAGAGAGAGAGAGAGAGAGAGAGAGAGAGAGAGAGAGAGAGAGAGAGAGAGAGAGAGAGAGAGAGAGAGAGAGAGAGAGAGAGAGAGAGAGAGAGAATTGGTAAAGCCGATATAAATCTCCGTAGTATGCATGTAGAATGCCCATTGCCCATGAAAGTTTGGGAGGAGGGGGTACGAAGTGCTATATCTATGATAGTCTATATGCAAAAGGGTAGTACAAGAAGGGGAATGAATGCATTCGAGCAGCTAACTAGCTCCATTCTGTACTAGTTGGTGGGTGTAAGATGTGGTACATAGGTGGAGGTGGAGTCAGGGCCGCTCTTATGATTGCAGCGGGATCAACCATGATCTTGGATTCTCTCCTCCATGGCGCGATAGTCACGAGCTTGGATCTATGCAATCTGGTGTTGGTGAAGTCTCAGGGCCCGATATCCTATAGCATGGGGTCGTCTGCTAGCTCGAGAGATCTGAGCCTCTTGAAGAGTCACCCCTCTCGATGTGTGAGCTGAGGGGGGAGGGCTCTCAGTGAGTTGACTCTGTCTCCCTCTTGTCATGGCTGCTACGGTGGGTTGGAGTAGGGAATTTCTATGACTCTGAATCTCTAGTAAGAATTGCCAGAGCTTTCATTGATCTCTAAAGTCCATGAACTCTCGGAAGGTGGGCTTCCCTGTAAAGAGAGTCTCGTATCCGCCTCTAATGTCATCATATGCCCTACATGTGCAGACAAAGTGCTCCTCATCCTCCATCTCTACTCTGCATATCTTGCATATCCGCTCCTCTCTCGGAATGTATGTGGCATTGCTTGTCTCAATGCCTTTCTCAGTCTCTAGTCGGGGGGGGGGGGGGAGGGGGAGAGAGAGAGAGAGAGAGAGAGAGAGAGAGAGAGAGAGAGAGAGAGAGAGAGAGAGAGAGAGAGAGAGAGAGAGAGAGAGAGAGAGAGAGAGAGAGAGAGAGAGAGAGAGAGAGAGAGAGAGAGAGAGAGAGAGAGAGAGAGAGAGAGAGAGAGAGAGAGAGAGAGAGAGAGAGAGAGAGAGAGAGAGAGAGAGAGAGAGAGAGAGAGAGAGAGAGAGAGAGAGAGAGAAAGAAAGAAAGAAGAAAGAAAGTCATATTAACTTCTTCTGGAGGCCAAACTTGGCCTATGAGACAAAAACCATGTACAAGTGTAGTAACCCTGTGTAGAGAGAGAGAGAGAGAGAGAGAGAGAGAGAGAGAGAGAGAGAGAGAGAGAGAGAGAGAGAGAGAGAGAGAGAGAGAGAGAGAGAGAGAGAGAGAGAGAGGTCTTCACATATAATGAGACTCCCCCAACCTTTTTTATTTTTCCTTACACCTCCCCTTCCTCCACCATAGAAGGATCTCTAAGCTATTGAGTTCGTAGTGGGTACAGAGCACATCCAAGCTCAACAAACGAAGGAAGTGGCTTCTCTTATCGACATGCATGGGCTAGTTAGCTGAAGTTCAAAAGCATGTGGTGGAGCTTAGAGCTTTCCAAATGCACTAGTCCTCACTAGTGGCCATAGGGTTGTTGCTTCCTTAATTCTTCAGTGTTAGAAAAAGTGAGCAACCTTCCACTAGGGATCTCAACCCTTTCAAAATTATAAAAATTAATGGTCACATTTTTGACAAATGGTAAAAATTTTGGTAAAGAAATTTCATTACATAATGTGATATTACTCATTGAGAGCTACCCAACCATGTATATCACGTGTGTTTGGCACCAAAATCATGGTTAAAATTAAAACCCTAGTTTTTTGAGTCAAGTATGAAACTCACTTTATTGTGTGAAAAGCAAGTGTGACACATGTCACCATGCTATTAAAACTTGAAAATAAGATCCTATCACAAGTGCAACGGTTGGTGAATCGGATGATTTTTAAGGTTCGTAAGATTATAGATATGGGAACATTCTATACGTACGGTATGTTTTGATTCGTCTAGGATTATTAAAGTCTATTCTAGGTACTTTGAAGTTCATGCCATTTGCATCCTTTTCTTTCACGATTTTGTGTGAGCTTTCTCGAGCGAGTTTGAAGCACCATAACCTAACTTTGCAGCCCAAGCTTTCCCAAGCACATTCCTCAACCTTGCAGCTCCGCTTGAAAGCGCATAGTGCATTGAAGCCAATGTACATACATATACATATATACATACATAGTGCGAATCGCATTGCGCACATATACATATACATACATACACACATATTGGAGTTCATAGACCTCCAAAGTATAGCTAGAAGTAGGTGGATCCATTAGGATCTAGTTGATCTTCTCAAAAACTTATGTGAAGAAAACCAGTTATGCTTGTGGAGTTTACTACATTTTATTCACTTAGATTTTTTTAAAACTATTTTACATACTTATACTAGATACTAAGAGCTTTCAAATAAGCTATAGAACACTCAAATGGATAAATACACTAGTATCTAGTTGATCTTCTCACAAACTTATGTGAAGAAAACCAGTTGTGCTTGTAGAGTTTACTACATTTTATTCACTTAGATATTTTAAAACTATTTTACATACTTATACTAGATACTAAGAGCTTTCAAATAAGCTATAGAACACTCAAATGGATAAATACACTAGGAGATATGACCTCTGTAAATTTGCAGGTTTAATGGAGACCTTGAACCAAAAATGAATCTCGAAAGACACACTACTTGCAAAAACCATTTCTCTCAGTACACAACTCTAATGAATATGAAACTTTACATGATGATAGTAGAAAGTATAAAATTTTCCAATGAACTATCAAACACTTGATTTGGATTTGTAATGAAGAAGATACAAGCTTTGTCTACAAAATTATAGCAACGCAAAGATGGCCATATGACTTTCTTGGACTTTGAAGAAGATCACGAGTTCTCCTCTCTTATTATAGCATGAAAAACTATCCAAAACCTTCCTAATACAACGAAGCTCGTGCTAGAGAGTTGGGTGGAGGTATTCCATGGCTGAAGTGCTGAAATAAGTCAAATATGGGTGGACTTTGAGAAGTAGGCACATCCACCTTTTGCTAGGGCACTAGAGCTTCCTTGTGACTCATCCATTTGAGTCATCATGTTCTACATATCACACGGTACCTTAGCCATCCTTTATCATTTATTAGAGCCTTCTTGAAGCATTTGAAGACCTCTTAAAAGTATTTGCATCTTTTCGAACTTCTATAGTAACCTATACACAAAAATAATGTTCTCAACATTCTCCTCCTCAAGTTCCAAAGGGTATTTCTTTATGCCAAGAGTATATTTGAATCTTTGAAGCTTTGGTTAATCCAAGGATTTGGTAAGGATACTGAAACTTTATCCTTTGTTTCAACAAAAGAAACCAAGACTTCATTGTTTATGGCCTTCTTTCAATCCATCTTCTCATTTTTGGGAGTCTCCATCATGTAATGCTTCTTCCATGTCGAACAGGCTTTATTCATTGGGTGTTAGAAGCTGGTTACCATATTTCTAGCAGAAATGCTGACATTATGTTTTTGGGCAAATCACTATTGAACTGTGTGCATATGCCATTGATAGGATATTAAATCTGCTCAACTTTTCAGTGCAAAATATCTTTATGTTGGTTGCATTGCTTCCTAGATTGTAAATTTCAACACGGTTTCTAGAACGACTTAGGCTCCTTTGGTTGTTTTTGCTTATGAATTTAAATGTTTGTAAGAATGACTTAGATACATGTCATGCATTGTGGATTTTTGTTATCAAGCCTAATGAATTCCTTGCAGACTATGATTGGACATCTTACATGGTACTTTTTTTGCAGATATTTCCACATGTCAAGTATAAAGCAATCTAGGGAATCTGAGTGCTAATTTTCTGCATCTTGATTTTGTAGGAGGCTCATTTGGATCAGCAATGTCGATCATCATGGCTATGCTGTAGATTTTCTTTCACTTTCAATGCATGCTATCTCAAGGGATCCAGAGGCCTATCCATTCCCTTGTATCTACACTCAGGTGAGCTCATTTATATTCTAGACTCGAAATAGTGTATATAAAATTGGAACTGCTAGTGTTTCCTAACATCAGAAACAGTTATGGTGATAGTGAAACTCAATATGTTTGTTTATGGCATGAAAGATTGGATACTTGGCTATTACAATAGCACTTCAATCCTCTATGAAAACAAGAGTAGGTTACTTAGCTTCAAAATAATTCTCTCCAAGAAGTTTGTGTAACCACATACCTGTAGTATTTGCATATGCAGCCCCTATACTTCGCTTCATAAGTTAAAGTAACAAGACTAGTTTACTTTCACTCAGCCATGAAATCAAAGGGTTTCTCATAAAGGAACAACAACTTCACTCCTCTTATATGCTTATTGCAAGCAGTAAGTGGCTCACGTGATAATACGAGATTGGAATGACAAAAGAAGCTGCACCAATCTGTTCCAGAGATCTTAAGGATAACATCAATTCAACATCCATTTAACCCTTCCCTTGAGTTCACACCAATGGACTCAGGCTGTTCCCTTCTCTTGGCTGGAGTCTACCACATAGCACAGGTGCATGGTGCCTCTTTAGTTTTCACTCTTTCTTGTTGCTAGCAGGTACATGGTAGTGTACTAGAACTAGAAATATAACCATATAAGTGATACATACCATTCTCTTTTATAGAGGTGCTTCAAGAGACTTATATTTTTATGTTTGTCGTTTTGGTGATTCTTTGGGTTAATATCTAAGATATTGTCCTCTGTGGCTGGTCCAATGTTAGATTTTAGCTTTCCAATATCTTAGTAAAATAGAGGATGAGGTCACAGAAGAGACAGTATGTTGCACAAATTCAGCGAATAAACCTAAATTCATATACAAAATCTGAGCTCTTTGAGCATGAGCTGATATTATTTTCAAAATTTGAACTAAATTGAGGATATCAATCCAAAAAGAACATAAGTAGAAATAGATCTGAAGCTGAGGGTGAAGTTGAGCTGAAATTCTCTCCAAAAATAGAGGTTGAGGCAGAAAAAACTTTGACAAAGTCTCCACCACAAGTGGTTGACCTGATCCAAAGCTGAGTATGTTTAGAAAATCTCCAAAGTCTGCTCTCGAAGCTGCTCGAACTTAATGATCTGATTTGTAAATTATACCCCTATGAAGTTCTTGTTTGTATTGAAGTTTTCATATGAATTTTAGTGAAAAGCTGCCTGTTTTTTAGCCTGAAAAACTAAATTTAGTCTGAACCTTCTAACTTGGAGACAACAGTTACTTTTACATGAAAAATTGCTTCTTATATGAAAACATATGCTGTTTAAAATTATCTTAATTGAAAAAAGGATAAAAGCTAGAAGGACTGTAGACGTTTGTTTTGTAGTTAAAATCTTTGTAAAACATGAAAATTTACAGGTAGAAGGCCTCCTAGAGCTGCTAATCATGAACGTGTGGTGAAACTTGTCCAAAGTTGGTCAAAAACCTTGATTTTACAACAAACCCTCGTCCTTAAAATCCTTATTAATTTAGAAATCCTTTGAGTGATGGTAAATGTAGAGGGGAAACCCTCCACAAAGCAGGAGTGCATGCAAGCGTGCACATGCACACACTGATCTTTATATTTTTATATGATGTACATACATATATATGCAAGCATGTAAGAGAGAGGCATGCCTAAATATGTGTGCACTTATGTTGTTTCCTTCATGTGTGTTTGTGTCACATAGTAATCATTTGTTAGGTAGGATATATCTAATAGTTTCTTGCTTCTACAATTCTATGCTATTCTATCAAAGAAACTCCTGTGCTATTATTTATTATTGAATTTCTGATTCTTTTCAATGAAGCATTGATCGAAAGAACAGAGATTTCTGATTTTAGAAGGTAGTATAGATACATGGATGCATCTTGCAAACTCCTCATAAATACAAAATGTCTTTTTTTCGATGCATAAATATTATTTACGGTTAGATTTTCTTTTTTTGAACCATTGAGATGATGATTTCATTTCAGTTGAAAAGCTTATTTTTCCTGCAGATCGATCATGATGATGAATTTGATTATAATGAGGACGAGTCATCTGTTAACCAGAGCTTCCGTGATTTATCTAGAGTTCAAGAGATGCGTCTTGTTCCATCTGATCCAGCTGTGTGTATCCACAAGTGTGCCTTAATGCTTTATCATGTCCATTCATCATTGACAAACTTTAGATATGAGATGCAAGCAAATATATGCCTGCATGTTGCTTTGTGTTCTTTTTTTTCCCCCCTCGTGTTCATTATATAATATTGAGCTCGTTAAGGTTATCCTAGTTTAGCGATGGCAGTATTGACTGAACTTTTTATCAAACAGTAAACTGGTGGTTATTAAAGCTTTATGTGATATCTATATACATGAAGAATGTTTTTTGGCAAAGGAGTACATAGACATTTGAAAATTAAAATGAGGTTTCTTATGAAACCCTGTATATTTAAGGAGTTTTTCTTTTCGGTACCCATTTGAATGAAGAATGGATTATGAATGTATTCGTATGTTGTTTTGGCTTAACATCATGTTGCATATAGTGGAGGATCTATTCAAAGCACTGTGCGACTGTGCTCTTCTCAATCCTGACCAAGTAGAAGGTGATTGATGCTGAAGCCTTTTCCAATGTTCAATGATAGAAAATTCTCACATTGTTCATTTATGTTCCTAACTATGCAGAAGCTGAAGGTGAAGGGGAATGGTTTTTCAATGAAGATGAAGTTCTTGCAGGTGCCATTGGGCATTCAAATGGTATAAAGAGTCATGATGTGCCAGGGTTCTCTGAGGTATTACTCACCGTGAATGCATATCCAAATATTCTTCTTTTAAACTTTTATGTATAGTTATGTGTGCTTACACTTTCGCAGACGTCAAACTAGTCATGTACAGACAAAATGTTCATGCTTGCATTTTTCTGAAAGCCTGACAGATTCTGAAATCCAATATTTAGAGTCTAGAGTGTTGATGTTGTCCTGTTGTGGTCTGAGTCACAAATTTGACGACTTTGGATAGGTGTGATTCATTCAAATTGTGGTGGTGGTTTTATGGTATATCTAGCTAGTTCTTTCATTGAGGTCTGTTTTCTTTTTCCAAGGGGCTTTGGGTAAAGCAAAAATTTAGAGTTCACACTTTTAAAACTTTATGGTTCAGTACATTAGTTTTGATCGATCAGCGCGAGCTCTATATGAAGGATGTGATAAATCTCCTCGTTGTGTGCAGATCCTTCCACATCCTTGCTTAATGTAAAACTCTTCTCAAACTTAATAGGAGAAACCTACAAAATTTATCAAAATGATGTTTTTTAGCTTCAAGTTTCAACACTAAAGTTATGAGTTATAAATTCCAAACAATACTCTTTTGTGCAATGTACATAATACCTTTCTTGGACTCTTAAGAGTGCGTAATTATTGCTAAAGTCGAAGATTGGCTTTGCAATATACCACATGTTGTAGTTGTGCCAGACTGAGACATTTTTGTGATTTTGGTGTGCACCAATGAGAATGCACTCCAATTACATTCACATGGGCTCCTCAACGAGCCCTAAAATTAATATCAATTTTTATAATGCTAACTAAATCATAGTCATAAACAAAACATAGAAAAATATTCAGATAAGACTCCTAATGCATATGGACTGATCATGGGTGTCCATAGCCATAATGGTTCCATCACTCAAGCGGTTGAGATCTATAATGGTTCCATATGCGATGCCAATTCTTCCCATGTATGTAGAGAATTCGTTATGAAAAGTCGATTTTCTTATTCTAAGTCATGACATGCTCCATATATATATCTTTCATATGGAGGAGTGATTTTTGACTCCATAAAGTTGTGCTTTTGATGTACGGATGAAGTAATGCCATAAACCCATGAATATTTATTGACATAAACTCTTATGTCATTGAGGCTAAACAAGCTGAAGTATACCCTCAACTCTACATTCTTTAAAAATAAGATCAAAATAGGAACTTCAAATTTCAATATTCAAATGAGGAATAAATGAATGAATCATATAATATATGTGGATGGTGATAATGTCATAGATGCTCGAATCGCCTCTATTTGTACATGTGGTACACAAGTCAGAGGGTTGAACCCTTCATGTCAACATAACGTAATACTATATGAATATTTCTCAAGATAGGCAAAATGTTGCCTTCATCTTCCCAAAAATCCATGTCCCAAACTTTTCTTTGCACATGATGTGAAACTTCTGTATTACTTCTTGCCATACTTATCCATTTCCTATCTATTACGATCATCCTTAAGGCATCAATGCACATGCGTAGGCAAGGAAAGACATGATATATATATCGAAATCTCGTATCTGTTGTGCGTCCTTGTCACTATAACTGCGAAAGATACTCAAAGCTTGATGTTTCTTTCTCACAAACGAGATAATGCGTCGTGCATTTGAAAGCATGGGTGCTAACCATGGTAGTTTGGCTATGCCCTCAAACAAAAGGTCAAGACACTATGCATTGCAAGGGATCTAGGGAATGCTCGGGAAATCGACTTCTATTATCTTCCCCATCGTCTTACAATTAGAGGCATTGTCTCTACACTACTTGTATCACATTGGAAGCTCTTTCTATGGTAGATTTTATATGCTCATAAATGTATTCCCATGTAATGCGTGCACATGAAGCACTACAATCACTGCCTTCAAAAAATAAGTGCATAAGCAAGAGGAAACCATCATATTGATAATGTGGTGTCATCTAAAATCACTCCATCCTTTAGATAGAATAGAGAAACCATAGGTTTACCACCCGCTTTTAATGGGTCCTAATTGTTGATCAATGCTCTCTTGCTCTTCAATGAGCATGGATGTATGTAGGCAATGATATGCTATCCCATGCCAATCATCCTTAGTAGGTCCGACTTTGGCTATTGCCTCACCGTTCTTTTCCAAGAATCAATGCAAACAACCTTGAAAGAGAGGTTGCATTCAAGTATGAAATGTTCAATTTTAATTTCTTTGATTTTTTTTGGTATTTCTTTTGTAAACCAGTGCTTAGATAGAGGAATGGAGGCCCCCTTGTCTAGGTCTTAGACTTGGAGACTTAGATGACCCAAGATGGGTAGAGCTCTCACTCTCTTCTAACATGTACAGCTTTTAAGTGAACTAGCACTAGGTCCAATGCTAGATCTCTAGGTCTTCTAATATATCAATAGTTTTTGTTTTTGCAAACTTATGCCTACGAGAAACCACAATCTTTTGGCTGAGACTGTGCTCATGTTGCACTCCCTTGGCTATGTCATTAGGGACTTGTGAACAAGGTAAGATGCTAGATCCTCCTATTGCTGCCACATGTCGAATTACACATGTAGTTGTTGTGCAATTTTTTTTTGCACAATACTTGCACACCCACCTCTATGTTCCCGAGCTTGAAGTGGCTCGATTTACCAATTCATGGATCGATGTGTGAAGGGCCCAAAGGTGGGAGATACCACGAGGCATAACGGAGGAAGAAGCAAGGATCAACGAGCAAGGGAAAGGATGTGTGAACTAAGGGAGTTGTGGAGCGCAAGGCTCAAAGAGCAAAGAGCACAAGGTGTGTGGAGCACAAGGATGTGAAGCATGAAAGCATGTGGAGCAAGGGAGCAAGGGGTAAGGGTGTGTGCACAATGGAGCAAGAGGGTAACGGGTGTGTGCACCATGGAGCAAGGGGCAAAGGTCTGTGCATTATCAAGCAAACCTCAACGACTCAGATCACTCATGCATGGAGAAGTGCACTTGTGCAAATACCTTTGCTTCTTGTTTCGAGGGTTAATTTTTTTTTTTTGTTTGTTTGTTTGTGGGAAAGCCACACACATTGTAATTTCAGATATGGACCACAAGAATTAAACCTAGAAAACGAATTGTTTGATTGGGTTTGTGCACCGATGTTGCCATGATCACTATGGAAATATATCAACAAATCCCCCCTAGCAATGATGCGGTGAACGAGGAGCTAGAACTCATATATAAGGAATTGACAAGCTATGTGGAATGAAATCAATCCACAAAAGGGAGTAAGCTCAAAGCTTTGCGAAAAGCTTCAAATAGACAAAGCCTTTGTGAAAAGGTATGGAACATTATCTTTTGTGGGCACATAAGCTGAACTGACCTCCCCCGTAGAGAGTCTCTCCCTGCCCTAATGATAGTGCACGTCAATGTGCTTTGTCATGTAACATATGGTTCCTCGCAATTGTGAATGCACTATTATTGTTAGTAAAGATGGTGGTGGAAGAAGATTGACCAACACCCAAATCAGCAAAAAGGGATCTAAGCCATACACACTCAAGCGTAGGTGCAAAAGCTTCCCTGTACTCAACCTCACAACTAGAAGTGGTCTCACAATTAGAGGTGGCCTCACAATTAGAAGTGGCCATAGTAGGCTTCTCCTTGCTCAACCAAGATACGCACGAGCTATAAAGCATGAAGCAAAAACCACTAATGGACACACAAATATCATAACAACCAACCCTATCCGCATAAAAAAAAGCATGTAAATCTGGTGGTAATGAACCCCTCCCCCCTTCTGGAATAAAACAATCCAAGTAGTCGGGTACAACGCACGTGGCAAAAGATGTGCTTTAACTACGTGCCAATGCTTGACACCTCCACAATACATAAACTCGTCCGAGAGACAACAAATTGAATGTCAAGCCGGGTTATGCATAAGTGAATCGAATATCCAACAACATGCTGATAGAGAACAACATCAAATGTATCTCCAACATCATGAGGACTCACCTACAGACCTGTTTCCATGGGAGTGATAATAGGTTTGCAATTTTCAAGGCCAAAAGGCCTTAATAATGTGTCATTGTATTTTGTTTGATACAAAGCTATTCCCAACAAATTGCATAAATTGAAATCCCAAACAATGAGGCGAATGCCCCAAATCTAAATCTCAAAAGAGGCATGCAAATCAGCCTTAAATTCAGCGATATGCGTCTACTTTGGACCAGTGAGCAATATACCATTATCAAAGTACATCATCTCCATGCTTAATATGCTTAACATATAAGGTGCTCTTACTTGGACTATTCTCAAACCCATGTGTTAGCAAGTAGGCATGTATTTTTTCATACCAAGTATGTGGTTCTTGCGTCAATCTATACAATGCCTTTTTCAACCTGCATACTTTGTTTTCATGCCCTTTTTGCACAAAACCATGGGGACGAAATACATACATTCTTCATGTAAATCACCATTTAAAAATGTAGTTTCAATGTCAAACTAATGGACATTCCAACCATGATCAGGTCCAAGTGCAGACATGCTATGAACGGTGGTCATTCGGCACACGGGAGCAAAGGTTTCATCGAACTCAATGCCCTTCTCTTGAGCATAACCTTTGGCAACAAGCCTACCCTTATACCTATCAATTGTTTCACCAAGCTTACAGTTAAGCTTGTATACCCATTTAGTGTCGATAGCTTTTTAGCCTTGAGGCAAATCACTTGAACACCAAGTACCATTCTTCATAATAGCATCATATTCTGATTGCAAAGAAATCGTCCAATTTTCTGAATTCTATGCTTCAATCAAAAGAATTAGGTTCTTTCTCATCATGAAGAGTAGAGAGAACATTTGCATAACAATCTGATGCAAAAGAAACATTGTGAGATCGTGAACAATTACGACTTGACAAAGTTGCATCTACTTGTTCTCTCTCAAAATCGGCATGAGCCATTTAGGCATAGTTTTTTCCTCATCCATGTGAGTTCTCTCATCAATAAGTGCATCATGTAAATTTGCATCAGAAATAGAATGATTTGCATCATTATTTTAAATTTGCAAAGGTTGAGAAATCTCCTCAGTATGAGCAACATTTGATTGTCCATTAAAAGAGGTAGCAAAGTATCATACACATCCTTCGATTTGAATGATGGCCCCTTGTGTGAAGAACTAGAGCATTAAGACCACCACATGCTAGAGAGAATGATCTATGAATCTTCACCCAACATGCCATTATATAGTTTATGGGATCAATCATGACTTCTAGAGTCCACATATGCATGTGCAATCTCCTCCACTCTTTTAGTACCTTCCATTGGAGTCAACTAGTGATAAGTGTACTCACCACTTGAGTTTAAGTCTCATAGAAATCAAGTCAACTCATGTTAACTTGAGTGGAGGCTTTTATAAGGCTCTAGAGCTATTTAGGCAAAAATTTCTCCCCATGCTCCTCACAAGGTTTGCATTAAATACTCCAAAATTACCTAATGTTATCATTATCTTGAAACCTTGTCCAAGCTATTTTAGAACATGTTGGTACATGAAAGTAAGGAGTGAAACGAGAGAGAGAGAGAGAGAGAGAGAGAGAGAGAGAGAGAGAGAGAGAGAGAGAGAGAGAGAGAGAGAGAGAGAGAGAGAGAGAGAGAGAGAGAGAGAGAGAGAGAGAGAGAGAGAGAGAGAGAGAGAGAGAGAGAGAGAGAGAGAGAGAGAGAGAGAGAGAGAGAAAGTCATATTAACGTCTTTTGGAGGCCAAACTTGGCCTATGAGACAAAAACCATGTACAAGTGTAGTAACCTTGTGTAGAAGATAAAGTGAAATAAAAAGTATATCGCTACACGAAGCTATATAGGGCTGGGGAGACGTGGCTCTTACTCTGTAGATAGTGGCCACCTAATACATGGGGGGATCCAAAATGTAAGTAAAACGCCCTAGTACTAGTGATGGGTGGAGGTGGGTGTAGTATGTGGTACATCGGTGGTGGTCTGAGTGCCTCTTGAAGGAAGACAACCCAAAGGGTGGTGGTATGCCTATGCTCCATCATGTGGTCGTAGGCCATCCTGATGCATGAGATATCCTCCTGATATAGTCGTGGTCGACGATATCTGCCCATGCGTGGTCGGCGCCGTGCTCTGTGCTGCTTCCTGGTGGAGCGTGAACCCTATAGATGGACCTCTCTGATGTAGCTCAACTCGTTGAAAGAACTGGGTAATGGTCTGCTTGGTACTCACCCGTGGCTGATGTATGGGCTGTAGTGACCGCTCTCGCCTCTCCTGACGAATGACCCTATTCCTCTCTTGATGAGAGAGCGAGTAGGTGGGTGCATGTGAGTCGTACTGTAGTGGTGGTAGCTTGTCTATGTCAAAGCCATGGTGGGCCAGCCAGTCTCGTGTCTGTGCATACCATGAGGAGGTGTCGTTAGCTAATGCCATATCACGTGATGCCCGGAAAGCACGATAAGCAATGCGCACTGTATCCATGCTCCGAAGTCTGTGTAATAGGCATATTGTCTGGAATAGTGCCTCAACTAGCATCGGTGGTGAAGCGAGCTCTTCTCCAATGATATCATGTGGTACTGAAGGCTTGCTGCGGATAAGTCTTGCAATCATGAGGATCTGTGGCCTCTCTAATGCTGTCCATACTGATGTAGCTAATCCCGGTCCCCATATGGCTGCCCCATACATGAGCGCTGGCGTAACCAAAGTGTCAAAGAGCCACCCCTTTGTGCAGGGCTCCTGAAAATATGCCTGGTGGCACTGTCTCTCCATCAAAGCTAGTGCTGCGTACCCACGTGTGATGCGGTCACGGGCTGCCTGAGACATAGAGAAGACCCCTGATGCTGCTGTAAATGTCACTCCCAAGTAAACATATGATCCGACCACCTCGATCGGTCCACCCGCTGCTCTGAGAGAGAGAGAGAGAGAGAGAGAGAGAGAGAGAGAGAGAGAGAGAGAGAGAGAGAGAGAGAGAGAGAGAGAGAGAGAGAGAGAGAGAGAGAGAGAGAGAGAGAGAGAGAGAGAGAGAGAGAGAGAGAGAGAGAGAGAGAGAGAGAGAGAGAGAGAGAGAGAGAGAGTTTTTATGTCTATGACATGCCAAAGTCCGCCTATAAGACAAAACATAAGATACATGATACGGATGTCATCCGGCTGTCACAAAACTGAAGTAAGATCATAAAAAGCTAATACAGTCTAGTCTCCAACATGTGTGGTAAAATACTAAGGCTGATGGAGCCCTATCCCTGGGGGTATATGCATGTCTATATGCTGAGGGCAATACAATCATGAAGATGCATCTGTCTAGCTCCATCCAGTGGTAATGGAGGGGTGGAGGATGTGATACATAGGTGGAGCCGGTGCTAGAGCTTTCTGTATGAAAGCTATAGGATCTTCTCTCATCATGGCTACTCGCTGTGCAGTCGCCTCAAGATGTCGGGCTCGAATCTCCTCTATCTGGCGATGGTATAGCCTAACTCCTCTGAGCGCTGTGACTCGTGGTCGTCGTCTAGCTCGACTCACCTCAGCCTGCTATAGTGTCACTCCTCGCTGGGAATCAGGTGGGGAGGGGACTCTAGACCTTTGGGAAAAATCAGTGAGCTTTAGCTATCTCCTCTCCACTTGTGTAGCAGTGTGTCTCAGTGGTAAGAGTGCATCTCTATGCCTCTGAATCTCTATCAAGAAACGTCCTAACTGTCTCTGATCTCGGGAGTCCATAATCTCTCGTAGGGTGGGCTGCCCTCTGAACAAAGTCTCATATCTGTCTCTAATCTGAGTGTATGCTGTGCATCGACATACGAAATGCTCCTCACTCTCCACCTCCTTTGTACATAGTTTGCAGATCCGCTCTGCTCTCGGGACCCCACTGTGTCTCCCACTCTCGATCGATCTCTAGTCTGTCTGTTGCGACCATGAGTTGTCCAATCGCTACTCGTGAACTCTGTGGCATATAGATGTCCATATAGCGTGGTCTTTGTATGAACCCATCTGACATAATGGTGAGAAACTGATCCTTGTAGTCTGACATCCTCCCCTCTAAACTGGGTGAGCTCCATACTCTTCTGATGTAGAGCCTCCATAAGTCCTGTCTGATCATCAGATTCCTCTCGTTGTGAGAGAGCTGATAGTAAGGTGAGTCTGAGTCGTACTGAAAAGGTGGCAAACTCTCCATATCGAGCCCATGTGTCGCAAACCAAGCTGTGACCTGTGAGTACCAGGCTCTATCATGTCCACTCTGAGAGAGAGAGAGAGAAAGAAAGAAAGAAAGACTTTTTAACGTCTATTAGAGGCCAAAATCGGCCTATGAGACAAAACATATACAAAACGAAAATAAAGTGTGAGTACTTCAAACGGGTATAAAAGGAGGGATAGTAGCTGGCATCAAGGGTGTGGGGTGCTATGGGTATGCACTCTATATGCTCAATGGGTGAGATACAAATATGATATGCATAGGGAGGGGAGGCTCGATGGTATCACAACCCCCTAAATGCCTGGAGTGGGTGTAGGATATAATGCATCGGTGGGTAAGGCATCATGGCGATCCTCAAAATGCTCTCTGCGTCCAAATCGATAGGGGTGCGTTGCTGACGTCTCTGTATCTCCATGTCATGGCGTGCGTGAATCGCCTGAATCTCTCTTTGATGTGGACAAGCTCTCCGGACAAGGGGTCTCGGTCGTCGACGCTGTCGTCTAAGCTCCTTTGCTCTGTGTAATGTGACACCCCGCATCGAGCTTGGCCCTCGAGTGTATGTGGGTTTGAGAAAATCTGTAATATAAGTATGAGGGGGGGGGGCCAGGTGTATCTCCATGTGCTGCTGGAGGAGTGATGCACGGCGGTGCTGGAGCTCTACTAGGAAACGACCTAGAGGGCGCTGGTCCTCTGTCCTCAATAAAGCCCTGATCTCTCTGGGCCCACTGAAGAGCTGTGGGTAGTGGTCTCTGATGTCCTCATATGCCTGGCATCTACATGTGTAGTGCTCCTCGTCCTCCACCTCCTCTCTACATATCCTGCATAGTCGCTCATCCCTGGGGGTATGTGTGGCTCGCCCAATCTCAATCTCGAGCTGGTGTGATGATACTCTGAGCTGCCCAATGGCCACTCTCTCAGCTGGTGCCATATATGTATCCATGTATCGTGGTCTCTGAATGAAACCATCCGCTGTCACAGTCAGGAAGTGCTCTCTGTAGTGTTGCCTCTTTGTGGGAAGAGGCTCCCGTGGTGCTATCCATGTCTCCCTGACGTGTATCTGCAGTAGGTCCTGACGGATGATCCTATTCCTCTCCGAACGAGAGAGGGTAATGTGGGGGGAAGAGAGGTCATACTAAAAAGGGGGGAGATCCGTAATGCCCATCAAGGCAGCTAGGTGCGTTCGGTTCGTTTAAGGTTCGAGTACCGAACCTTACCCCCGAGGTAAGGTGCGTAAGGTGCGTTGTGATATAAATAAATAAATATATATATATATATATATATATATATATATATATATATATATATATATATATATATATATATATATATATATATATATATATATATATATATATATATATATATATATATATATATATATATATATATATATATATATATATATGTGTCTCGTGTGTGTGTGTGCAGTGTGTGTGTCCACTGTCATCATTCATGTGATTTGTGAATATATTGAATTTGAAAACATCATGAATGCCATTTCATACTTGAAAATTGAAATACAATACTTGAAAGTTGACAGACAATAATAAAAAATAGAGAGAACTCAGCACCACCACATGGATTATAAAACATAAAATGTCAATGACAAATACAAAATCATAACCAATGACAAGTGACCATATGGGCCATGGAATATATCAATGATCATGTATGAAAATCCACTGTCCAACAAACTCATCCTCGAACCAGTGATGCTGGCAAACACCTAATGGATCATAGTCCAATGTCCATGGAGTACAACTGAAGAAAAACAATGAATATGAACAGTGATAAGCCGAGTCCACTAGCAACTAGTAAGTACTAAGTAGTAAGTACTATCAGTCATCCATGGTAAATGAATCTGATGAAGAAGACTCTGATGAAGGAACCATATCCATAATGATAGGGTTTCCTTCATCGTCGTAATCTGGAAGTGGTACATCAATCTCTATATCTGCAAGTGGATCATCCTGTATATCATCATCTATATCCTCCTGTGGTGGTACTGGATCTCCTCTCCTGCGAGTGCGCAACTTGCGCCTCCCCCCTCTGGGTGCAACTGTGTTAGTAGACGGAGCATCGCTCCGCGTCTGTCGTCGACTCGATCTAGATAGCCTCTGTGAGCGAGCTCTCGTAACTCGTCGATCAATAGTCTCAAGCTCCAAATGTAACATACGATAGATGTCATCTTGTTCATCATGAACAGAAGACTCTACCTGAACCTCATTACCTGCTGTAAGAGCGGTCTCAAATACAGAAGGAATCACCTGTAAAACATATGAAACTTGATTATTAAAAAATACATAATACATACGTATAATTAGAAAAACAATTATTGCTTTTTTCACCAACATACCTGTCTAGGACCTTTAAGATCCTTCAAGCTATGCAATAAGCGTAAGTTGGCCTTACAGAAGACCACTCTCTCTAGTTGTGCAACACTCAAGCAATTGCGGAGCTTAGTGTGCACTAGAGAAAACGTGCTCCAATTGCGCTCACAAGGTGACGCAGATGAATCCTAATCAATGATCAATGATTATATGACGCATAAACAAATGTTGAATAGTAATTATTCAATTAGCTTAAGAAAAAAAAAAAAATATATATATATAATATGATACCTGAGACAAAACTCGCAAAGCATGCCGTGACATATGTGGATGACCATATCCATAGTGGTTCCACCATTCCAATGGTCGAGATGTCACCTCTGGTCGTACGGAGGTGGTACGAGCATATGCGATGCCTATATTTCCCATATAGGCAGAGAAATCAGCATCGAATGCAATCTGATCATCGGGAGACAAAATCCTCTCCATATACAAGTCCTTCATATGACGAAGTGTACCATTACTCCACAAGTTTGGACTTTTAAAATATGGATGTAAAAGACCTGCGAATCCATGAATGGGGCGTGATAGAAAGTCCCATCGCGAATCAACAAGCCGCAATACATCATTTTTCCTAAAAAAAAAGATCACACATAAAAAATCAAAACAATCAAAATGTAAAACAAAATGACGTGTGGAATTATAATTGAAATTTACAATTGGGCAAATAAGATACCTGGAGATCGATAATGACGATGATAACTCTATGGCATGCCGCATCTGCTGGTATCAGAGCTGATGCGGTACGCGAACCGTTAGGGTTTAGCCAATCATTCGGTGCGGTACGAACCGAACGCACCGAACGCATGCGGTGCGTTTTGAAATGTTTTCCCTCCTCGATTCGTGAGCCCTATCATTAGTTGATTCCGGTGCGGTACTTCGCCTGTGAGCGTTTCCCGAGAGTTGTGTTTCTCGAGAGCTTCGTTTCCTGAGACCTACGAAGCCACCTTGAGCCTTGCAACCTTCCACTTTTTCACTCTCGATTATCGAGCCAGCCCGTTGCTCGAGCCAGCCTGCCAGAGAGAGAGAGAGAGAGAGAGAGAGAGAGAGAGAGAGAGAGAGAGAGAGAGAGAGAGAGAGAGAGAGAGAGAGAGAGAGAGAGAGAGAGAGAGAGAGAGAGAGAGAGAGAGAGAGAGAGAGAGAGAGAGAGGGAGAGGCTACTTGCTATTAGCTAAAGCATTTACACTCTCAAGACACAAAGAGTGAGAGAAGAGAGTCAAGACTAATAGTGCTCTCTTCTAATTTTAAGCACTTAGTACTTAGTACTTATTGTGCTTTTTTGATCATCACTATGCCTCGTACAATTTCAAGTGTTTGGAAAGATCATACCGTGAGTCACTCACTTGCAAGTGAGGTAGGTTCCGGGTTCGGCACACGTAGGTGGGTATGCAAATATTGTGGGAAAACATATTGCACCACCACGACACGTCTCATCCGTCATGTGTCCGGATTGGGTGGGATGGGAATCGGGGCATGTACGGCTGTCCCTTCAGAGATTGCAGAGGCAGTGCAAAAAGAGAATAATCTTGCACAAGCAGCTACATCAGCTCGTCGACGTGAGTCAGCGGCCACTTCTATAGATTTATTGGAAGAGGCTGAAGTAGCCATGGGAGGGGTAGGGCCTAGTTGTAGCAAGGCGAGAAGTAGAACATGTGAGGAACATGACAGTGATGATCCTATGAACGAGTCCTCTCAAAGACCTAAGCAAAGAGAACTTCATTCATCTTTCTTATCTGTTGGATTACAAAAGCAACGACAAAAAGT
The DNA here is from genome assembly GCA_020310875.1 of Ceratopteris richardii. Lineage (NCBI taxonomy): Eukaryota > Viridiplantae > Streptophyta > Polypodiopsida > Polypodiales > Pteridaceae > Ceratopteris > Ceratopteris richardii. The sequence continues at coordinate 66,288,753 of CM035442.1, read as the reverse complement.
TGCCGAAATTGAGATTGAACGTTGCATCTTAGAGTGCAACCTCTCCTTCAATGTAGTCCGTACGGATGCATGGAAGAAAATGGTCAAAGCAATTGCTCAAGTAGGTTCATGTGATAATTGGCATGGAGTTGACTACAATAGATTACGTGGGCCTATGCTTGTCGAAGAGAAAGAGAGAATAGAAGTCCTCTTAAGTTCCATAAAATTGGGTTGGCAAGTATACGGATGTTCTATTTTGTCTGATGGTTGGAGTGACATGAGACGTCGCCATATCATCAACATTATGGTTTCATCTTGCTTAGGCACATATTTCTTGAGAGCCATAGATTGTAGCAAGGTAGGTACAAGGATAACTGGGGAATTTATCTTCGAGCATATTAAAGGGGCCATAGAAGAGGTGGGAGTAGAGAACGTGGTACAAGTTGTCACTGATAATGCCTCTAATTGTAAAAGGATGGGGGAGTTGCTCGAGAGAGAGTTTCCCACAATTGTTTGGACTCCTTGCACTGCTCATTGTCTTGATTTACTTTTCGAGGATATCGGAAAGTTGTCATGGTTAGAGCCTATTGTTCGTGATGCTAAGCGCATCACAACTTTCATACGTAAAAACCATCAAGCTTTGAGCATATTTAGAAGCTACAGTCAGAAAGAGTTGGTTCGTCTATCTAGTACCCGATTTGCATACATCTATCATGTTTTGAGTCGTCTACATGATTGTTTGGATCCCCTGCGCATGACTGCTATAGACATGCGATGGATAGCTATGGCGCAGGGACAAACAGAGGCTGCACGTTATGTGCAAAGGAAGATTTTGGATGTGGACTTTTGGATGGAGATTCAGAATATTATCCCCATTCTCAAGTTCATACATGTTGAACTTCGAGTTGTTGATATGGAGGGGTCCACTATTGGACTTGTTTACCATTTATACCAGGCTCTGGCGTACCTCCGAGGTCTCCTCCTCGCCCTCTTGCTCTCTGTATATACTCCGTGATCTCGTCGATGTAGAGACCGAAGAGAGTGGGTGAGAGAGGGAAACCTTGTTTCACACCAATGGTGCTAACAAGGCTGTCTGATGGACCGCCGGGGCAGCCTCAGAGAGAGAGAGAGAGAGAGAGAGAGAGAGAGAGAGAGAGAGAGAGAGAGAGAGAGAGAGAGAGAGAGAGAGAGAGAGAGAGAGAGAGAGAGAGAGAGAGAGAGAGAGAGAGAGAGAGAGAGAGAGAGAGAGAGAGAGAGAGAGAGAGAGAGAGAGAGGGAGGGAGGGAGGGAGGGAGGGAGGGAGGGAGGGAGGGAGGGAGGGAGAAAGAAAGAAGGAAGGATTTTTAACGTCTATTATAAGGCTGAACTCTACCTATGAGGCAGAATCAAGATACATGGTTTGTGTCTCCGATCAAATGGAAAAACAAAAGGTGCTGAAAATAAAAGACTGATGCGAAACTAGGTGAAAAGAAAACCAGAGTCTTTGAAATGTGCGTGTGGAGAGTTTATAAGGGGGTATATTTAGGGGGTGCTATCTCTATGGTAGCCTATATGCAAGAGGGTGATACAAGTATGAGAAGGCATCTAAGTGGCATAAAAACCACAACTAGAGCTCATATGTGGATGTAGTATGTGGTACATAGGCAGAGGTGGGGTCAAAGCTGCCCGAATGATTGTAGTGGGGTTGGACATCATCTCGGCCCGTCTATTCTTAATTGCTTGACGGTAGCTGGCGTCTATATGTGCAATATGATGACTTTGTAATCTCTTTCTGATTGCCTCTTGCTTAGGGCCGTCTTCTAGCACGAGAGGTCTAAGCCTGCTGAAGAGTCACCCCGCTCTGAGTGACAACATGTGGGGGAGCCGGTTTATGTCAAGTGGTAAAGAAATTAGTGATATGTGTCTATCTCTTGCCAATCGGGGCTTGTGTGGTGGGCTTGAGCAGGGCATCTCTGTGGCATTGTATCTCTAGTAAGAATCGCCCTAAGTTACGCTGGCCTCTAGAGGCCATGATCTCACAAAGAGTAGGCTGTCATGTGAATAGAGCCTCGTTTTTGCTCTTGATATTATCATATGCCTTGCATCGGAATACAAAGTGCTCCTTATCCTCAACCTCTACCCCACATATACGATAAAACTCTCCTCTCTGGGAGTGTTTGCTTCGCTGTCAACCTCAATGTCTAGTCGGTGTGATGATACCTTGAGTTGGCCAATCGCTATCCTTGAACGATGAGGCATGTATGTGTCCATATAGCATGGTCTCTGGATGAACCTGTGTGCTAGAAAGTCCAAGAACTGATCTCGATAGTGTAACATTCTCGATCCAAGGACAGAAATGAACCATGTCTGACTAGTGTATAGCTGCTAGAGATCGTCCCTAAGCACAATGTTCCTCTCACTACATGAGAGGCGAATGTGGGGAGAGTCTGGGTCATACTCGAAGGGTGGTAGTCTGTCCATATCCAATCCATTTCCTTCAAACCATGTCTTAACCTGAGAATACCAAGCTCTCTCATACCTTGACTCGAAGGCATGTATGTCCACCTCAAATGCTCTACTTGTGAGTCTATCTTCTGGGAGCTCCCTCATCCTCTGAATGAAACATATCGTCTTGAATAGTGCCCTACTACCATGGGAGGTGTGGCCATCTCTTCTCTGATGATGTCATGTGGTAGTGTGTGTTTCCCATTAAGTAGTTGCGAGATCATGCGCACTTGCGGCCTCTCAATCGCACTCCAGTGGTCGGTTGTGAGGCCCGGACCCCGAACTATCGTTGCACACATCATAGTTGGTGTGACTAGTGTGTCAAATAGCCATCCCTTTGTACGGGGCTCTTGGAAGTGTGCCCCATGACACCTCCTCTCTAACATGGCCAAAGCTGCATATCCCCATGTGAGCCTGTTAGTGGCTTCCTGTCTCGTACTGAAGGGATCAGGTAGGCTCGTGAATGTCACCCCTAGGTAGACATATGAGGTGACCACCTCTATCGGTCTACCAGCTACTTTGAAGTCCGCTTCATTCCGCACCGTAGGAGAGGTGTGGAAGATCATGACCTTGGTCTTGCCAAGGTTTACGGTCAGCCCTTTTTGTGTACAAAACTCATCCAAAGCACCCAAGTGGTGCTCTAGACCCTTGGTGGATTGTAAAATCAATACAATATCATCAGCATATAATAGAATGTGTATAGGTGTACCTGCTAGGTCTCCACCCGCACCTCTAGCTCGTAGGATGTAGTCCTCAATCTCGTCGATGTAGAGCCCGAATAGACTAGGGGAGAGTGGGCAGCTTGCTTAACACCAACTGTGCTAGCAATGACCTTTGAAAGTCCCCCCGGGCATCGAACTCTCCCAATCACATGCTCTTAGAGTGTGTAGATGGCCCAAATCATCTCTGATAGTATCCCCAAGCTTTGGGAAGTGGCGTTTTACGTGATATCGGATAGACTCCATTCTCAAAGAGTACAAGGGAGATTAACTATTCCTTCTAATTTCCTTCTTTGTCGACAATTTCTTATCATTCTTTTTCATTCCTTTCATTCTCTTTTTGGTTTAAAATATCCTCGTCCCCATTCGTTCACAGCTCTGAATATTGGTATGAATGCATAAGTTCAAGTTTTCGATCGCGTTAGTATTTAAAATGAACTAAACCTAAGCCACAAGATAATTCAAGGTTTAAATTGTCTTGTCATTTCTTTTGAAATCAACGAGTATGGTCCTTGTAAATAAAAAAATTCGCTCTCTCTATTTCAGAATAACAAAAGTCAGCCCTAGCTTGGATGGCTCAAACAGGAACAATACAAACATAATATTCATTATTTGCATGTGGTCCTCGTTCTGTTATAGATTTCAATTGCACGTAGCGCATAATCAAACAAGCTCAAATACTATTAAGAGATAAAATTGTCTTCATAACTTGAGCCGAGCACTACTGATCCTAAAATCTTACACACACGATTCTTGCCTATACAACATTGCTTAACTCTCACATTTTCCTATTTCAGCGCCTTTCGGCGGATGTACTTCATTTAGAATGTCATTCTTATAAGGTTCGCATCAGAGTAAGAGAAGCCTTCAGTCAATAACAGTTTCAAGAAAAGGGGTATCAGTGAAGGTCATCATTGTTTAAAGATGATATTTTCTATCAATAAACAAAAGGATTTATGTACAATGCAAACAGAACGTATTTTTCTCAATTATGTATTATTGAAGAAAGTTAACGTATGGTTGAAGGCATTGACTTGATCACGTATGTGCCTAAAGCGCTCGGAGCAAAATCTCCTACAAGCTACGGAGATGGTTCTGTCTTCGCATTTCTCTGTAGAAGCCTTTGTTCCAGATCTTTATCAATTTCTTACTAATAGCGATGGAAAATGGATTAATTATCATGAAATGAACACATCAAGGTACAAATAATACGAAACGACTCTCAAAAGAATAACTTAATCATGAACTGAAGCGCATAACACATATTTAGGTAATAAGAGTCCTAACGAAAAATTTTAGCTTAACCATTCGATTTTGTGGCATATATCCAAGCTTGAATTTTGATTATTGCCTTCTTCAATTTCATCCATCGAGCCTTCCAATACAACTTGCAAAGTTTCCATGAATAATCACTAGAATTGATTCATATGTACCTTCAATAGTGCTTTGATTTGGTGTTCGATATTTGATTTCCAAAGCTTGGTTTTGAATCACGACCATATCCACCCCCTCTAAACCTGTGCATCCTCCGGATGTGCGAACCTGTGTACATATCAATAAATACGAATAAGTAATCATGGAAGATAAACACAACCTAAAGAAAAATTTATTTACATCTGTAAAATCTGAAATGAGCTTTGCATAAATTAAGAGAAAGGAATAAACACAAGTATTGCACACAATCATATTGAGATATTCTAACATATTCAGGCGAGAAATCATGCAAGTGGATTGAAAACTCAGTAGTTCTTTCGCTTAACTTGGTCAGATCTAGTAGCCCATCCTAAACATATACATATACAAGCCCTTACTAATCCAATTTGTGAAACATCAATCTAACTTCATCGTTGATCTCTCACTATCTAGTTTCCCATAAGACCTTTGATTATTTTTCATTTTGCTTTTTATTTTTATTTTGTTCTTCAACCCAGCTCAACGTTTTGTTTTTATTTCTGTTTATTTATTTTTCTTTCATACAAGTCGGCCTATGCCGAAGTCGGGTGCGACTCAAGGACTTGTCCACCTGGCCAGGTTTGCCCCACTCGTCTATTGACCCAACATAGCGCACGACGCACAAGATAAGCCTCGTGCGAAATCGATGTCGGCTCGTGGCTCTGAACACCTGATCAGAGTGACTCCACTCGCCTATCGACTCGCATAAGCACGTGATCAAATATAGGTTAGGCCATACAACATAACTAGCGTCGGTTCGTGGCGTTGATCACCCGACCAGGGTTAGTCTACCTACCCACTAGCTCATCGCAGCGCTTAACGACACAAACACATACACATATATATAACTGGTCGGTATATGAAGACTTTTTCTTTTCTAATCCGTTGTCTTTTTGGAGGTTTGATCAAACGAGAGATCAAAAGTAGAGTCGATTAAATCTCACTCATCAAGCTTTCCGAAGTATAAGTATATATACATACTTAGTTTTAAGTTTCCATTCACTTTCCTAGGCTTTGTTTTTGAAAGTACTAATTTGTTTCTTAATCCTACTTATATAATTCTAACCGTTCATGCATTATGCCTAAACTCAGTAGATGTATGCAATTCGTTGTTCACTCGAGTCTCCTAATATTTATTCACTGTTTTATATATCACATGTTTATTTATTTAATGCATATTTACATATGAGTATATACAATCAGGAAATAGAATTGTAAAAGAAAGTATATCACCTTTAGGGTTTCAAAACTTGACGATCACTCTTTATAAACATCTCTAACTAGATCATCCTGCGTAAAACAAAAGTTTATATCACAAGTGTTTATATACAAACAATTACTCAGAAGGAAAATATTACGTGGGTTTATTTATGTACATTGGTAATTGACTTCTTATTGACTTTCGAAGATCTCTACTGGTTTTATTCTTCATAAAAAACCTAACTTGTTTTTCAAAAGAGACAGTATTTACACGTAGTTTAACATAACTTTTTAGTTTATCTTTGAGATGACTTCTCTCTCACGTTCCTTGTGGAACAAGGCAAAACGATGTAAAGTCTCTGCATAGTCTGCTAATTCGCGACTATAAATAAAAAGTCCTCTTGGGTCCATTGTCACAAAATATAATTCACAGTCCATTGAAGTGTCTTTCTCCATATGGTTGCGCCACTTGATACTTGGACACACTCTCCTCGTATGATGGTGAGATCAAAGTCTCACTAGTAACATGATCTTTAACAAACTCCTGAGTAGTAATCCTTTCATCATTCTCAGACATAGGGAGCAATTAGGTCGATATGAAAGTATTATCTAAGGTTCTTCCTTCAAGTACGCTTCTAAATGTGTCTCTAAATCTATCAGGAATGCTAGCCTCTGGTATGGATGTCTCATTGGGATCTTCCCTCTCCATTTTAGAATGTAAGAGGTCAAACACTCTAATCAAGTCCAAAGAATTGCTTACTATCAAACATGTTCACAGATCTCTGTCAGTATCAAAGGTGTTACATAGATGGATCTACACACCCAATTTCCCGAGCATTGAAAGAAAAAGCATTTCCATGCCTAAATATCATCAAGGAGAATACATTCTTCTCTTTTTCACTGAGGAAACCATCTTTTCCTAGCTAAATTTTCTCAAGTGTTTCTTTAGTGTATTCGTGATCTATTTTCCTTTTATCTCTGAGAGGTGGCTTGGTTTTTGCACCATAAGTTTATTACTATCTTCAGGAAGCGGAAGTGCAACTAGTTTTACGATTTTATCAATCTTTTTTTATTTTGTTTCAAAGAATGCTTCTTTTCACTTTTCATCTTTCTCAAACTTTGCTATTTTCTTGTACATGGAAATAGAGTGCGTTTTATCACATAAACACTACTTCCTTCAATCAACTCAATCGGCCATTTCCCTTTCTGGTAGAGATCTTCGACCATAAGATTGATCTCTGATCCATGGTCAATTAGGGCAACCAGAGGAGACTTTACCTTGTCCAATTTTACCAATGTCTCTGTCGTAGCTCGGGCCAAGTGGTCCTTTGAATAGTGGCTTGATGGAACAGTTTCAAAAGTATTCCTATCCAAAAAACATTTCTTCATGTGCACAAGGGTTTGCAATACATTCAATTTGGTCAATCACATTTCTTTTCTTCTTGAACTTGTGTTTGCAATGTATGAGTAGGTAGATCTTCTTCCATTCTTTCAACTTCTTGGCTATCAATTATTGGTTGTTGCTTGTGTCTTAAAAGGTCGATAATCACCTCTAAGAATTCTCTCTGCTATCCCTAACAATTCCCCTAGTGTGAATTCAATCACATTATCGAGAACGCTCTTTTTCAAGGACTTGTTTTAGATCGGTTGCTCGCTCAACATGTGAATATAAGATGGATTCTTAACTCTTCCTTGGTCTTTCTTTCTGAGTTTCATTTCTTGATCTTGAGGAAGATTAGTGGTAGCACTCAAAGGTTGTGGCTTGGTAGAAACAGGCTTCTCATTTGGATTTGGAATTTGACTTGGCTGACTTGGTGCCAGTTTTGGTGGATTTGTTTAGGTTGCTTGATAAGTTTTGGGTGTTTCATTTTGGTTTGTTTGTGGTTGTTGATTTTGCTCCATCTCTACCTGTCGTCTTGTCATTCTCTTCTCTTCCTCACCGTCAGTAACTCTTGTCCTTTTCTCTTCTACTATCGTCTCGTGCTCCATCGATGAGCATAGATATGTAATCACAAAAAACATATCTATTGGATCTTTCCACCCAATTACTCCTCGAATTTCATTCCTTGTTGATTTCAGAATCTCTTAATGCACCTTTCCCCGGTTAAGAGACTTCATTACTCTATCCTAAGATTCTCTCTCTTCTTTTTCATCTATCACTTGACACACATACGTTGTCGTATTAGATGTTGAAGTAAAATTGCTCGAAGTACGAGGGCAAAATACTTTCATTCCTCCTCTTCCAAAGTTTATATTAACCTTTTCCTCAGTGTTTGCGTCATAAATCATCTTCTCTTTTATAAAGACTAGGTTTTTAGCTAGAGCTTCTTTAAAACTCTCCCACGAGTACTTGTTATGCTCAAGAGAGTCACACCAAATGCACCTCTTAATTTCAGGGGCTTTTTGAGTTTTAGTTTTTTGTGCCTGTGAAGCTTGAGATACTTTCTCTTGAGCTATACCCTTCCTATTATATTCAGATAAGTCTCCAAACTGCTGATCAAATTCTCTTTTGTTTGTGCCTGTGAAGCTTGAGATTCAATCATTTGTTTCACACTTTGGATCGTAAGATCACTGAATTTCTTAAACATATCTTTCATTGTACTAGCAGACACGACATCCTTTGGCATTGGCGGATTCGCTCGAGGATTTTGTAAAGGTTGTTAAACAGTCTATGTTTGTTCTTCCTGTATATCGTCATGCAAACTCTGCATAAATTTAGACAAAGTTCTTTGTTTCTTAATGTACCCTCTAATAACTTCCTCCACATTATCCAGTTTTGAGTAAGACCAGTCTTAGTTCCTATATGTTGTAATTGTGGAAAAAGTTCTTCTCGGGCTTTCGTATCTTTAGCCCGGAGAAACAAGGATACTTTCTCTTGAGCTATATCCTTCCTATCATATTCAGATAAGTCTCCAAACTGCTGATCAAATTCTCTTTTTATGTCCAAAATGGATTGGTCTTTAGGTTTATATATCCATTTTAGAAATGTTGACCTAGTCACTTTATCATCGTCATCAATTGCAAACATTCTCGTGAGTATTGTCTTATATTGAGACCATCTTGTTTTCCCTTCTACAACTAGTCGGGGTGCATGCACAACTAGTCGATCACATAGATGCATTTTTGAAACATATACAAAATTATCTATAAGTTCTTGGTCACTTCATGGCGTAAGCCTTGTGCCAAGATATCGCGTCTCTAATTCGTACTCTTTACAGAAGCGAGTAACATTTTTGCCGTTGAAGTACTCGCTTCTTTTAATAACTTGTTCGTGGAATGCCTTGATGGTACTTCGTCTTTTTTTCATCTTGGTGGAACTGCAAGAGTTTAGTTATAACGTCCATTGTAGTGTCTCCCATAAACTTAGGTTTTTTCAAGCTCTAACTATTCCTATGCACAAACTGAACCTCTATCCTTCTCCTTTCACGTCGGGTTCATTAAGTATGTCGTCGAAATCTGTGACAAGGAGAGTGGAGTAGAAGAAATAAGGAAGCTTGTGTTTGTCACACTCTTAGATTTTCATTTAGTGTCGTGTAAGTTTAGGCTTGTATACAAAGAGCTAAATGCTCACGTAACATGATGCTAAAGTGGCGGCATCTAATCGATATTCTTATGTTTCGAAGGAAGTTCGGGATTTTAAAGCTAAGATCCTAACTGATGGGTGCAGAAAAGACTACAAGCAAGCATTCTAAACCAATTACTTTGACGAAATCAATAGATGAAGTGTATGATATCTATCTTAATTGAAATTTAATCGAAGTGAGATGTAAAACACATCCTTCTTATTTTTGTATGAAGCATTCGCGTAGGAACTTATTTCACGATTCAGATAGAAACTAAGTAAATTTCTTAGATCGGAGGAAGTGGCGTTTTATGTGATATCGGATAGACTACATTCTCAAAGAGTACGAGGGACCTTCCCTATTCCTTCTAGTTTCCTTCTTTGTCGACAATTTCATATCATTGTTTTTCATTCCTTTCATTCTCTTTTTGGTTTAAAATATCATCGTCCCCATTCGTTCACAACGAATGGGGACGATGATATTTTAAACCAAAAAGAGAATGAAAGGAATGAAAAACAATGATATGAAATTGTCGACAAAGAAGGAAACTAGAAGGAATAGGGAAGGTCCCTCGTACTCTTTGAGAATGTAGTCTTGATCGGTTAGGCTATAGCGTAATAGTATATCCGATATCACATAAAACGCCACTTTCTCCGATCCAAGAAATTTGCTTAGTTTCTATTTGAATCGTGAACTAAATTCCTAGGCCAATGCTTCATACAAGAATAAGAAGGATGTGTTTTACATCTCACTTCGACTAAATTTCAATTAAGATAGGTATCATACAATTCATCTATTGCTTTCGTCAAAGTAATTGGTTTAGAATGCTTGTTTGTATTCTCTTCCGCACCCATGAGTTAAGATCCTAGCTTTAGCATCTCGATCTTTCTTCGAAACATAAGAATGTCGATTGGGTGCCTCCACTTTAGCATCATGTTACGTGAGCATTAAGCTCCTTATATACAAACCTACACTTGCACGACACTGTATACAAATCTTAGAGTGTGAAACATAGAAGCTTCCTTGTTTCTTCTACTCCATCCTCGTCATGGAATTTGACGACATACTTGGTGAACTCGACGTGAAAGGAGAAGGATAGAGGTTTATTTTGTGCTTAGGGGTAGTTAGAGCTTGAAGAAACCTAAGTTTATGGGCGATGCAGTTCCAGAAGGATGGAAAAAGACGAAGTTCCATCAAGGCATTCCACGAACGAGTTATTAAAAGGAGCGGGTATTTCAACGGCAACAATGTTACTCGCTTATGTAAAGAGTACGAATTAGAGGTGCAATATCTTCGCACGGGGCTTACGCCATTAAGTGACCAAGAACTTATAGCTAATTTTGTATATGTTTTAGAATTGCATCTGCGTGAGTGATTAGTTAAGGACGCATCCCGATTAGTTGTAGAAGGGAAAACAAGATGGTATCAATATAAGACAATACTCACAAGAATGTTTGCACTTGATGACGATGATAAAGTGACTAGGTCAAACATTTCTAAATTGGATACATAAACCTAAAGGCCAATTCATCTTAGACATAAAAAGAGAATTTGATCAATAGTTTGGAAACTTATTTAAATATGATAGGAGGGCTATAGCTCAAGAGAAAGTATCCTTGTTTCTCCGGGCGATAGATACGAAAGCTTTAGAATAACTTTTCTCTCAATTACAACATGGAATTGAGACAGGTTTTACTAAAGAGTGGGATAATGTGGAAGAAGCTGTTAGAAGGTACATTGAAAAACAAAACTTTGTTCAAATTTATGTAGAGTTCGCATGACGATACGAAGGAAGAACAAACACAAACTGTTCAACAACCTATACAGAATCCTCGGGCAAACCTGCTAATGCCAAAGGATGCTGTGCCCGCTAGTACAATGGAAGATATGTTTAAGAAATTCAATGAACTTACGTTCCAAAGTGTGAAACAAATGATTGAATCTCAAGCTTCACAAGCATCAGCAACAAACAGAAAAAGCCAAGCCCCTGAAATTAAGAGGTGCATTTGGTGTAACTCTTCTGAGCATAACAAGTACTCGTATGAGAGTTTTAAAGAAGCTCTAGTTGAAACCTAGTGTTTATAAAGAAGAACATGATCTATGACGCGAAGATCGAGGAAAAGGTTAATATAAACTTTGGAAGAGGGGAAATGAAAGTATTTTTCCCTCGTACTTCGAGCAATTTTGCTTCAATATCTAATATTACAACGCATGCGTGTCAAGTGATAGATGAAAATGGAGAGAGAATCTTGGGATAGATTAATGAAGTATCTTGACCGGGAAAGGTGCATCAAGAGGTTTTGAAATTAGCAAGGAATGAAATTCGGGCAGTAACTGGGTGGAAAGATCTCGTAGATATGCTTTCCATAGTTAAATGTTTATGCTCGTCGATGGAGCACGAGACGATAGTAGAAGAGAAAAGAAGAAGAGTTATTGAGAGTGAGGAAGAGAAGAGAAGGATAAGACGGCAGATAGAGATGGAGTAAAATCAATAATCACAAACAAACCAAAATCAAACATCTCAAGCAAATCAACCAACCCAAGCAAATCTACCAAGAGTCAAGCAAATCTACCAACAGTGGCACCAAGTCAGCGAAGTCAAATTCCAAATCAAAATCAAGAAGCCCGTTTCTACCACTGATCTTCCTCAAGTTAAGGAAATAAAACCCGCAAAGAAAGACAAAGGAAGAGTTAAGAATCCTTCTTATATGCTTAAGTCATATATTGAGCGAGCAACCGATCTAAAACAAGTCCTTAAAAAAGCGCATTCTCTATAGTGTGATCGAATTCACACTAGGGGAATTGTTAGGGATAGCAAAGAGAGAATTCTTAGAGATGATTATCGACCTTCTAAGACGCAAGCGACAACCAATAACTGATAGCCAAGAAGTTGAAAGAATGGAAGAAGATCTACTTACTCATACATTGCAGACACAAGTTGAAGAAGAAAGAAATGTGATTGGCCAAATTGAGTGTATTGCACACCTTGTGCATATGAAGAAATATTTTTGGATAGGAATACTTCTGAAACTATTCCATCAAGCCACTATTCAAAGGACCACCGGGCTCGAGCTACGACAGAGACATTGGTAAAATTGGACATGTTTAACTCTCATTTGGTTTCCCTAATTGACCATGGATTATGTCCAAAGATCTCTACCAAAAAGGGAAATGCCTGATTGATATGCAACATGCTCGAGGATTCGGGCATCCAATACGATGCCAGGGGAGCTTTTTGGAGCATGGCAAGAGGTACAAGTTACAATAGGTGATGTGAGTGACTATGAGAACTTCTATGTTCAAGATTATTCACGCTACTCACTAATACTCGGTCAGCTTTACATTACCGCTCTAAGGATGGAAACGAGAGTTATGGAGGATGCCTCTGTCTATTCTAGGATTTGAAGTAAGGATGAAAAGAAGACCGTCCAGTTTGTAGAGAGTACGCATGCGGAAGCAAAATGAAAAGTAAAGTACTCTCACAAAACAAAGAATGTGTGAGACACAAAATGAGTAGACCATGAAGTGGGTAAACTCATGTGGATTAGAAATGAGCTCGCCAAGAGCATGGAGTAGGCTTCTCAAGCTTCTAACCAAGTACAAATGAAGGGAGAGGTCCTCCTCATATAGTTTTAGGAGGTGCTCTCAAAAGTACATCATATGTGGGATAATTCTTCTGAAAGGAGAATGAATAGAACTGATAGAAGCACATAGCACGGTACCCAAATACAAAGGAAATACAATATAAAATGGAAATAGACTAGAAATGGAGTGCCTCCTGGATACAAAATGGAGATGCACTCATGCGGATACAAATGTAGATGAAGTAGAGCAATCATGTCGTCAACACCCCCTCAACAGCTCCATTTTGGAGCGGTTGAATGCTGCAGAGGTCCACCAAGCGCTGAAGCGGAACCGGAGGTAGAGCCTTTGTGAACATGTTCGTAGGTTCTCCTGAGAGGTACACTGCTCTAGAGTAATCTCCTGAGATATGAGCTTCTCGCGGATGAAGTGGTACTTGATCTCGATGTGCTTCGTCCGAGCGTGGAACATTGGATTCTTGGCGATGGCCAAGGCTGACTCGCTGTCCGTGCGAAGACATGTCGGAGTATCCTGCAAAACATCAATGTCAGATAATAAACGGCGAAGCCATATGGCCTCACATGCTTCAAAGCCTTATGCTCGATACTCGGCCTTAGTAGATGATAGAGCGATAGTAGGCTGCTTCTTACTTGCCCAAGAGATAGGTCCTGAGCCAAGCAAGAATATATATACCCAGAAGTAGATCATCGAGAATCAAGATCACCAGTCCAATCTGAACCGGAATACCTGGCAGTTCGATGCCCCCTCTATACCAAAGACCATGAGGTCGGGTTGAGCAGCATCCCAATGAGTCTGACGAGGCTGATGTGCAAACTGACGGAGTATACCAACTGCATAAGCAATATGTGGTCTAGTGTTGGCAAGATAGAGTAATGAGCAAACAAACTGTCGATAGGTATGCACATCCACAAGTGATGAAGAGTCCTCTAGTGTAAACTTGATGTTTGGATCAAGTGGTGTAGAAACTGAGCGACACTGATCCATGTTATATCTGGAAAGTAGATCAGAGCAGTGCTTCTTCTGTGATAGAAAGATACCTTCTTTTGTTTGCCAAAGTTTCATACCTAAGAAGTAGTGGAGTAATCCAAGATCTGTCATAGAGTACTCAAGATGAAGCTATGTGATGATAAACTGGATGCGTTCTTCGTTTGAGCTTGTCAAGATCAAGTCATCTACATAGAGAATGATGATGGCTACTAAAGAATCCTTTTGATAGATATAGAGATCAGCATCAGCATTGCTTCTGTGAAATCCCTTGTCTTCAAAGAACTTTTGAATTTTTTCATACCAAGCCTTGGGAGCTTGCTTGAATCTGTAAAGTGCCTTGTGAAGTTTGTAGGCTTGATCTTCTTCGCCTTTTATCTTGAAGCCTTCAAGTTGTTCAACATATACTTCTTCTTGAAGATCTCCATTGAGGAATGCACTTTTGACGTCCAACTGGTAAATGGGCCACTTAAAGTGAGCACTTAGTGCTAAGATGATTCTTATGGTTGTGAATCTTGCAGTAGGAGCAAAGGTTTCTTCAAGTCAATGCCATGTTGTTGCTTGTATCCTTTAGCGACTAATCTTGCCTTATATTTATCTAGAGTGCTATCAGACTTGTATTTGACTTTGTATATCCACTTGACTCCTATGACTTGATGGTTGATTGGTTTGGGAACTAATGTCAAAGTCTTGTTCTTTGCTATTGCATCGAGTTCCTCTTTTATAGCTGTTTCCCACTTTGTTGGGCCTTGAGCTTCTTTGTAGTTGGATGGCTCAGGAATTTGCTGAATTTGGTGCATTAGAGCATAATTAATATAATGACTTTGTTCGCGTTGGCGCTTATCAAGAAGCCTTTGAGATCGGCGTGGTTCTTGGGAAGTACTTGCTTTTGAGTTGGAGTTTAGAAATACTGAGCCCTCCTCTGAAGTGTAGATAGGTGGACTAAGACTTGTACTTGCACAAATGAAAGATAGGCATCATGTGATCTCTGCAGACCTCTTCTGTCGTATCCAAAAATGGCGCGAACTTTGTCATCCAAAAATGGGTTGGACGTCCGTGGAATTCTCCACCGCTTGATCAAGTTTCTTTGAGTCACTAATGTTGCCAGTAATCACGTGAACTAGTAGCCAATGCTAGCATTGACAATGCTCTCTGTGCTCACAGCTGCTTCAGTGCTGAGAAAGAAAAAAGACGCGTGGACATAACTTGGATGGAGGAGATAGTGGCGTATGGCGGATTGTGTTGCAGAGATGAGTGCCTTGAGGGTTCCGTCTCTCTCAGCCATGCTTTCTCTGCACTCTCAGGATCATGCCGCTTTCAAATCTCTTCTCCCCTTAAGCACTCGATCAGACTTGGGCTCAGTGTATGACCTGGGTCTTGAGCTTGGTCGCGGCCAATATGGCATCATGTGCCGCTGCAAGTGCCGCTCATCAGGTTCCTTGGTCGAATATTGGCTGGACGTCCTGTAGGAACAACGTTTGGATACTGCACAAAACAACAGAAAGTTCACAGAGAAGGAATAATGGCATTCGAGTAAACCGCTCTATCTGCACTTCATCTATAAGTTTGGAAAGCTTGGAAAGAGTAATAGGAGAGACTTGGACTGCGACGACGGGCGAGAGCTCTCCAAGATCTACATGTTCCGAGACAGTAACTCCTGTGGGTGAGCGACTTGCGAAATCTGGTGCGCCTGTGGATCAAGTACCCTTCGATCTTGTGCTCTCCAAGCCTGGACGGAGCTTCTACTCTCTACAGAGTCTCTCTCTCTCTCTTGCACTCTCGGTCGGTCGGAGAGTAGTCAATTGTTGCTGACAGAGGCTAGAGTCTCATCATCCTGTGGGGGAAACTCCACCAATAGCTAGGCTCGACGATTACATTTCTGAAAGCATAAGAACTTCGTGCGATTAGAGGTTCATGCCCTGTTTTTGCTCTCTCTCTCTCTCTCTGTTCTCTCCTGTGCAATAGAGAAGGCGCAAATTTCTGCTCTCTCTGATCCTATACTTCCAGTCGTCACCTCTCTATTCACAAGCGAAGGAGAACAAACAATTACTCTCTATGTTGTCTCTCGTTCACACAGTGATGTAAATGGGAGGTGGTAGCTAGGGGATAACAATCTACAGAGGGAGCGGAGAAGAGATGTGTGTTCATTCTCTCTACACATCAATTGATTGCATGCTTCAGGTAGAGATATGTGCTACACACAACCCATCGCTTGTAGACTCGGTCCTTCACAGGGATTGTAATCCTTTGCACTAATACATGAACTCGTCCTCTACGTCAGTTGATAAGTTTGTCATCCAGATTGGAATGAGGTTGATGAGACAGAGACGAAATGGAAGGTACCCCAATAATAGTAGATTTATAATGAAAAGGAAGCAAAATCATGTTCTGTCTCTCAGAAAATGAGACAGAAATTTGTGACACAAAATCTTACGTGAGAAAAACAAGTGGTTATGACCACTTTAACAATGAAGATGCTTTATCAACACACAATGCAAATTAGCAAAAATGATAAATCACCCCACTCGTGAACATAAGAATGAAAAGAAATCATCAATTTGAACGACAAGGAGAGTGGGAGGGTGGCAAAATGGGGTTCAAGGGGGTACAAAATGATAAAGAAAAAGGGTGGGAGGGTGGGCAAATGGGCAAAATGAGTCCCAAAAGTTGATGGCAAAAGGCTTCTCTCAATGAGGAGAAAGCACACCACCAAAGTAAAGCAGCACCACCACCAAAATCACCACCAAACGCACCACCAAGACCTTCACCTAGCGCTCTGATACCATGTAGAGAGTACGCATGCGAAAGCAAAATGAAAAGTAAAGTACTCTCACAAAACAAAGAATGTGTGAGACACAAAATGAGTAGACCATGAAGTGGGTAAACTCATGTGGATTAGAAATGAGCTTGCCAAGAGCATAGAGTAGGCTCCTCAAGCTTCTAACCAAGTACAAATGAGGGGAGAGGAATCACATGTAATCACATGTATGTGATCACTATCCCATATGAATCATGGTACATATTGAAATTGGAATTCATCATTCAATCTTAAGTTTTTAGCTTTTAATCTCATGTCTTCTAAGTCTATAGACCTTATAACCATGACATTGCATACCTACGGGTCTACACCCATAGGCCGCAACATGTATTATCTTCTTTAAGATAGTAGTCTTTAAATCAAATTTTTTGTGTGTTTTTAGCATTACATAGGTAAAGGAATGTTAGATGTGCATTACTCATGGATTATTAAAAACAAAAATTAAAAAATGTTGCGAAGAAATATAATACTCGTTTTTTATTTCCTTTTTTTTAGTACTCTACGTACTAAACGTTTTAAAACCCGTTTTTAAAACTCGTTTTTAAAACTCTCGTTGAACTATGCCAAATACAAAGGAAATACAATATAAAATGGAAATAGACTAGAAACGGAGTGCCTCCTGGATACAAAATGGAGATGCACTCGTGCGGATACAAATGTAGATGAAGTAGGAGCAGTCATGTCGTCAACACAGTTCACGACAGTGTGTGTCGATCACGTTAGGAATAGGACTTCATTGAGAATGAGGCCTATTCCTGACGAGTTTGGAGATCAAAGTTTTTGAAAGAGGCTTTTATAATTCAGGACTATGAAAGCTTAAATGATAAAAAGTTCTCAAGTGTACATATGTTTAAATCTAGTTTTTTAGCACTTTTTTCAACAAGTTCATTTCAATTTCACGTGTTTTCTGAACTTAAGAAATGGGGAAAATGTATGAGTCAGACATCCAAAGAAACTTTTATGGATGTAGAGTGCTCGACTTCGATGAGGAAATTTTGGAGTGATGAGATATCTTTTGCAGACACATTATTTGATCTGCAAGAGTTGATTGAAGGGAGTAGTGATTATATGATTCAAACGCACTCTATTTCTATGTACAAGGAAATAGCCAAGTTTGAGCAAAATGAAAAGTGGAAAGAAGCATTCGTTGAAACAAAATACAAAACGGTTGATAAAAAGATAAAACCAATTGCAGTTCTGTCTGAAGATAGTAATAAACTTATGGATGGTGCAAAAACACAACCACCTCTCATAGATAAAAGGAAAATAGGTCACGAATTCACTAAAGAAACACTTGAGCAAATTCAGTTAGGAAAAGATAGTTTCCTTAGTGAAAAAGAGAAGAATGTATTCTTTCGGATGATATTTAGGCATGGAAAGGCTTTTTCTCTCAATGCCTGGGAAATTGGGTGTTTAGATCCATCTGTGGTGACATCTATGATAATTTTCACGATACCACATGTACCTTGGAATCTTCGACCGATTTCGGTACCAAAAGCTCACATTTCAAAGCTAATTGACCTCTTGAATGAAAAGATTAGAATGGGGATTCTTGAGCCATCAAGTGCTCCCTAATTCTAATCGTTGGTTCACAGTACCAAAGAAAAATGGATCATTAAGATTTATTCAAGATCTACGGCCGGTAAATAAGGTGATAATCAGAAATATGGGAACTCCGCCTATCGTAGACGAGTACGCAGAAGCCTTTGCAAGAAGATCCATTTATTCTATGGGAGATTTGCACTCTGGGTATGACCAATTTCAGCTAGCTCTCGAGACTCGTGACTTGACGACTATGAGAACACCACTGGGACTTGTGCGCATGTGCACTTTGCCACAATGCGCCAGGAACTCGGTGGCGCATATGATGAATGGTATGAATAAGGTGCTTAGGGATTTTATTCCGCATCTTACCATGACGTTCATTGACGATGTCCCTATTAAGGGTTGCAAGAGCCTTTGTTCCAGATCTTCATAAATTTCTTATTAATAGCGATGGAAAATGGATTCATAATCTCTTAGATAGCAGCGTTAGGCTCCTTAACACTTGTATTCTTCTTAAAACAGTTCTAACAGAAATCAAGAGCTTGTGTGGCCATTTAAAAGTAGCTATTCGTGTTGTGCAAAAGGTGCCTATCAGTGAACTTCAACTAAAAAGTTGCTTACACGTACTCAAAGGAAAGGATGATGCCATTTATCACTTTGAAAAATGAAGATCAAAGCTTAAAAATTGCAGCTCAATGCTCAGGTATTTTAATATTCATTTAGAGATTAGCGCTCCAAGCACCGTACCTGCACAAACACGGATAAGTTCATGTGCATCCATAAAGATTCATGTACAAAGAAAATTTTTGTACAGGAAGAAGATTGCAAGCTTTATTGATGCACGCAAAACGTTGCAATTTCACATTTAGTCAATACAACATGGAAGCAAACACTTTAAGCAAATTCTACTTCAGATAACGGTCCATGGAACAAAAATTATCCTCAAGATAATATCGTTTTGTTTCAGTTTCTCTTCAATTATGAAAAACACACTCTGGAACTTCGCTTTGAGGGATAACATGTAGACTCATATCGTAAACAAATAGAGTGAACAAACGACTAATCTTTACTAACAAACCTATGCACCTAGAATCGCGTCGCTTGTAATTTCACAACAGAATTGCACATTTGTATTTCAAATCTAATGGCAAAGTCTTTTCCTCTTGCCCATACATGCTCTGTCGAAGAAATAATTTTTGCACCTGTTGACCTCAACTCAGCCTCAAATCTTCACTCAGAGATGGACGGAAGTGATGCTTCTTTGGTTACATATATTGTCACAGTCGATTGCTATGAAGTTTGATCCTTGATTAGGAATTTGGTGCAGACGACAAAGAAGAGAAAGCTGTGGCTTCGACTAACTCCAGAAAGAAAACATTTTTTTAAGATACTGATAACAAAGCTAATTAGCAGCGCTCGGTTTCTACAGTAGCACATTCCTCTGTCACCCTTTTTGTTTCTTCTTCCCCGCAGTAACGTGCGACTGTATGTCTTGAAAGAAAGAAAAAAACCAAGAGAGAGATGATGATCCCCCCTCTATTCCCTTTTTATCCTCTTTTTCTAAATTTCATGCCACGTTTTCCATAATTACCCGCTCTTCCCCTTTTGCCATGTGGCCCGATAGAAGGCTGTTCTCTTTCTCTTCCAGAGTACCGAATGCGAATCTTTTCAAGAACTCTTTGGATCGATTTCTTATGCACCTCCATACTTCCATATTTTTGCACGTATATGTGTACATCCACACACATTTTCATTTATCTTATTTATTTTGTTTTCATTGTTATTTTATATTGCTTTATTACCTTTATTTTGTATGAAAGGGTTTGTCACAACATTCATAGTTCCACATGCTCTCACTTTAACCTGCATATATTTTACGGATGCACATGCATTGACACACACCTATTTATATGTAGGTGTTATACATATGCATAAACATGTGCACACATGCTTATTCACATCCATAAATGCCCATATAAAATGCACATGCTTTTTGCCACCTCAATATATATTCATCATCATATGGCTCAATACAATTAAGCATGATAGATACAAATAATTGCAAACGGTATCTTCAACTCAAATGAACTTCCTTCATGCAAGATTGCAATTATCATGAAATGAACACATCAAGGTACAAATAATACGAAATAACTCACAAAGGAACAACTTAATCATGAACTAAAACCAACAACACATACTCAAGCAATAAGAGTCCTAATGAAAGAGTTTACCTCAACCATTCGATTTTGTGGCATATATTTAAGCTTGAATTTTGATTACTCCCTTCTTCAATTTCATTCATCAAGCCTTCCAATACAGCTTGCAACGTTTCCATGAATAATCATTAGAATTGACTCATACGTACCTTCAATAGTGCTTTGATTTGGTGTTCGACATTTGATTTCCAAAGCTTGGTTTTGAATCATGACCACATCATGCGTGAAGTATATCGTGATATGTGGCACAACAGGTGGGAGAGGGTCTAGTGGAAGAGGAGATGAGAGTGTGAGCGTGATAAAAGTGTGATCAGCTCCGAGTGGAGGTCTACCAATGCCAAGTGAAGTGATGAGCGATGCCCTAGAAAGGGTACCTAAGATGTAGTCAACTGTTTGCCATCTCCATGTGGAAAGCATGTCAATTCGCCAGATCCCGACCATCTCTGCATTCCGTTGTAAATAACGAGATGGTGTGGACTTCCCGGCTCAAGTAGGTGTCTACCGTAGCTTGTGGTGTCGTGGCCCATGTTTGCAGATATTCAGCCAGTCCCTGTCTCGTCTAGTGCTCTGCTCCTTATGATCAGTGACTGCTCCATATCATATGACTCACATTGGCGCGACTGTGTGTGTCCATTGAAATCTCCCATAAGGAAGACCTCACCCAGAGTGCTATAGTGTAGTATCTCCTCTGAGAGTGTAGTGCAGGATGAGTCACTATCTATGGACGGCTGCTCCCGGTCGTGTACAGAGTATCGGGATCCTCTTGGTGGGAAGTAGCAATTGGCTATGTAGATCCACCTCTTTGCTGCAATCTCCGAGCGTACTCGCATGTATCGTGCCTCCTCGTCTCGGTTGTTTATGTGGATCCGACCTTGTAGCTCATGTCTGAATATGATGGCGACACCTCCTCATCCTCGTGCTATACTTTGACGCATCGTGGTCCTGAATGTGGATGCCCATTGGAAGCTTGCTATATGAGGGAGCCCTTTCTCTGAGCTCTCGTGCGTCTATGTGATGCAAGCAAAGTCATGTGTCTCTAGGATCTCCTCAAGTCTGTCTGGTTGCATCTAAAGTGCCCCGTTGCAGTTCCATACCACTCCTCTGAGTGGTGCCTTTTGATGTGATGTCTCACAGGCTGCGTGGCCCTCTTTGATAGGGCATCCATCTATGAAGACATTACCATCATGGTAAAAGGCCTTCCTCCCCTTCTCGACGTTATTCGAACGTGGAGTCTTTGGATGTGTCGAAGTTTCTCCTCGAGTGTATCTTGAAATTGTGTGAGCTCTTCCTTCTTCATGTCTTCATGGACTTCCTTCTTAATCCTTTTGTGGACTACTTCTACCCAGGACTCTGGGTTGGATTCTACCTCCGGTTTTATTTCCTTTTTTATTTCTTCTTTAAGTGTCTCTACGTTGGAGATCTCCCCCTCTTCTTTGAGGTGCTCGTAGGCTGTCCTCCAAGTGTCTCCCTCTTCTGTGAGGGTCTTTACTTTCTCGTCGAGTCTCCTGAATTTATCCATCATTTTTCGTTCCTTAGCATTTACTTGTTCTTCGAGTCCTTTGAATTTTTCCATCATATTTCGGATCTCCATGTTGAGGGTGCAGTTCGCTTCTTTTTTGGCCTCTTTGATGGCTTTAGAGATAAGTTCTTCCACTTCCTCCTGGTCCATGGGAGCCATACCGGTTCTCACAGGGGGGGGGGGAGAGAGAGAGAGAGAGAGAGAGAGAGAGAGAGAGAGAGAGAGAGAGAGAGAGAGAGAGAGAGAGAGAGAGAGAGAGAGAGAGAGAGAGAGAGAGAGAGAGAGAGAGAGAGAGAGAGAGAGAGAGAGAGAGAGAGAGAGAGAGAGAGAGAGAGAGAGAGAGAGAGAGAGAGAGAGAGAGAGAGAGAGAGGGAGGGAGGGAGGGAGGGAGGGAGGGAGGGAGGGAGTTTTTTTAATTTTGTTTTTAATTTTTTTTTTTTTTTTAAAATTTTAAATCTTTGATTTCAGCTTCACATCGATGATGAGCAGTTTGAAGATGCTGAAGAATCAGATGAAGATGTTCACAATTGAGGTATGGGGAGAAAGGGACCTCAAGCACTGCATCCCTACTATTCAGAGGCCGGTAGGGCTTTCTATATGAGCCTTTTAGGTGCTTCTTTTTGTCCCTCATACATCAATGAATAGGTAGTCTGATTTGTACAATTAGCCTCCAAGTTTTCAAAATCTCATTGTAGGATCTTTTCCTCCGTTTCTGGAGTTATGTATACAAGTCTGTTTGAAGACTCTTATTTCTGTATCCTCATCGCTAGAATATCCTCATAATGAGTTATGGCTTTCTTCTTTATCTATTTTCTGTATCCTCATTGTCCTCATAATTACAATACCCCCGAAATTAATTATGGCACTTTCTGAGTGTGAACTTGCCGGATGTAAAGGTCCAAACAGTCCAGATCACCTGTTATGCGATCGGCAGCATCTTTTTCTTGTCGTATCAACAGAACATATAGAATGATAATTGAATGCGCATATTTTTCATGTATATTAAAATGCTACTACCATGAAATGTGTATTAATTTTACCAGCATAACTATGCATGAACAGATTAGGACCAATACAGAGCTGTAGATGGGTTTCTTAACGCAGATGAAAAGAGCATAGTTGATCCCTTTGCCGATGCCAGATTAGCACTACGTGGAAGAACAGCATTGGTAGGGCAGATATACGTGCGATTTGTTTCAAGTAAATCATCGTTTGGATTAAGCTTGAAGGTGTTCCTGAATTTATGTGACTAATAAATCAGCCATGCTTAGGACAAACCTTGCAGTTATCATTATCATGAACAGGGTATAGCCACTTTTCAAGACCCGAGGTGGGACTTGAACCTTGTTATAGGCCTCAAGATGCTCAATAACATATTATAGAGTCATGCCTGCTTGACTGTTTTCCTTATTTTTATGTAACTATCTTATATACAAAAACTCTGTAGGCGATTGTGCTTGAATAATTACATACTCCATGCGACTTACGGAATTGAATCACGTTTATGTTTCTCTGGTGAAATATTTCAATGTCAGTCTTGAGGCAAGAAGATTCATCGTGTAGTCTCCGCTCATGAAGTTTGTTTGTTAATGCTTTTCCTGTGGATATAGTATGCAATTATTCAACATTTGCGTAGGAAATGCAATGCATGTTCTAGCTGCCATCGTATCATGCACAAGATTATTGATGCCATTTTGGTGATCAGTCTCTTAACTTCCGGTTTGAGATGATCTTCCTTGCTCAACTTCACACGTGGAAGGTGAACTTGTTGCCTCCATGTTGCATATCTTGGAAATGCTATCATGCTGAAACATGAACATTCTTAGCTTTGACTGTAACCTTCAGGGAAAGAATTATGTTGTCATCTTAGGCTTTTATATCTAAATTTTGATTGGATTTCCGTTGCAAGTTTATTAAAACATAGAGTTCTCAAATTTAAGAATGTTATCCACATTAATTATTAAATATATCAAGCTATCGGTTCAAGTTCTTGCACTCGAGATTCACATCCTGGGTTTCTTTTGGAGTAATATCGTCTTTTCTTTCACTGTCCATTATGTCAAAGCCTCATATCCTAACAGTTTCTTGAGGATTATAAACACACAAATCTTTAAATATTATGTCTTTTTTTAATTTAATCTCTCATAACGAATCACACAAAAAGGATAGCATACATATCAAAAATTAATACACTATAGAAAGACAACATTTCAAAGGACACTTTAGCATCTTTTACAAAGCTAGTGTTAGTTTCATATGCATCGTATGTTAATTGGAAAGTGACAATACTTTCATGCATCGTATGTTTCATTTTTACCTTTTGGATATGAAAACCAACAAAGATGCAATGGCAGCTTTCCTTTTTCTTCCTCTTGTACCTATTGATGAAAGAGAGCTACTATGAAAGTGGCAACAGGTATGATTGGAGGTAAAAGGAAAGTCGCCACTACATCTTTGTCAGTTTTCTTGCATCAAGGCATAGAGGGTGGAGAGATCGTAGAGGATTGGGGAAAGATCGTTTTTTATGGCTTTCTTTTGCCATATTCCCATAGTCGACTAGGAGTAAAAGGGAGGCAGAGAGCGGGTTGAGGCCCTCAACATTGTATGGAGAAATAGAAAGTGAAAAGGAAGTAAGAGAGGATAGAGGGAGGTTTTGAGATACCCATTGATTGGTTTGGTTTATCATTGACTGTGCAAGGGATGGAGATTGTAGTGAAGGAGATGATGGGAATACCTACCTAGCTAGCACCTTTAGTGGAGTATTGACAATAGCCAACATTAATTTCGGAGTTGTTAAGTAGCAATGGTTACCAAGAATCTTCAGAATAGTGGGGCAAGCGAGCTTTGTAGCCCACTAGAATGTGTTTACATTTAGCAAACGACCACATGGAAAGACCCCTAGGTCTCCTAGGAGTTACCTTGAATACATGTGTAGGTTTCAAACATACCTTAGACATTTGTGATTTTGTAAAAGCAAGCAACTACATGATGCTCTTAGTAAGACTGCTCCTAATGCAAATGAAGATTGTACAATAATGGGGAAGGGAACATAATCTATTTGCAAAATCAAGGAACAACCACATGGATTGATGTGCAAGATCATTCTTATCAAGACATGATGCATCTCCAATGGAACACCTTTCATAAAGACTTTGATGAAGCCTCTATAAAGATCGATAACTCAAGTAAGCCCTCATGGTGAAGTCACTCATTTATGGGTATGTTAAGCAGAGGATATAAGTTCCAAGGCAATCAATGATAGATCTATTGGGGCCTAGATATATTCCAACTTCTAACTTAACAAAATAGGAATTCGATACATTTCGTAGGACGCATATCTTAGGAACCGTGGAGGTCATTGTGAATGAGCAATAACTTGCATTTTGTTGTGTTGAAGATGTTTGTGACATATTCATTGTGAGAATCATAAATTCATAAAAAGACAACTTAGATCCAACACCCAAATGGATTGAGCAATGTGATGCGAGAATGAAATGAAAAGAGGGATATAGATTTAGACAAAATGGATTATGAATCATAGTCATGGAATGTCCATTTGAGTCAAAAGAGCAATATATTCAAGAAATGGGCTTAAATTATTATCATGTTAGTAGCAATAGACTAACATAACCAATCTTTGAAGTACAAGAAAAAGCAAAAGAAGCACATTTCAACAAAGACAATGAAGTGTTAATAAAAAAATCTTAATTCGAGGTTTTTGAAAATTTCAAGAAGTATCAAGTGGAATAGCAATAGATAATGATGGCTATACCAAAGAGAGAAGCAACAAAGGGAGAATCTTATGATACAATTAAGACAAAAAAGTAGTGATTACCATAGAAGAGGGTGAGGAAAGGAATTCCTACATTGCTAATGATGTGACCCAAAACAAGGAAGATCATTTCATTCAATTGCAAATCACTTCAATTTGGAGGTCATATTGAAATGGGCTAAACCTGAGGTACCAATCTTGACATATGGACCAATTCACCCATATGTGCCTATCGCTACACAATAGGTGCATGAAGTCAAAAGCTTGCAAATCAATGTTGGATGTATTTATCATAGAGACTCAAAGGGAGTTCTATCTTGCTGCGTGTAAGATGAGGAAAGAGCTCAATTGGTACCAAATGCTCATGTAGATATCTTCAAAAGAAACTTTCCAAAAATCAAAATTTTGTAAAGTTTGCAAAGCTTTGGTGTTTATTTGCCCAAGATGGAAGAAATGGTCATTGATTACTTAAAAAATGATTAAAGATGCTGACAATAATGGACTTCCTAAACAATAATGTAGAGATGAAAACAACATGACAAAAAGTCCTTGTAGAACAAAGCAAGGAGTCCTCTAATTGGAAACATGCTATATAAAAGAGGAAATGATAAGTTCGTTCACCTCTCGTACATGAGAATGAATTCTTTTCCATGCTATAAGCAACACATGAAGGTGCTGCTACAAAGCAAGGAGTGCCCTAATTGGAAACATTCTACATAAAAGAGGAAATGATAACTTGGATCGCCTCTATGAACATGAGAATGACTACCTTTCCATGCGATAAGCAGCACATGAAGGTGTTGCGAGTGATCATTTTTCCCCAACGTAGTTGTAAAAATGATAATCTTTGCAAGTATGTGTCATGGACGAAGGAAACTATCTTGAACCTCAGATTCCATGTGAATCCTATATCTCATGATTGGTTCAGAATTAACCAATGCTTCCATTGCATCTGAAACATGCGAACACCCTAAGATCGATTGTCTATTTTCTAAATATTGACATTCGGAGGCCCTATTCGGATTGTTGATATCATTGATGATATCATAAGCCTGCAACCACCCTTGGGAACTGCCCTTGAAATCCTATATAAGGAGGCCTTGGCCACATACATACTCAATCTTGCCAATAACAATCTTGGGAGCTCAAGGAGTCATGACCGCCAAGTAAGTACTCTCCAAGTTCCAATTCCAATTCTTGTCTTGTTCCTTGTTCCAGTCTTGTCTAGTCTAGTTCTTGGACATTCGGCCTTGTCCGCTTGTAATCTTGTAGTATGAGATCTTGTCAAGTTATTTCTTGTACCTAGTTCATCTCCGTGAAGGGAGTTCTTGTAATCAAGAGATCTTGCTCCATACTTATGACCCTGGGTTTTGGGACGTCCTATATCATCTCTAACTGAGTTATCTATACCTATCAATCCCGGGTTGTGGGACTTCTTGTATCAACTACATATTCTTGTACTATTTTCCCTACGTGGGTATTCTTGTAATCAGAAGCATATTTTTGGAATCTTGTCTACTGTAATCAAAGAGCACAATCTAGTGCTACCTTGACATTTTGGCAAGACTATCTTTTATCCAAGACCAGGCATCATGGAGAAAACTTATGAACAGATTGTGGCATCACTTCCGAGTCTTCAACAACAAATCAAGGATTTAACTCATAGGAAGACACAAGTCGGGATGGAATATCCGGTGCACGTAGAAATGCTCATCAAGGGCCATTTTGTCTCACAAATGCTCCAACAATCTTTCAATTTATGATGAATGATATCTTTTGAGAGTATTTAGATGATTTTGTGGTCATATATCTCGATGATATCTTGATATTCTCCAAAAATCTAGAAGATCATGAATGTCACATAAACATATGTTGGAAACAATGTCCTATTTGTCAAAGGTTGGTCATGCTCTCAGATTACAGCATGTGTAGCATCTGTTGTTCACCCTTTGTACAACAAAAGTGACGGGCGCCTTGGATACAAGAATCACCTCTCAAAGAACCCACCAGGGTTCAAATCCCCTGAGACGCAGCGGCATGCGTGATGATTTTTTGTCATGTTATCATGCTTTTCATAATAGCTAAACGGCGCCAAAAACGGACAGCGGACGGAGTTGGTTTTTCGCAACACGTTTTTGCTTTTGGAGAAGTGCGATCGCATAGCTTTATGTGCTTTATTGTGCTTTTCAAGATACAAAAAGATAGTATAAAAGAAGTACTTTGGGTCACTTCTAATCATCCTTCACCTAGGATCAACACAAGCTTTCTAGAACTTGGACCTCATTAGAGGTGGTGTTTCTTCTAGCACATGGGGCAGCCATGGTGCTAACTTGAAGCATGTTGAGGAGCAGCTATGGAGTTCTTCTTGGTGATTCTTCTTGGAGAAGATGAAGGGTGTGCTCACACTCTACCTCATGGAGAGGAGGCTATCTCTTGTTCATGGCAAGAAGACTTGGTCATTAGCAGCTTGAAGGTGAGGATCGCCCATCTACATGATGTATTTGAAGATTGTCTTCTACAGGAAGATATTAGGTTGAAGATTGTCTTCTACAAGAAGCTGTCTGGCTACTTCAAAGACATTGGATGGGACCATCTACATGGCGTATTTGAAGATCATCTTCTACAAGAAGATGTTAGGTTGAAGATTGTCTTCTACAAGAAGATATCTGGCTACTTCAAAGACATTAGATGGA
This sequence comes from Ceratopteris richardii, assembly GCA_020310875.1. NCBI lineage: Eukaryota > Viridiplantae > Streptophyta > Polypodiopsida > Polypodiales > Pteridaceae > Ceratopteris > Ceratopteris richardii. The sequence goes on along the minus strand of CM035442.1, from coordinate 66,260,203 downwards.
GTTTAACATAAGATTCACAACTTATGTTAAGTATTCAGGTACATATTCTCTTTATGCACACAGGTACTACTTGAAGTTTATGGAGGCCGTGGCGTTCATATCAGGAGGAGTCCTATTCGGCATAGGTACAAGAGAATCAGTACGTATATGCTTTATGCATATTTTATGAGGTGTTTAAGAAGGTGTGTTCACAAGAGTTTGAGGATTTCCATTCACACTGATCCTTCCTCTTTCAGTCACTCATATTCACTCTTCTATAACCTATAAGGTCACACATCTCATGTATATTCAGATTACTGCCCACACATCTGAATATGTTTGTTACATTGTACATTCACTCATTCATCCATTTCTCATCACATAGAGTGGTTGAGAGATATGCTACCACATTGTACATTGAACATTGGTTGTAATGATACTATGAGTAAGCGATGACTTACGTAAAACCTTACACATGTCGTCTATTCTTTCTCTATCTTTATCTCATCATCTGTATGATTAAGTTGTGGTATGTTCATGTTTTGTGAATATGGAAGAATGCTGGAATTAATGTTGTACATGACTGGAACCATGGAACCATGGACCTGTGACATGAGCCTAAGGGTCTACCTCACTTCCAACATTTGGTATTAGAGCACTAAGGTTTTGGTTTCAGAACTTTAGATCATTGGCATCAATGCATTAAGGCTCATTCATAAGCCCAGGTTCCTAGACTTCCAGATTTACAACATATGATTTGAAAGCATCTTCTAATATTTGACATTTGACATACACACTTAATCTAGATGAGTAGAGATTTGAGAATTAGACACTTCAGTTACATGTGTATTCATCAGTGTGGAGTATGAAGTTGATGATCTGTTAGCAGCCGAATATTTTTGGAAGAGTATGCAAATACTTTACAAAAGTATTGTTTGAAGACCCAGACTTGATGAAGAGAAGACTACTTCAAATTCAAGGAAGAACAATGGTTTAGAGAAGATGAAGAAATCAGATCAACATCAAATCACAGGTATCAGTTTTTACTATCAGATTATCATTTGCAGTTCATATCTTAGAAGAGCAGTTATGAAGAGATTTGAAGAAATTCAAGGAATGCTTTTATACACTTTCATCTTTTGAAAGTTAAAGGCTACATCAAAACAGGTATCTAGAGGTTTTTCTAGAGAGTTTTGAAAGATCTCTTTCATGGCAAGAAAGTTTATCTAAGAAGACAAATTTGAAGATGAGATGAGTTTTGTTTTCAGCCAATTTTCTGTTGTAAGTTGGTTGGATATCAAGGTACAAATGTATCTAGAGAAGGTAACTCTAGAAGGGTAATTCATCATTCAGACAAACGATTGGTGAATTTAGTCATTTCAGACATTTGAAGCAGAATTTTGATTCACATATATGAGGAGATGATAAAACATGATTCTATATTCACTTCCATTTATATACCATGTTTGTTTTATCTCTTACTCTTAGTACTAGAGGAAGAGAGAAGTTCAGTTGAAGAAGTCAAGAGTGTTTGCTACTTCAAAATGAAGAGAACAAAAGGTATGGAAGAGAAGTTTGAAGATGTTGACATCATCAGGTGGAAGAAAGATGCAGAAGAAGAAAGTCCATCATTTCCAAAAGAAAAGTAAGGCTTCCTTTTCTCATATATTTTCCATATACTTTTCCTATTTTATCCTCTACATCCAAAGACAAGTCTACGAGAACATCTTGTTTAAAGAAGAAGTAGTTTCTTGTTTTGCATTACACTTGGTCATGATTTAGAAGATTTGACAAAGAATTGCATTGAGAGAAACAAAAGCACTCATATGTGTATGAGTTATGTTGAAGCTTTTAAGCAGGCAGCTTATATGTTCCCTCAAAGAATTCTTGGACTGTCAATACAGAGCTACTTGGTATATGACAAGTTGCAGAGAAGTATATTTCTTCTTTATCTAAACTCTTGAGGTAAAAGAGTTTTTTGTAAGCAAATGTTGAAGACTTGGGTTGAGGTTTTATGTTTGGAAAAGGTTACCTCATATTCAATATTTTCAGAAAAACTTTAGAAAATTCAGAATCTTGTTGATGTACCAGTCAGTTGAAGAATCTACTTTCTATGATTGTCTAGATTTTTGGATACATGTTTGTATTCAAAAAGGTGTTCCATTAGATCCTATAAATTGATTGAAAAGTGGAGTTAGCCAAAAGAAAATCAAGCAGGTACTATCACATTTCACCCGGGTAAAATATGAAAGTTATGAAGTATCAACTTGCAGCTTTTGGAGTTCTCAAGGTGAGAAGTTTGTCCACTTATGGTTCAAGTAGGAATTTCAGATTCCTTGAAGGATTTGTTTGAAGAAAAGTTTTACAACTTTTTGAGAAGCATGGACACTTGGAGACATTCAGGTAATAAATCAAACATTCAGTCATGAAGGTTTGATGACAGCAGATTCTACACAGGAGAGATCATTGATCTTGGATAGATCTTGTATGATCTTGAGTATTTATGATTCAATTGTCTATCCTTTGTTTATGAAGATTCTTAACATTGGAAGAAGTAAGTCAAAGATTCAGATTCTATCAGATTTGTGTTGCAAAGAGATAGAAATACTTGTTATGTTGCAGAAGGTTATGAATCCTATAAAGCTTTCAACAAGGTTTTGTTATGTTAGGATCAGCTAACCTTATTCTAGATTTTGGAAAGCTGAAGAATGACATGAAAGCTATTGGCATATGCACAATGCTAATAAAAAGGGTTCAGAGATTTTGTTTCAGATACAGGTATTGATAATTGAACATCAGATTTATGAAGGAAGACGTTCCACATTTCATAAAGTCTGATATATTTGAAGAATACTGGATACTAGTGTTAAGTCATCCAGGGGGGTGATGAAACATGAAGACTTATTTTCAAGCCATATGTAAAAGAATACAGAGTCATACCTACAGGTATTCCTATTTCAGGTATTCCTATATTTCCTTTGTCAAGTTCTCTTTATGTTCCAACTTTGAAAGAAGAAGGAAGAAGAAGAATGTTTGGAGAAAGTTCCTGTTCGGATGTTCCTGTTCAGGAGAAGGTTCTAGAGTTCTATTGAGGAGAAACTTGATATTTCAGAAAGGTATATTCCAGAAGTGCGCACATATATGTTTATACCAAGTTCTGAAGGAAAGAGGTATGAAGGATTTAAAGGATGAAGACATGATGACATCATAGATTTTTTGACTCATATTGACTTGAGTACAGTCAGAGATGAACCAACAGTGTTCATAATACACTACGTTGTGAGTTGACAGTCACAGGTTCCAGGATTCAGTTCTTGATTTTTAGTGTATTTACATGACACAGCAGAAGTACGTTGAGAAATCCTTTTGGAAGGTAAATGCAAATATGTGGATCCTAGTGTATGTTTTCAGGTTTTTGAAGACAAGAGATAGCAGGTTTGGAGACAGTTCATGCTATATTTGTTGTCAAGCAGTTATTGCTTGATGAGAACACTATTGGATATGTAGTTTGCATATTTTCTCAGGTATTATGGTTCATATTCAGCAAGCTCAAGTTTTTTGAAAGAAAGTCAAATTCAGTTTTGAAGAAGACTTTTAAAGAAAAGACTTTTGAAGAACAAGTTTTGAAGTGCGGGTGTACAAGCTTGAAGCTTGTGGTAGTTTGCAGCTTATGACAGATTGGAGATTCAGTCCAGATTGTACCAATATGACATTGCAGGGGGGATTGTTGGAAACAATGTCCTATTTGTCAAAGGTTGGTCATGCTCTCAGATTACAGCATGTGTAGCATCTGTTGTTCACCCTTTGTACAACAAAAGCGACGGGTGCCTTGGATACAAGAATCACCTTTCAAAGAACCCACCAGGGTTCAAATCCCTTGAGACGCAGCGGCATGCGTGATGATTTTTTGTCATGTTATCATGCTTTTCATAATAGCTAAACGGCGCCAAAAACGGACAGCGGACGGAGTTGGTTTTTCGCAACACGTTTTTGCTTTTGGAGAAGTGCGATCGCATAGCTTTATGTGCTTTATTGTGCTTTTCAAGATACAAAAAAATAGTATAAAAGAAGTACTTTGGGTCACTTCTAATCATCCTTCACCTAGGATCAACACAAGCTTTCTAGAACTTGGACCTCATTAGAGGTGGTGTTTCTTCTAGCACATGGGGCAGCCATGGTGCTAACTTGAAGCATGTTGAGGAGCAGCTATGGAGTTCTTCTTGGTGATTCTTCTTGGAGAAGATGAAGGGTGTGCTCACACTCTACCTCATGGAGAGGAGGTTATCTCTTGTTCATGGCAAGAAGACTTGGTCATTAGCAGCTTGAAGGTGAGGATCGCCCATCTACATGATGTGTTTGAAGATTGTCTTCTACAAGAAGATATTAGGTTGAAGATTGTCTTCTACAAGAAGCTGTCTGGCTACTTCAAAGACATTGGATGGGACCATCTACATGGCGTATTTGAAGATCATCTTCTACAAGAAGATGTTAGGTTGAAGATTGTCTTCTAAAAGAAGATATCTGGCTACTTCAAAGACATTAGATGGAGTTTAACATAAGATTCACAACTTATGTTAAGTATTCAGGTACATATTCTCTTTATGCACACAGGTACTACTTGAAGTTTATGGAGGCCGTGGCGTTCATATCAGGAGGAGTCCTATTCGGCATAGGTACAAGAGAATCAGTACGTATATGCTTTATGCATATTTTATGAGGTGTTTAAGAAGGTGTGTTCACAAGAGTTTGAGGATTTCCATTCACACTAATCCTTCCTCTTTCAGTCACTCATATTCACTCTTCTATAACCTATAAGGTCACACATCTCATGTATATTCAGATTACTGCCCACACATCTGAATATGTTTGTTACATTGTACATTCACTCATTCATCCATTTCTCATCACATAGAGTGGTTGAGAGATATGCTACCACATTGTACATTGAACATTGGTTGTAATGATACTATGAGTAAGCGATGACTTACGTAAAACCTTACACATGTCGTCTATTCTTTCTCTATCTTTATCTCATCATCTGTATGATTAAGTTGTGGTATGTTCATGTTTTGTCAATATGGAAGAATGCTGGAATTAATGTTGTACATGACTGGAACCATGGACCTGTGACATGAGCCTAAGGGCCTACCTCACTTCCAACATTTGGTATTAGAGCACTAAGGTTTTGGTTTCAGAACTTTAGATCTTTGGCATCAATGCATTAAGGCTCATTCATAAGCCCAAGTTCCTAGACTTCCAGATTTACAACATATGATTTGAAAGCATCTTCTAATATTTGTCATTTGACATACACACTTAATCTAGATGAGTAGAGATTTGAGAATTAGACACTTCAGTTACATGTGTATTCATCAGTGTGGAGTATGAAGTTGATGATCTGTTAGCAGCCGAATATTTTTGGAAGAGTATGCAAATACTTTACAAAAGTATTGTTTGAAGACCCAGACTTGATGAAGAGAAGACTACTTCAAATTCAAGGAAGAACAATGGTTTAGAGAAGATGAAGGAATCAGATCAACATCAAATCACAAGTATCAGTTTTTACTATCAGATTATCATTTGCAGGTCATATCTTAGAAGAGCAGTTATGAAGAGATTTGAAGAAATTCAAGGAATGCTTTTATACACTTTCATCTTTTGAAAGTTAAAGGCTACATCAAAACAGGTATCTAGAGGTTTTTCTAGAGAGTTTTGAAAGATCTCTTTCATGGCAAAAAAGATTATCTAAGAAGACAAATTTGAAGATGAGATGAGTTTTGTTTTCAGCCAATATTTTGTTGTAAGTTGGTTGGATATCAAGGTACAAATGTATCTAGAGAAGGTAACTCTAGAAGGGTAATTCATCATTCAGACAAACGATTGGTGAATTTAGTCATTTCAGACATTTGAAGCAGAATTTTGATTCACAGATATGAGGAGATGATAAAACATGATTCTATATTCACTTCCATTTATATACCATGCTTTTTTTATCTCTTACTCTTAGTACTAGAGGAAGAGAGAAGTTTAGTTGAAGAAGTCAAGAGTGTTTGCTACTGAAGATGTTGACATCATCAGGTGGAAGAAAGATGCAGAAGAAGAAAGTCCATCATTTCCAAAAGAAAAGTAAGGCTTCCTTTTCTCATATATTTTCCATATACTTTTCCTATTTTATCCTCTACATCCAAAGACAAGTCTACGAGAACATCTTGTTTAAAGAAGAAGCAGTTTCTTGTTTTGCATTACACTTGGTCATGATTTAGAAGATTTGACAAAGAATTGCATTGAGAGAAACAAAAGCACTCATATGTGTATGAGTTATGTTGAAGCTTTTAAGCAGGCAGCTTATATGTTCCCTCAAAGAATTCTTTGACTGTCAATACAGAGCTACTTGGTATATAACAAGTTGCAGAGAAGTATATTTCTTCTTTATCTAAACTCCTTAGGTAAAAGAGTTTTTTGTAAGAAAATGTTGAAGACTTGGGTTGAGGTTTTATGTTTGGAAAAGGTTACCTCATATTCAATATTTTCAGAAAAACTTTAGAAAATTCAAAATCTTGTTGTGTACCAGTCAGTTGAAGAATCTACTTTCTATGATTGTCTAGATTTTTGGATACATGTTTGTATTCAAAAAGGTGTTCCATTAGATGCTATAACTTGATTGAAAAGTGGAGTTAGCCAAAAGAAAATCAAGCAGGTACTATCACATTTCACCCGGGTAAAATATGAAAGTTATGAAGTATCAACTTGCAGCTTTTGGAGTTCTCAAGGTGAGAAGTTTGTCCACTTATGGTTCAAGTAGGAATTTCAGATTCCTTGAAGGATTTGTTTGAAGAAAAGTTTTACAACTTTTTGAGAAGCATGGACACTTGGAGACATTCAGGTAATAAATCAAACATTCAGTCATGAAGGTTTGATGACAACAGATTCTACACAGGAGAGATCATTGATCTTGGATAGATCTTGTATGATCTTGAGTATTTATGATTCAATTGTCTATCCTTTGTTTATGAAGATTCTTAACATTGGAAGAAGTAAGTCAAACATTCAGATTCTATCAGATTTGTGTTGCAAAGAGATAGAAATACTTGTTATGTTGCAGAAGGTTATGAATCCTATAAAGCTTTTAACAAGGTTTTGTTATGTTAGGATCAGCTAACCTTATTCTAGATTTTGGAAAGCTGAAGAATGACATGAAAGCTATTGGCATATGCACAATGCTAATAAAAAGGGTTCAGAGATTTTGTTTCAGATACAGGTATTGATAATTGAACATCAGATTTATGAAGGAAGACGTTCCACATTTCATAAAGTCTGATATATTTGAAGAATACTGGATACTAGTGTTAAGTCATCCAGGGGGGTGATGAAACATGAAGACTTATTTTCAAGCCATATGTAAAAGAATACAGAGTCATACCTACAGGTATTCCTATTTCAGGTATTCCTATATTTCCTTTGTCAAGTTCTCTTTATGTTCCAACTTTGAAAGAAGAAGGAAGAAGAAGAATGTTTGGAGAAAGTTCCTGTTAGGATGTTCCTGTTCAGGAGAAGGTTCTAGAGTTCTATTGAGGAGAAACTTGATATTTCAGAAAGGTATATTCCAGAAGTGCGCACATATATGTTTATACCAAGTTCTGAAGGAAAGAGGTATGAAGGATTTAAAGGATGAAGACATGATGACATCATAGATTTTTTGACTCATATTGACTTGAGTACAGTCAGAGATGAACCAGTAGTGTTCATAATACACTACGTTGTGAGTTGACAGTCACAGGTTCCAGGATTCAGTTCTTGATTTTTAGTGTATTTACATGACACAGCAGAAGTACGTTGAGAAATCCTTTTGGAAGGTAAATGCAAATATGTGGATCCTAGTGTATGTTTTCAGGTTTTTGAAGACAAGAGATAGTAGGTTCGGAGACAGTTCATGCTATATTTGTTGTCAAGCAGTTATTGCTTGATGAGAACACTATTGGATATCTAGTTTGCATATTTTCTCAGGTATTATGGTTCATATTCAGCAAGCTCAAGTTTTTTGAAAGAAAGTCAAATTCAGTTTTGAAGAAGACTTTTAAAGAAAAGACTTTTGAAGAACAAGTTCTGAAGTGCGGGTGTACAAGCTTGAAGCTTGTGGTAGTTTGCAGCTTATGACAGTTTGCAGATTCAGTCCAGATTGTACCAATATGACATTGTAGGGGGGATTGTTGGAAACAATGTCCTATTTGTCAAAGGTTGGTCATGCTCTCAGATTATAGCATGTGTAGCATCTGTTGTTCACCCTTTGTACAACAAAAGCGACGGGTGCCTTGGATACAAGAATCACCTTTCAAAGAACCCACCAAGGTTCAAATCCCCTGAGACGCAGCGGCATGCGTGATGATTTTTTGTCATGTTATCATGCTTTTCATAATAGTTAAATGGCGCCAAAGACGGACAACGGACGGAGTTGGTTTTTCGCAACACGTTTTTGCTTTTGGAGAAGTGCGATCGCATAGCTTTATGTGCTTTATTGTGCTTTTCAACATACAAAAAAATAGTATAAAAGAAGTACTTTGGGTCACTTCTAATCATCCTTCACCTAGGATCAACACAAGTTTTCTAGAGCTTGGACCTGATTAGAGGTGGTGTTTCTTCTAGCACATGGGGCAGTCATGGTGCTAACTTGAAGCATGTTGAGGAGTAGCTATGGAGTTCTTCTTGGTGATTCTTCTTGGAGAAGATGAAGGGTGTGCTCACACTCTACCTCATGGAGAGGAGGTTATCTCTTGTTCATGGCAAGAAGACTTGGTCATTAGCAGCTTGAAGGTGAGGATCGCCCATCTACATGATGTATTTGAAGATTGTCTTCTACAGAAGATATTAGGTTGAAGATTGTCTTCTACAAGAAGCTGTCTGGCTACTTCAAAGACATTGGATGGGACCATCTACATGGCGTATTTGAAGATCATCTTCTACAAGAAGATGTTAGGTTGAAGATTGGCTTCTACAAGAAGATATCTGGCTACTTCAAAGACATTAGATGGAATTTAACATAAGATTCACAACTTATGTTAAGTATTCAGGTACATATTCTCTTTATGCACACAGGTACTACTTGAAGTTTATGGAGGCCGTGGCATTCATATCAGGAGGAGTCCTATTCGGCATAGGTACAAGAGAATCAGTACGTATATGCTTTATGCATATTTTATGAGGTGTTTAAGAAGGTGTGTTCAAAAGAGTTTGAGGATTTCCATTCACACTGATCCTTCCTCTTTCAGTCACTCATATTCACTCTTCTATAACCTATAAGGTCACACATCTCATGTATATTCAGATTACTGCCCACATATCTGAATATGTTTGTTACATTGTACATTCACTCATTCATCCATTTCTCATCACATAGAGTGGTTGAGAGATATGCTCCCACATTGTACATTGAACATTGGTTGTAATGATACAATGAGTAAGCGATGGCTTACGTAAAACCTTACACATGTCGTCTATTCTTTCTCTATCTTTATCTCATCATCTGTATGATTAAGTTGTGGTATGTTCATGTTTTGTCAATATGGAAGAATGCTGGAATTAATGTTGTACATGACTGGAACCATGGAACCATGGACCTGTGACATGAGCCTAAGGGCCTACCTCACTTCCAACATTTGGTATTAGAGCACTAAGGTTTTGGTTTCAGAACTTTAGATCTTTGGCATCAATGCATTAAGGCTCATTCATAAGCCCAGGTTCCTAGACTTCTAGATTTACAACATATGATTTGAAAGCATCTTCTAATATTTGACATTTGACATACACACTTAATCTAGATGAGTAGAGATTTGAGAATTATACACTTCAGTTACATGTGTATTCATCAGTGTGGAGTATGAAGTTGATGATCTGTTAGCAGCCGAATATTTTTGGAAGAGTATGCAAATACTTTACAAAAGTATTGTTTGAAGACCCAGACTTGATGAAGAGAAGACTACTTCAAATTCAAGGAAGAACAATGGTTTAGAGAAGATGAAGGAATCAGATCAACATCAAATCACAGGTATCAGTTTTTACTATCAGATTATCATTTGCAGGTCATATCTTAGAAGAGAAATTATGAAGAGATTTGAAGAAATTCAAGGAATGCTTTTATACACTTTCATCTTTTGAAAGTTAAAGGCTACATCAAAACAGGTATCTATAGGTTTTTCTAGAGAGTTTTGAAAGATCTCTTTCATGGCAAGAAAGTTTATCTAAGAAGACAAATTTGAAGATGAGATGAGTTTTGTTTTCAGCCAATTTTCTGTTGTAAGTTGGTTGGATATCAAGGTACAAATGTATCTAGAGAAGGTAACTCTAGAAGGGTAATTCATCATCAGACAAACGATTGGTGAATTTAGTCATTTCAGACATTTGAAGCAGAATTTTGATTCACAGATATGAGGAGATGATAAAACATGATTCTATATTCACTTCCATTTATATACCATGTTTGTTTTATCTCTTACTCTTAGTACTAGAGGAAGAGAGAAGTTCAGTTGAAGAAGTCAAGAGTGTTTGCTACTTCAAGATGAAGAGAACAAAAGGTATGGAAGAGAAGTTTGAAGATGTTGACATCATCAGGTGGAAGAAAGATGCAAAAGAAGAAAGTCCATCATTTCCAAAAGAAAAGTAAGGCTTCCTTTTCTCATATATTTTCCATATACTTTTCCTATTTTATCCTCTACATCCAAAGACAAGTCTACGAGAACATCTTGTTTAAAGAAGAAGCAGTTTCTTGTTTTGCATTACACTTGGTCATGATTTAGAAGATTTGACAAAGAATTGCATTGAGAGAAACAAAAGCACTCATATGTGTATGAGTTATGTTGAAGCTTTTAAGCAGGCAGCTTATATGTTCCCTCAAAGAATTCTTGGACTGTCAATACAGAGCTACTTGGTATATGACAAGTTGCAGAGAAGTATATTTCTTCTTTATCTAAACTCTTGAGGTAAAAGAGTTTTTTGTAAGCAAATGTTGAAAACTTGAGTTGAGGTTTTATGTTTGGAAAAGGTTACCTCATATTCAATATTTTCAGAAAAACTTTAGAAAATTCAGAATCTTGTTGATGTACCAGTCAATTGAAGAATCTACTTTCTATGATTGTCTAGATTTTTTGATACATGTTTGTATTCAAAAAGGTGTTCCATTAGATCGTATAACTTGATTGAAAAGTGGAGTTAGCCAAAAGAAAATCAAGCAGGTACTATCACATTTCACCCGGGTAAAATATGAAAGTTATGAAGTATCAACTTGCAGCTTTTGGAGTTCTCAAGGTGAGAAGTTTGTCCACTTATGGTTCAAGTAGGAATTTCAGATTCCTTGAAGGATTTGTTTGAAGAAAAGTTTTACAACTTTTTGAGAAGCATGGACACTTGGAGACATTCAGGTAATAAATCAAACATTCAGTCATGAAGGTTTGATGACAGCAGATTCTACACAGGAGAGATCATTGATCTTGGATAGATCTTGTATGATCTTGAGTATTTATGATGCAATTGTCTATCCTTTGTTTATGAAGATTCTTAACATTGGAAGAAGTAAGTCAAAGATTCTGATTCTATCAGATTTGTGTTGCAAAGAGATAGAAATACTTGTTATGTTGCAGAAGGTTATGAATCCTATAAAGCTTTCAACAAGGTTTTGTTATGTTAGGATCAGCTAACCTTATTCTAGATTTTGGAAAGCTGAAGAATGACATGAAAGCTATTGGCATATGCACAATGCTAATAAAAAGGGTTCAGAGATTTTGTTTCAGATACAGGTATTGATAATTGAACATCAGATTTATGAAGGAAGACGTTCCACATTTCATAAAGTCTGATATATTTGAAGAATACTGGATACTAGTGTTAAGTCATCCAGGGGGGTGATGAAACATGAAGACTTATTTTCAAGCCATATGTAAAAGAATACAGAGTCATACCTACAGGTATTCCTATTTCAGGTATTCCTATATTTCCTTTGTCAAGTTCTCTTTATGTTCCAACTTTGAAAGAAGAAGGAAGAAGAAGAATGTTTGGAGAAAGTTCCTGTTAGGATGTTCCTGTTCGTGAGAAGGTTCTAGAGTTCTATTGAGGAGAAACTTGATATTTCAGAAAGGTATATTCCAGAAGTGCGCACATATATGTTTATACCAAGTTCTGAAGGAAAGAGGTATGAAGGATTTAAAGGATGAAGACATGATGACATCATAGATTTTTTGACTCATATTGACTTGAGTACAGTCAGAGATGAACCAGTAGTGTTCATAATACACTACGTTGTGAGTTGACAGTCACAGGTTCCAGGATTCAGCTCTTGATTTTTAGTGTATTTACATGACACAGCAGAAGTACGTTGAGAAATCCTTTTGGAAGGTAAATGCAAATATGTGGATCCTAGTGTATGTTTTCAGGTTTTTGAAGACAAGAGATAACAAGTTCGGAGACAGTTCATGCTATATTTGTTGTCAAGCAGTTATTGCTTGATGAGAACACTATTGGATATCTAGTTTGCATATTTTCTCAGGTATTATGGTTCATATTCAGCAAGCTCAAGTTTTTTGAAAGAAATTCAAATTCAGTTTTGAAGAAGACTTTTAAAGAAAAGACTTTTGAAGAACAAGTTCTGAAGTGCGGGTGTACAAGCTTGAAGCTTGTGGTAGTTTGCACCTTATGACAGTTTGCAGATTCAGTCCAGATTGTACCAATATGACATTGTAGGGGGGATTGTTGGAAACAATGTCCTATTTGTCAAAGGTTGGTCATGCTCTCAGATTACAGCATGTGTAGCATCTGTTGTTCACCCTTTGTACAACAAAAGCGACGGGTGCCTTGGATACAAGAATCACCTTTCAAAGAACCCACCAAGGTTCAAATCCCCTGAGACGCAGCGGCATGCGTGATGATTTTTTGTCATGTTATCATGCTTTTCATAATAGTTAAATGGCGCCAAAGACGGACAACGGACGGAGTTGGTTTTTCGCAACACGTTTTTGCTTTTGGAGAAGTGCGATCGCATAGCTTTATGTGCTTTATTGTGCTTTTCAACATACAAAAAAATAGTATAAAAGAAGTACTTTGGGTCACTTCTAATCATCCTTCACCTAGGATCAACACAAGTTTTCTAGAGCTTGGACCTGATTAGAGGTGGTGTTTCTTCTAGCACATGGGGCAGTCATGGTGCTAACTTGAAGCATGTTGAGGAGTAGCTATGGAGTTCTTCTTGGTGATTCTTCTTGGAGAAGATGAAGGGTGTGCTCACACTCTACCTCATGGAGAGGAGGTTATCTCTTGTTCATGGCAAGAAGACTTGGTCATTAGCAGCTTGAAGGTGAGGATCGCCCATCTACATGATGTATTTGAAGATTGTCTTCTACAGAAGATATTAGGTTGAAGATTGTCTTCTACAAGAAGCTGTCTGGCTACTTCAAAGACATTGGATGGGACCATCTACATGGCGTATTTGAAGATCATCTTCTACAAGAAGATGTTAGGTTGAAGATTGGCTTCTACAAGAAGATATCTGGCTACTTCAAAGACATTAGATGGAATTTAACATAAGATTCACAACTTATGTTAAGTATTCAGGTACATATTCTCTTTATGCACACAGGTACTACTTGAAGTTTATGGAGGCCGTGGCATTCATATCAGGAGGAGTCCTATTCGGCATAGGTACAAGAGAATCAGTACGTATATGCTTTATGCATATTTTATGAGGTGTTTAAGAAGGTGTGTTCAAAAGAGTTTGAGGATTTCCATTCACACTGATCCTTCCTCTTTCAGTCACTCATATTCACTCTTCTATAACCTATAAGGTCACACATCTCATGTATATTCAGATTACTGCCCACATATCTGAATATGTTTGTTACATTGTACATTCACTCATTCATCCATTTCTCATCACATAGAGTGGTTGAGAGATATGCTCCCACATTGTACATTGAACATTGGTTGTAATGATACAATGAGTAAGCGATGGCTTACGTAAAACCTTACACATGTCGTCTATTCTTTCTCTATCTTTATCTCATCATCTGTATGATTAAGTTGTGGTATGTTCATGTTTTGTCAATATGGAAGAATGCTGGAATTAATGTTGTACATGACTGGAACCATGGAACCATGGACCTGTGACATGAGCCTAAGGGCCTACCTCACTTCCAACATTTGGTATTAGAGCACTAAGGTTTTGGTTTCAGAACTTTAGATCTTTGGCATCAATGCATTAAGGCTCATTCATAAGCCCAGGTTCCTAGACTTCTAGATTTACAACATATGATTTGAAAGCATCTTCTAATATTTGACATTTGACATACACACTTAATCTAGATGAGTAGAGATTTGAGAATTATACACTTCAGTTACATGTGTATTCATCAGTGTGGAGTATGAAGTTGATGATCTGTTAGCAGCCGAATATTTTTGGAAGAGTATGCAAATACTTTACAAAAGTATTGTTTGAAGACCCAGACTTGATGAAGAGAAGACTACTTCAAATTCAAGGAAGAACAATGGTTTAGAGAAGATGAAGGAATCAGATCAACATCAAATCACAGGTATCAGTTTTTGCTATCAGATTATCATTTGCAGGTCATATCTTAGAAGAGCAATTATGAAGAGATTTGAAGAAATTCAAGGAATGCTTTTATACACTTTCATCTTTTGAAAGTTAAAGGCTACATCAAAACAGGTATCTATAGGTTTTTCTAGAGAGTTTTGAAAGATCTCTTTCATGGCAAGAAAGTTTATCTAAGAAGACAAATTTGAAGATGAGATGAGTTTTGTTTTCAGCCAATTTTCTGTTGTAAGTTGGTTGGATATCAAGGTACAAATGTATCTAGAGAAGGTAACTCTAGAAGGGTAATTCATCATCAGACAAACGATTGGTGAATTTAGTCATTTCAGACATTTGAAGCAGAATTTTGATTCACAGATATGAGGAGATGATAAAACATGATTCTATATTCACTTCCATTTATATACCATGTTTGTTTTATCTCTTACTCTTAGTACTAGAGGAAGAGAGAAGTTCAGTTGAAGAAGTCAAGAGTGTTTGCTACTTCAAGATGAAGAGAACAAAAGGTATGGAAGAGAAGTTTGAAGATGTTGACATCATCAGGTGGAAGAAAGATGCAAAAGAAGAAAGTCCATCATTTCCAAAAGAAAAGTAAGGCTTCCTTTTCTCATATATTTTCCATATACTTTTCCTATTTTATCCTCTACATCCAAAGACAAGTCTACGAGAACATCTTGTTTAAAGAAGAAGCAGTTTCTTGTTTTGCATTACACTTGGTCATGATTTAGAAGATTTGACAAAGAATTGCATTGAGAGAAACAAAAGCACTCATATGTGTATGAGTTATGTTGAAGCTTTTAAGCAGGCAGCTTATATGTTCCCTCAAAGAATTCTTGGACTGTCAATACAGAGCTACTTGGTATATGACAAGTTGCAGAGAAGTATATTTCTTCTTTATCTAAACTCTTGAGGTAAAAGAGTTTTTTGTAAGCAAATGTTGAAAACTTGAGTTGAGGTTTTATGTTTGGAAAAGGTTACCTCATATTCAATATTTTCAGAAAAACTTTAGAAAATTCAGAATCTTGTTGATGTACCAGTCAATTGAAGAATCTACTTTCTATGATTGTCTAGATTTTTTGATACATGTTTGTATTCAAAAAGGTGTTCCATTAGATCGTATAACTTGATTGAAAAGTGGAGTTAGCCAAAAGAAAATCAAGCAGGTACTATCACATTTCACCCGGGTAAAATATGAAAGTTATGAAGTATCAACTTGCAGCTTTTGGAGTTCTCAAGGTGAGAAGTTTGTCCACTTATGGTTCAAGTAGGAATTTCAGATTCCTTGAAGGATTTGTTTGAAGAAAAGTTTTACAACTTTTTGAGAAGCATGGACACTTGGAGACATTCAGGTAATAAATCAAACATTCAGTCATGAAGGTTTGATGACAGCAGATTCTACACAGGAGAGATCATTGATCTTGGATAGATCTTGTATGATCTTGAGTATTTATGATGCAATTGTCTATCCTTTGTTTATGAAGATTCTTAACATTGGAAGAAGTAAGTCAAAGATTCTGATTCTATCAGATTTGTGTTGCAAAGAGATAGAAATACTTGTTATGTTGCAGAAGGTTATGAATCCTATAAAGCTTTCAACAAGGTTTTGTTATGTTAGGATCAGCTAACCTTATTCTAGATTTTGGAAAGCTGAAGAATGACATGAAAGCTATTGGCATATGCACAATGCTAATAAAAAGGGTTCAGAGATTTTGTTTCAGATACAGGTATTGATAATTGAACATCAGATTTATGAAGGAAGACGTTCCACATTTCATAAAGTCTGATATATTTGAAGAATACTGGATACTAGTGTTAAGTCATCCAGGGGGGTGATGAAACATGAAGACTTATTTTCAAGCCATATGTAAAAGAATACAGAGTCATACCTACAGGTATTCCTATATTTCCTTTGTCAAGTTCTCTTTATGTTCCAACTTTGAAAGAAGAAGGAAGAAGAAGAATGTTTGGAGAAAGTTCCTGTTAGGATGTTCCTGTTCGTGAGAAGGTTCTAGAGTTCTATTGAGGAGAAACTTGATATTTCAGAAAGGTATATTCCAGAAGTGCGCACATATATGTTTATACCAAGTTCTGAAGGAAAGAGGTATGAAGGATTTAAAGGATGAAGACATGATGACATCATAGATTTTTTGACTCATATTGACTTGAGTACAGTCAGAGATGAACCAGTAGTGTTCATAATACACTACGTTGTGAGTTGACAGTCACAGGTTCCAGGATTCAGCTCTTGATTTTTAGTGTATTTACATGACACAGCAGAAGTACGTTGAGAAATCCTTTTGGAAGGTAAATGCAAATATGTGGATCCTAGTGTATGTTTTCAGGTTTTTGAAGACAAGAGATAACAAGTTCGGAGACAGTTCATGCTATATTTGTTGTCAAGCAGTTATTGCTTGATGAGAACACTATTGGATATCTAGTTTGCATATTTTCTCAGGTATTATGGTTCATATTCAGCAAGCTCAAGTTTTTTGAAAGAAATTCAAATTCAGTTTTGAAGAAGACTTTTAAAGAAAAGACTTTTGAAGAACAAGTTCTGAAGTGCGGGTGTACAAGCTTGAAGCTTGTGGTAGTTTGCACCTTATGACAGTTTGCAGATTCAGTCCAGATTGTACCAATATGACATTGCAGGGGGGATTGTTGGAAACAATGTCCTATTTGTCAAAGGTTGGTCATGCTCTCAGATTACAGCATGTGTAGCATCTGTTGTTCACCCTTTGTACAACAAAAGCGACGGGTGCCTTGGATACAAGAATCACCTTTCAAAGAACCCACCAAGGTTCAAATCCCCTGAGACGCAGCGGCATGCGTGATGATTTTTTGTCATGTTATCATGCTTTTCATAATAGTTAAATGGCGCCAAAGACGGACAACGGACGGAGTTGGTTTTTCGCAACACGTTTTTGCTTTTGGAGAAGTGCGATCGCATAGCTTTATGTGCTTTATTGTGCTTTTCAACATACAAAAAAATAGTATAAAAGAAGTACTTTGGGTCACTTCTAATCATCCTTCACCTAGGATCAACACAAGTTTTCTAGAGCTTGGACCTGATTAGAGGTGGTGTTTCTTCTAGCACATGGGGCAGTCATGGTGCTAACTTGAAGCATGTTGAGGAGTAGCTATGGAGTTCTTCTTGGTGATTCTTCTTGGAGAAGATGAAGGGTGTGCTCACACTCTACCTCATGGAGAGGAGGTTATCTCTTGTTCATGGCAAGAAGACTTGGTCATTAGCAGCTTGAAGGTGAGGATCGCCCATCTACATGATGTATTTGAAGATTGTCTTCTACAGAAGATATTAGGTTGAAGATTGTCTTCTACAAGAAGCTGTCTGGCTACTTCAAAGACATTGGATGGGACCATCTACATGGCGTATTTGAAGATCATCTTCTACAAGAAGATGTTAGGTTGAAGATTGGCTTCTACAAGAAGATATCTGGCTACTTCAAAGACATTAGATGGAATTTAACATAAGATTCACAACTTATGTTAAGTATTCAGGTACATATTCTCTTTATGCACACAGGTACTACTTGAAGTTTATGGAGGCCGTGGCATTCATATCAGGAGGAGTCCTATTCGGCATAGGTACAAGAGAATCAGTACGTATATGCTTTATGCATATTTTATGAGGTGTTTAAGAAGGTGTGTTCAAAAGAGTTTGAGGATTTCCATTCACACTGATCCTTCCTCTTTCAGTCACTCATATTCACTCTTCTATAACCTATAAGGTCACACATCTCATGTATATTCAGATTACTGCCCACATATCTGAATATGTTTGTTACATTGTACATTCACTCATTCATCCATTTCTCATCACATAGAGTGGTTGAGAGATATGCTCCCACATTGTACATTGAACATTGGTTGTAATGATACAATGAGTAAGCGATGGCTTACGTAAAACCTTACACATGTCGTCTATTCTTTCTCTATCTTTATCTCATCATCTGTATGATTAAGTTGTGGTATGTTCATGTTTTGTCAATATGGAAGAATGCTGGAATTAATGTTGTACATGACTGGAACCATGGAACCATGGACCTGTGACATGAGCCTAAGGGCCTACCTCACTTCCAACATTTGGTATTAGAGCACTAAGGTTTTGGTTTCAGAACTTTAGATCTTTGGCATCAATGCATTAAGGCTCATTCATAAGCCCAGGTTCCTAGACTTCTAGATTTACAACATATGATTTGAAAGCATCTTCTAATATTTGACATTTGACATACACACTTAATCTAGATGAGTAGAGATTTGAGAATTATACACTTCAGTTACATGTGTATTCATCAGTGTGGAGTATGAAGTTGATGATCTGTTAGCAGCCGAATATTTTTGGAAGAGTATGCAAATACTTTACAAAAGTATTGTTTGAAGACCCAGACTTGATGAAGAGAAGACTACTTCAAATTCAAGGAAGAACAATGGTTTAGAGAAGATGAAGGAATCAGATCAACATCAAATCACAGGTATCAGTTTTTGCTATCAGATTATCATTTGCAGGTCATATCTTAGAAGAGCAATTATGAAGAGATTTGAAGAAATTCAAGGAATGCTTTTATACACTTTCATCTTTTGAAAGTTAAAGGCTACATCAAAACAGGTATCTATAGGTTTTTCTAGAGAGTTTTGAAAGATCTCTTTCATGGCAAGAAAGTTTATCTAAGAAGACAAATTTGAAGATGAGATGAGTTTTGTTTTCAGCCAATTTTCTGTTGTAAGTTGGTTGGATATCAAGGTACAAATGTATCTAGAGAAGGTAACTCTAGAAGGGTAATTCATCATCAGACAAACGATTGGTGAATTTAGTCATTTCAGACATTTGAAGCAGAATTTTGATTCACAGATATGAGGAGATGATAAAACATGATTCTATATTCACTTCCATTTATATACCATGTTTGTTTTATCTCTTACTCTTAGTACTAGAGGAAGAGAGAAGTTCAGTTGAAGAAGTCAAGAGTGTTTGCTACTTCAAGATGAAGAGAACAAAAGGTATGGAAGAGAAGTTTGAAGATGTTGACATCATCAGGTGGAAGAAAGATGCAAAAGAAGAAAGTCCATCATTTCCAAAAGAAAAGTAAGGCTTCCTTTTCTCATATATTTTCCATATACTTTTCCTATTTTATCCTCTACATCCAAAGACAAGTCTACGAGAACATCTTGTTTAAAGAAGAAGCAGTTTCTTGTTTTGCATTACACTTGGTCATGATTTAGAAGATTTGACAAAGAATTGCATTGAGAGAAACAAAAGCACTCATATGTGTATGAGTTATGTTGAAGCTTTTAAGCAGGCAGCTTATATGTTCCCTCAAAGAATTCTTGGACTGTCAATACAGAGCTACTTGGTATATGACAAGTTGCAGAGAAGTATATTTCTTCTTTATCTAAACTCTTGAGGTAAAAGAGTTTTTTGTAAGCAAATGTTGAAAACTTGAGTTGAGGTTTTATGTTTGGAAAAGGTTACCTCATATTCAATATTTTCAGAAAAACTTTAGAAAATTCAGAATCTTGTTGATGTACCAGTCAATTGAAGAATCTACTTTCTATGATTGTCTAGATTTTTTGATACATGTTTGTATTCAAAAAGGTGTTCCATTAGATCGTATAACTTGATTGAAAAGTGGAGTTAGCCAAAAGAAAATCAAGCAGGTACTATCACATTTCACCCGGGTAAAATATGAAAGTTATGAAGTATCAACTTGCAGCTTTTGGAGTTCTCAAGGTGAGAAGTTTGTCCACTTATGGTTCAAGTAGGAATTTCAGATTCCTTGAAGGATTTGTTTGAAGAAAAGTTTTACAACTTTTTGAGAAGCATGGACACTTGGAGACATTCAGGTAATAAATCAAACATTCAGTCATGAAGGTTTGATGACAGCAGATTCTACACAGGAGAGATCATTGATCTTGGATAGATCTTGTATGATCTTGAGTATTTATGATGCAATTGTCTATCCTTTGTTTATGAAGATTCTTAACATTGGAAGAAGTAAGTCAAAGATTCTGATTCTATCAGATTTGTGTTGCAAAGAGATAGAAATACTTGTTATGTTGCAGAAGGTTATGAATCCTATAAAGCTTTCAACAAGGTTTTGTTATGTTAGGATCAGCTAACCTTATTCTAGATTTTGGAAAGCTGAAGAATGACATGAAAGCTATTGGCATATGCACAATGCTAATAAAAAGGGTTCAGAGATTTTGTTTCAGATACAGGTATTGATAATTGAACATCAGATTTATGAAGGAAGACGTTCCACATTTCATAAAGTCTGATATATTTGAAGAATACTGGATACTAGTGTTAAGTCATCCAGGGGGGTGATGAAACATGAAGACTTATTTTCAAGCCATATGTAAAAGAATACAGAGTCATACCTACAGGTATTCCTATTTCAGGTATTCCTATATTTCCTTTGTCAAGTTCTCTTTATGTTCCAACTTTGAAAGAAGAAGGAAGAAGAAGAATGTTTGGAGAAAGTTCCTGTTAGGATGTTCCTGTTCGTGAGAAGGTTCTAGAGTTCTATTGAGGAGAAACTTGATATTTCAGAAAGGTATATTCCAGAAGTGCGCACATATATGTTTATACCAAGTTCTGAAGGAAAGAGGTATGAAGGATTTAAAGGATGAAGACATGATGACATCATAGATTTTTTGACTCATATTGACTTGAGTACAGTCAGAGATGAACCAGTAGTGTTCATAATACACTACGTTGTGAGTTGACAGTCACAGGTTCCAGGATTCAGCTCTTGATTTTTAGTGTATTTACATGACACAGCAGAAGTACGTTGAGAAATCCTTTTGGAAGGTAAATGCAAATATGTGGATCCTAGTGTATGTTTTCAGGTTTTTGAAGACAAGAGATAACAAGTTCGGAGACAGTTCATGCTATATTTGTTGTCAAGCAGTTATTGCTTGATGAGAACACTATTGGATATCTAGTTTGCATATTTTCTCAGGTATTATGGTTCATATTCAGCAAGCTCAAGTTTTTTGAAAGAAAGTCAAATTCAGTTTTGAAGAAGACTTTTAAAGAAAAGACTTTTGAAGAACAAGTTCTGAAGTGCGGGTGTACAAGCTTGAAGCTTGTGGTAGTTTGCACCTTATGACAGTTTGCAGATTCAGTCCAGATTGTACCAATATGACATTGCAGGGGGGATTGTTGGAAACAATGTCCTATTTGTCAAAGGTTGGTCATGCTCTCAGATTACAGCATGTGTAGCATCTGTTGTTCACCCTTTGTACAACAAAAGCGACGGGCGCCTTGGATACAAGAATCACCTTTCAAAGAACCCACCAGGGTTCAAATCCCCTGAGACGCAGCGGCATGCGTGATGATTTTTTGTCATGTTATCATGCTTTTCATAATAGCTAAACGGCGCCAAAAACGGACAGCGGACGGAGTTGGTTTTTCGCAACACGTTTTTGCTTTTGGAGAAGTGCGATCGCATAGCTTTATGTGCTTTATTGTGCTTTTCAAGATACAAAAAAATAGTATAAAAGAAGTACTTTGGGTCACTTCTAATCATCCTTCACCTAGGATCAACACAAGCTTTCTAGAGCTTGGACCTCATTAGAGGTGGTGTTTCTTCTAGCACATGGGGCAGCCATGGTGCTAACTTGAAGCATGTTGAGGAGCAGCTATGGAGTTCTTCTTGGTGATTCTTTTTGGAGAAGATGAAGGGTGTGCTCACACTCTACCTTATGGAGAGGAGGTTATCTCTTGTTCATGGCAAGAAGACTTGGTCATTAGCAGCTTGAAGGTGAGGATCGCCCATCTACATGTTGTATTTGAAGATTGTCTTCTACAGGAAGATATTAGGTTGAAGATTGTCTTCTACAAGAAGCTGTCTGGCTACTTCAAAGACATTGGATGGGACCATCTACATGGCGTATTTGAAGATCATCTTCTACAAGAAGATGTTAGGTTGAAGATTGTCTTCTACAAGAAGATATCTGGCTACTTCAAAGACATTAGATGGAGTTTAACAGAAGATTCACAACTTATGTTAAGTATTCAGGTACATATTCTCTTTATGCACACAGGTACTACTTGAAGTTTATGGAGGCCGTGGCGTTCATATCAGGAGGAGTCCTATTCGGCATAGGTACAAGAGAATCAGTATGTATATGCTTTATGCATATTTTATGAGGTGTTTAAGAAGGTGTGTTCACAAGAGTTTGAGGATTTCCATTCACACTGATCCTTCCTCTTTCAGTCACTCATATTCACTCTTCTATAACCTATAAGGTCACACATCTCATGTATATTCAGATTACTGCCCACACATCTAAATATGTTTGTTACATTGTACATTCACTCATTCATCCATTTCTCATCACATAGAGTGGTTGAGAGATATGGTACCACATTGTACATTGAACATTGGTTGTAATGATACTATGAGTAAGCGATGGCTTACGTAAAACCTTACACATGTCGTCTATTCTTTCTCTATCTTTATCTCATCATATGTATGATTAAGTTGTGGTATGTTCATGTTTTGTCAATATGGAAGAATGCTGGAATTAATGTTGTACATGACTGGAACCATGGAACCATGGACCTGTGACATGAGCCTAAGGGCCTACCTCACTTCCAACAACATAGTCCTAGAGACACTTAGAGAAAAGGGGCTATATGCGAAATTGGAGAAGTGCTCTTTCCATCAGACAGAAGAGGAGTTTTAGGGTACATTGTATAAGAGAAAGGAATCTTTATGGACCCTAAAAAGATCAAGACAATCCTTGATTGGCAAGCATCCTCTTGTGTTTGAGATGTACAATGTTTTCTAGGGTTTGCCAATTTTTATAGGATATTCATTAGAGATTACTCCAAGATAGTGACACCTCTTACCAAGCTTACAGGAAACTCAAAATTTTCATGGATCGAAGAAGCAAAAAAAGTCTTTCAAACCTTGAAATTAGCATTCACTACTGCCCCAATTCTAGTTCATCCTGATTCCAACAAACCCTTCTTCCTAGAAACAGATGCATCAGACTTTGACCTAGGAGCTATTCTATCCCAATAAGGAGATTATTTACACCTACATCCGGTTGCATATCATTCAAGGAAATTTTCCCCTCCAAAAATTAGTTATCAAATCCATGATAAAGAACTTCTTGCCATAATGGATGTGTTTGATACCTGGCACAAGAACTTAGAGTAGCTGACAAAGTTACTGTGTATACAGGTCACAAGAACTTAGAGTAACCACCTGTATCTTCAATAGAAGGCAATCTTGATGGAGTAACTTTCTATCTGGATTGGAATTTATCATCACATATTGTGTAGGACGTCAACAATGTCAGTTAGATGCCCTGTCGAGAAGATCTTACCTTGCACCAAAGAAGGTTGAAGAGGCCTTTGATCAACAAGAGAGTGTATTACAAAAGCCTGAGCATCTCCAGTTAGCAGCTATCTCTTCAAGAAATGTTGAAGATTCAGCCTTGAATCATTTGATCCGTGAGAATCTACCACAGGATGAATTTTTTTGTAACCTTAAGCAGAAAGCTCAAAAAGGAAAAGTCCAAGAATTAAACAAATTTGAAGAAAGGGATGAGTTACTACTCTATAAGAACTTATTGTATGTCTCTCCAAGAAAGCCAAGGATCCAAGTACTTCAACAACATCATGACCACGTTGTAGCTTGACACTTTGGAGTGAATAAAACAATAGAAATCATATCAAGGGAGTTTTGGTGGCCTCAAACGTGGAAGGAATTCAAAGAATATATCTGAACCTGTGATACTTGCAATAGATCTAAGGTACCCCGACATAAACCTCATGGCCTCTTGCAACCTTTACCTATTCCAGAAAGGCCATGGGCTTCATTGTCTATGGATTTCATCACAGATGTACCAAAGTTAGATAAGTATGATGCCATTCTTGTTATTATGGATAGATTTACAAAGATGGCACACTTCATTCCAACTATCAAGGCAATCACATGTGCAACCACAACTAGAGTTTTTCTTAGATACATCTATACGCTTCATGGATTGCCTGATGATATTGTTAGTGATTGAGGTCCACAGTTCATATCCAGCTTTTGGAACAGTCTTTGCAAGCTCCTTGGTGTTCAACTTAAACTATCTATAACAAAGCATCCACAGACTGATGGACAAACAGAATGGGTGAATCAAGTCCTAGAGCAATATCTCTGTTGTACTAGCAACTATCATCAAAATGGTTGGTTTGAGCTTTTATCCTTTGCAGAGTTTTCATATAACAATAGTGTTAATGTATCTACTAAGCAGACTGCCTTCTTTGCAAATTATGGACAACATCCAAGGATGGATATACACCTCTCAAATCATGTCAAGAACCAAGCTGCTAGAGACAATGCCTAGTACCTGATTGACATTCACAAAGAACTGAAGGAGGAGATCCATAAATCTTAAGAACAATATAATTACTATGCAAATCAACATCATGTTCAGAATCCATCATATCAAATTGGGGATAAATTATGGTTACTCAGAAATAATTTGCAAACTTCAAGGCCTTGTGCAAAGTTAGATCATCAAAGATTTGGTCCATTCACCATCTTGGCCAAGATTAATCCAGTCACCTTCAAGCTTCAGCTACCAAGTACCATGAGAATACATCTAGTTTTCCATGTATCCATGTTGGAACCATATCAAATTTTATCATTGAGGGGGGAAAGAGCTAGTCCTTCACCACCTATCGAGATTGATGATCATGAAGAATTTGAAGTGGAGCATGTCCCAGATTTGAGAATATCCCGAGGAGGATTGGAGTACCTTATTCATTGTAGAGGATATGACATGAGTGATCGTACTTGGGAATCTGTAGAAAACCTTCAAAGAGCACGAATCAAGGTTCGAGAATTCCATAAGAGAAATCCGGTGAAGCCAAGACCAGAGAACATGACTGCTCTTCATGGAACTCATGGCTTTGGGGGGAGGTGATGTCATGGACAAAGGAAACCATCCTCAACCTTAGATTCCATGTGAATCCTATAATCAGGAGAAACCAATGCTTCCATTGCGTTCGGAATGTGCAAAAACCTATTATCTATTTGCTAAATTTTGACATCACGAGATCCTGTTCAGATTGTTGATATCATTGATGATATCATCAGCTCGCAACCGCCCTTGGGAACTGCCCTTGAAATCCTATTTAAGGAGGCCTTGGCCACATACATACTTAGTCTTGCTAATACCAATCTTGGGAGCTCAAGGAGTCGTGATTGCCAAGTAAGTACTCTCCAAGTTCCAGTTCTAGTTTTTGTCTTGTTCCTTGTTGCAGTCTTGTCTAGTCTATTTCTTGGACATCTAGTCTTGTCCTCTTGTAATCTTGTAGTATGAGATCTTGTCGAGTTGTTTCCTGTACCTAGTTCATCTCTTTGAAGGGAATTCTTAGTATCCAAAGATCTTGCTCCATACTTATGATCTCGGGTTATGGGATCTTTTGTATCATCTCTAACTGAGTTATCTATACCTATCAATCGCAGGTTGTGGGACTTCTTGTATCAGCCACATATTTTTGTACTATTTTCCCTACATGGGCATTCTTGTAATCAGAAGCATATTTTCAAAATCTTGTCCATTGTAGTCAGAGAGCACAATCTAGTGCTCCCCTGACGGTCTGTCCACTCTTCAACATTCATGCCAAGGTGTGAAACTTACTAAAGGGGAAAATATCCCTTCAATAAGACGAAGTGCATCTAAGACCGGTGATGGTAGAATGAGTAATTGTTGAATGGGGTGTTGACTTCATCATTCCTATCAACCCACTTGCCATAGAATCACATATTGAGTACATTATAGTAGCTACAAGCTATCTAATGATAAGGATAGAAACATGTGTGATAAGAAAAAGTGATGCACAATAGTTGCAAGTTCCTTTTTGAACAAGTCTTCACTAGATTTTTCTTGCCACAAAGATAGTCAACGGTATATGCATGCACTTCATCAATGAAGCTATTAAAATTCTATTACAAGAGTTTTTGGTTGTTCATAAAAATTCAGCTCCCTATCATCCATGGGTGAATGGTCAAGCTAGGAGCTTCAACAAAGTGCTATGCACTATGTTCACTAAATTAATGATCAATGGGCACTCGTACTGGGATAATCAATTGCATCACGGTATGTAGGATTATTGTGTGACATATAAGATGACCTTAAGAGCTAGCCCATTCAATTTAGTATATAGACAAGAAGCTCTCTCTTGCCAATTCACTTCTTAGTACCGACATTACAAGTTGTGAGAGATTACATATGGATTAGTGATTAATTATTGTATTTTGTAAACAAACTAGGCATACTTCAAGAAACAAAGATGAAAGTAGAAGTTGACATTTATGGTCATAAAGAGTGACAAAAAGCTTATTTTGATGGACAAATCAAAGACAAACGACTAGAAGTAGGACAATTAATCCTTGTGTATACACGGAAACAACATGTCAACAAACTTCAAAAGAGGATAGGGCCTCCATGTGCTCAACCAGATATTACTTAGTGATATTGTACAATAAAGCTCTCTAGAAGGAGATGTATATCCCAATTAAATAAGTGGTTGTAGAGTTAAACTCTATTAATCACCTTCACTTTTGAGATGATGCTTGCCTGGAAATTGTCAACAAGCAAAAGGAGGAAGAATATATGATAAAATAAGAGGTAAACACACAAGCCCTAGAGTCTCAAAAAGCAAACATTACTCCATGAATATTTGATAATATGGCTATATCAAAGAAGCACCAAATGCTATTCATCATTCAAGTTCTCACAAGGGTATTATACTATGATTTAGATCCCAGAAGACTCTCCTCAAAAATTGGAAAGGCCAATGAAACATAGAATAGACATGAAGACAATATCATCAATTGCTACATATTATAGTCCCAAGGATATTGGTGTATTTGGGGGATTTTTGAACACATGATTCCTTCTAAATCTTCTCCCTCACCACCTTCCACAAAGTATTCCCACAACTAGTCAAACACCACAAATGCATAGGGGTAAGAGAGTCACAAAATTTCAAATAGTTCCGAGCCCCAAAGACCTCCAAAATTAGAATGTCAAATGAAACATAGACTAGGCACCATGCCACAATGATGAGTTACTACATCTTTTGGTTCTATGCCTACTAGTGTACCTTGGCAGATTGTTGAATGCATGTTTTTTTTTAAAAACAAAATCTTCTCCCTCACCTCCTCCCCCAAAGCTTCCTCACCTATCTCATCAATGAACAGATTCTCAACACAATTGTCAGAAAACATAGTTGTGTCTCTTGGACTTAAGGAAATATTGCAACATTCTATTCCATCAAAAGAAGATTTAGTCACCTTGTTGGTTGGCCCACGGTAAGCAGAATTGCAAGCAACAATGTCCACAAATCTCTCAAGTCTAGGCACCCCACACAACCAACCAATACCTGGTCCTTCCACAATTTCCCCACACCACATTTTCATGTCCTTGTTTATCTATTCAAATCTCTTTTGCCTTCATATCCCACTTTTAACATCCTTGGTATTAATTTGTCTATAATGCATTTTCATTTTTAAACCATCCATATCTCCAACACATTCCCTATTTTTGGCCTCATCTTCCCATAATTCTTTTGCTCTTCCTCATGTCACTCGAATTTTGTCCACTCCTATGGCTACCACTGATACGTTGTCACTGCTTTGACCATACAATCATATAGTTGACACTATAGTCACCACCACACCCACCATTTTACATATGGCCATAGATGATGATTTTCTTCAAAAGAATCAGCATGAAATAGCACTTACAAAAGTCAACACAAATGCAAACTTGGGCTCAAATTTCAGGGGCTGATCATCATAATTTATAAGACCAAAAAAAGCATAAAGAGAGGTTAATGAAACACAAAGATACACATACAAAGGTAGAATATCTTCAAAAGCTCATAGTCGAATCAAAAGGTAGAAACAAGATGCGGTAGAGAAAGTCACAAGCTTGGAACGAATAGTGCAAGATCTAGCAAAAGAAAACTATCAATTACAAATGCGCATAGTGGAAACGAATTAAAAACATAATGCTTAACATACTCGATTGATGGTAAAGATCCATGCATTGGAAGATCAAAACAATAGATTCGAAGAATTCAATCAAAGTTTACAAGGGGCTTTAGAAAATGCTAATATTGCTAAATAGTACCTAATCTTATAAGTATCCTAGCTCATAAAACAACTCTTCCTAATCCCACAAGAGACAAAATCCACAATGAATGAATTTAACAATGCACAATCCAGAATGAATGAATTTAACAATGCACAATTGGTGAAGGAGAGACTTAGAAAGATTCCATTGTCATCATCGATACAAGCATCAACCTCTACATAACCTACTAGTGAGAGCCCAAGAAAGCTTTGCCAAGAAATCCTTATCAAAGCATTTGAACTATAATTCCTTGTAGCAAAGATAGATCTTGCATAGAAATTGGAGACATGAGTAATCCATCAAAGCTGAATATGCTGCCTAAGCCAATTATTGATACATATTACTTGGAAGAGATGATGGTGGGTGTTCTAGATAAGAATGATGTAACAACTCAAGAACATGATATATACAAATACACACAATAAAAAGTCCATAAAAATCTGCATATGACTGGGAAATAATTTAAAGATGTGGAAATTTTAGTCATGTAGAATTTATGGGATAGATTGGAAAGCTCAGTGGTGGCTATGGCAATTTAACAAGCTTTATCACAATCAATTTTTGTATCCATATCCTAAACCATTTTTCTTGGTCCATCTATAGATGATAAAAAAGATAAAGTGTATGACAGGTTTAACCCATAATCATCTAGGTATCATCGTGATGGTCGATGCAAGATCTATTAGTTATACTCAATACTCCACCCACATGCGATTGCAAATGATCATGGTACTCTAAGTTGTACGGCCCCCATTATGAGGAGAAGCCTTTATGAGAGTGTAGACATATTTGATGAGGTCTACTTGAGACTAGCAAAAGTTCTAGATGATCTGGGTGAGTCTAGTCAGAAGGCAAGCCATGGCATATACTTTAGTCACACCGGAATTCCAAAGGTATGATAGTTCGGTAGTCAACCAATTGAGAATTGCAGTAATGTTTTTAGAGTCCCAGAGGAAGTTTGGAGGTATGAAAACTCAGTAGTCAACGTGCTAGGAACTATGATGACCAATTTAGTAGTCAAGCTATCGAAAACTATGGTGACTAGTTCAGTAGTCTGGATTTGTTTGATGGGCAATCTAGTGGGTGTCTAGTCTGGACTTACAATGCTTTGTCTGAAACTATGGAGGTCCACTCCGGTGGGTGTCCATCCGAACTTGCAATGGTTTGTCTTAAACTATGGAGATCTAGCCAAGTGGGTGTCCAGACCAGTGGGTGTTCAGTCGGGTGGTTTACTTAGTCCGATAATTATGGATTTTTTGAAATTATGGATGATCCTTACGATTATGCCTAAAACATAGCATCAAGTGGTCCTGAAGATCTTGCCTGAATTAGAGGATCAGGTAGGCCTAGTTACTGAGGTGAAATCATGGTTATGCACACTATAAAGCCCTTCACCTAGAGTCTTTCTACATCGCCATTGAAGCTCCACAATGGGAGCACACATGTGGACATTATCATTGTTGTATATACATTGCTGCTAGCAATTAGAGATTTTTTTTTGTCTCTTTATCAATGTAATTTTTGTTAGCATGTTTTGTCTCTCTTTACTCTACCCGAGGATCTAATTTTGCTACATTATTCCTTTTGATCATTATATTCTAACATGGTATCAAAGCCCTGAAGGTTTTGAGTATCACGAAAGCAAAAATGAAGAAGCCCTAGAAGTTTTTAAATGACTTAAAGAGAGAAGATGTCAAGCGGTGTGTCTTCATCTACTGTTGGGAATCAAGGTAGTTCATCAGCAGGAGCATGCGGAACACAAAGCGGAGCAGTAATGATGTTGGTCATGCAAACATTGCGGATATGACCACCAACCTTTATGGAAGGTAAACTTGATGGTTCTAATTACACCTTGTGGAAGTTTAAGATCACTTCTATCCTTCATTGTTATGAGCTGTCAAGACTGTACCTGGGACTGATAGTGATCCCCAAGAAACACCTGACTCAAATGATCTTGGACCGATGATTCCTCCTGATGTCGATCTTTTATGTGCTTGGAAGCATAGGAATGCAAATGCACTGTGTACTCTAGTTAAAAGTGTTACACTTATGTGTTCCTCCAGTAGCTTTGATGTGAACCTTTTCCCTATACATGGGCACTTTTCACTCTAGTGTTGGCTAGAGGTTTTTTCCCCATGTTACCACATACTTGATACTCTCATATGCGGTGGTACTTTGTACTTAGGGATTTTATTCGGCTCTTACTTCAGTTCAGTTCATCATCAATAGAGAGAGCTATTCCAGCCATCGTCTTCTTCGTGTGTCTTGCTGCATTTGTGCTCCTTGTGTGTGCTTCTGGTGTGTCTCTTGCACTTCTACACACACCCAACAATGGTATCAGAGCACACTTCTAACAGTGCAAATCGACTTCGGAGCATAGAACTGTGAATTTCAGCAGCCAAGAAACATTTCCGCCAGGTGCGTGGGGTTTTACCCCCATTTCAAAGCCATTCGTACAGCCAGAATCGCCATCAAAGTGATGGTTTATGAGCTGAAATTTCAGCACTTATTTCAGCTTTCGTTGAAGTGAAGATTTTGTCACATTCTTGTTCTTTTGTGAAATGGCGGGCATCAATGACTTGTTTGGCATGCTTCAAGCTGAAGATAAGCTTGATGGGGCCAACTATCCGATGTGGTCTTACATGATGAAGCATGTTCTTGTTGCAAAACAACTTTGGAACATAGTGGCAGATGTAGATTGAAGACCGGCAAGTGCTTCTACTTCACAGTCTACTGCCACAGATGGAGCTTCTTCTTCGAGTATAGTGGTTTCTTGTTCTCCACCTACACAGGAGCAGCTTACATGGGATGGAAAAGATGCTCAACCTCATGCTTTGATTGCGCTTTCTGTGAAGCGTCATATAGTTCCACACATTCGGTCATGTTCTACATCACGACAAGCATGGGACACTCTTGCTTCTTTGTATGCCGTGCGTAATGAAGCACATGTTGCATACTTGAGGAAGCAACTTGAGGATGTATGTATGGCTGAAAATGAGTCAGTGGATGTGTATGTGACACGCATCAAGGACTTGAAAGAGCAATTGGCAAACATAGATGAGATCATTCCGGATGCATCACTCATTTCTACATTGTTGATAGGATTACTAGAATCTTTTCAAAGCTTTGCTACTACACTCCGTTTGGTTGCAAAAGGAAATCCTAATCTGTATGCATTTGATGAGGTTGTGTCTCTTCTTTTGCAAGAAGAGCAATCTAGAGTGAATAGGAGTGGTTTGATTGAGGGAATGCAAGCACTTGCTATCTCACAAAAGGGGAAAAGCAAGTATGGTTCATCTTTGGGTTCATCAAGACCAAAGCCTCAAGCTTCCTCTTCCACTCATTCCTCTAATGATAGTGATTTGCAAAAGAAGAAGAGATGCAAATATTGCCGGAAGGCTGGTCATACTATTACGAGTGTAGAAAGCTTGCCAAACGCAATGAAAAGAAGAAGGAATCCGGCATGTCTATTGCTAAAAATTCAACAAATGTAAAGAATGATGAAGCTAACATGGCTCAAGATTTTTGGGCATGTGTTGTTACATGTCATTATGATGCTTCTTTTCATTCTAAATGTATGGTTGTGAGTGAGGCTGATTCGGATTGGTTCTTTGATAGTGGTGCTTCAAAGCACATAACATCATGCAAAAGATTTTTTGCCTCTTTGAAAGATGCACCCAAAGGAGGACATGTGGTGTGTGCAAACAATGCCTCTTATCCTATCATTGGAGTAGAAGAAATTGAGCTTGCGGCTGCAAATGGAGGTTTGATTCTCTTGAAAAATGCATTGTATGTGCCCAGTATCAAGAAGAACTTAATTTCAATTCCGTTGATTGCCAAAGCTGGACTTCATGTACACTTTGTTGATGATAAGTGTATGGTTCATGATTTCAGCAATGGCGATGTTATCGTGATGTCCGGTACATTATGTAATGGTTTGTATCACATGGATACATACAAGAGGGCTACCTCGAATGCCTTAGTTGCTCATACTTTTTTCATGGCTGAAATGGAGCTTTGGCATGCTCGTTTTGGTCACTTGAACTTCAATAGTTTGCTTTACTTGCATAAGAAGGACATGGTTATTGGCTTGCCTACACTTGAGTCCATTGAAAAGCATGCATGTGAAGGTTGCATTCTTGGAAAAATGCATCGTGCTTCTTTTCCAAAAGATAGTCATACACACTACAAGAAAATTGCAGCTTGTTCATAGTCATGTATGTGGTCTTGTCAAGACTCCATCTTTTGGGAAGCATGTATATTTTGTTACCTTCATTGATGATACTACTCGCCATACATGAGTGTATCCTATGAAAGCAAAGAATGAGGTATTTTCTTGCTTCAAAGCAGTTTTAGCTATGGCAGAAAATTTTTCTTCACAAAAGCTTTTGACTCTACGCACGGATTGTGGTGGTGAATACATGTCACATGAGTTTAATGCTTTTCTTCGTGAAAGAGGTATTTCACACCAATGTACGGTGCCATATACACCTCAGCAAAATGGTGTTGCCGAGCGTAAAAATAGAACTCTACTTGAAATGGCACGATGTATGGTTAAAGGAAAGCATCTTCCTGATAAGTTTTGGATGGAAGCGGTCATGTGTGCAAACTACGTGTTGAATCGCTGCCCTACAAAAGCATTGAGAGTCATCACTCCTTATGAGGCTTGGAATGGTCATAAGCCTATGGTTAGTCATATGCGTGTGTTTGGTTGTTTGGCATATGCTCTTGTGCCATCACAACAACGTCACAAACTTGATGACAAGGCAAAGAAATGTATATTTGTTGGTTATAGTGTTGAAAGTAAGGGATATCGTTTGTACCATCCATTGACGAACACAATTATTGTGAGTCGAGATGTGGCATTTGGTGAAAATTCAGTTTTCCCTCTACTTGAATGCAAAAAACAGCCGACAGTTAGCTCACAAGATGTGTTCGATACACTCATGCCTTTGTTCCAAAATGATGCGGTTGACTATGGCCATGTAGACCAGCCAACTGAGGTTCAAAGGGCTGAAAAATTCCAGCCGAATAGGGCTGAAAATGTAGAGAATTTCCAGCCAAACATGGCTGAAAATTTTCAGCCAAAAATTGTCAAAACTGCTGAAAATTTCGAGCCACATATGGCTGAACATTTGCATCAAAATATGGCTAAAAATGAGCATGAAATTCAGCCCACACATGATGTACATATTGGAGATGTTTTACATAATGGATGCATGTCTATCAAGAGTGCACAAACTATCCCAAAGTGGCTGAAACAAACTTTGCAGGACAGCAAATTGAGTGCACCTTTACTTGGTAGAACAAGATCAAGCTCTTACCATGCATCAAGTGATTTTGTGGATTATTCTCTTATTGCTACAACATGTAATGAAGAGCCACTTTCTTTTAAAGATGCATGTGACGATCCACAATGGATGAGCGCTATGCAATTAGAAATGGATTCCATACATAAGAATGGTACTTGGGAGTTATGTGAATTGCCAAAAGGAAAGAATGCCATTGGTACAAAGTGGGTTTACAAGATTAAGAGAAAATCTGATGGTGCCATTGATTGCTACAAAGCTAGATTGGTTTCTAAAGGATATGCGCAACAATATGGCATTGACTATGAGGAAACTTTTGTACCTACTTCACGCATGACTACCATTCGTACCGTGGTTGCATTGGCTGCCCATAGAGGTTGGAAAGTCATCAGTTGGACATAAAAACAGCCTTCTTGAATGGTGATTTGCAAGAAGAGGTTTATGTGAAGCAACCTCCTGGATTTGCTATGAAAGGGAAAGAGCATATTGTTTGTCGGTTGCATAAAGCCTTTAATGGTCTCAAGCAAGCTCCACGTGCATGGTATGACAAAATCCATAAGCACTTGATTGCTCTTGGCTTCACATGTAGTCCGATTGAAAGCACACTCTATGTACGCAAAAATGGGGCTGATCTTATAGTGCTTGTTCTTTATGTCGATGACATACTCTTGACTGGTTCATGTGATGCAAAACTTGACATTCTTATGGCTGATTTGCAGCATACTTTTGATTTCACTTATCTTTGTCTTTTGAGCTACTATCTTGGCATCCAATTTGTATCCGTTGAGAGGGGAATTGTTATGCATCAAGTATGTTGAAAAACTACTTCAGCGTTTTGACTTTGACGATTGCAAGCCAGTTTCCACACCAGTTGAGATAGGATTTAGGTTCTTAGTTGAGGATTCTAGTGATGCATTTGACACTTCTCTTTATCAGCAAGCTGTGGGATGTCTTATACATGCATGCAACACAAGGCCGGATATACAGTATGCAGTTTCCCAGTTGAGTCGATTCATGCATAGCCCTGGCACTAAGCATTGGCAAGCAGTGAAACGTGTGTTTAGATATCTTCGAGGCACTTTGTGCTTAGGTCTCTTTTGTGGCAGAGATGTTCAACCATGCTTGCATGCTTTTACAGATAGTGATTGGGATGGTTGTTATGATACTCGCATGTCCACTAGTGTTAATTGCTTTTTCCTTGGAGACTCATGCATATCTTGGTTGAGTAAGAAGCAACCTACAGTGGTGACATCGAGTTGTGAAGCTGAGTATAGGGTAGTTTTCACAGCTACAGTGGAGTGTATATGGCTGAGATGCCTATTGATGGATCTTTGCATGGAGATTGATGCTGCTACGCATATTCTCACTGATAGTCAGAGTGCTTTCGCTATTGCACGAAACCCAGTGTTTCATGCACGGACCAAACATATTGAGGTGCATTATCACTATTTGAGAGAGCGCCTTCATGCAGGAGATATTGATTTGGTATATGTGCCTACACAAGATAATGTGGCAGACATATTCACCAAAGATCTTCCACGGGAAAAGTTTGAAGCTTTTCGCAAAGCTTTAGGCTTATTACCTTGTGGGGGCTGATCTGTCGCTCCCTATATGTGTTCACATCATTCACTCCAAGGGGGTTTGTTACACTTATGTGTTCCTCCAATAGCTTTGATGTGAACCTTTTCCCTATACATGGGCACTTTTTACTCTAGTGCTTGCTAGAGGTTTTTTCCCCATGTTACCACATACTTGATACTCTCATATGTGGTGGTACTTTGTACTTAGGGATATTATTCAGCTCTTACTTCAGCTCAGTTCATCATCAATAGAGAGAGCTATTCCAGCCATCGTCCTCTTCGTGTGTCTTGCTGCGTTTGTGCTCCTTGTGTGTGCTTGTTGTGTGTGTCTTGCACTTCTACACACACCCAACAAAAAGTACTTCTGATAGTGTTTTGACTCTTATTCAACACACCACAAAGGTGTGATGCTTGAAACATATTGAAAAATCAATATGAAGCTCGGAATCAGACATGGATTCAAAACTTGGAGAATCATCTAGCAACAGAGAGGTTTGCTGATGGGGAGAATGTTGAAGTATTTATCACTTGCATAAAATATCTACAGATATACATGAGCTACCAAGCATGAAGTAATAGCCACTAGTGGACACATGAGTGTCATAGCAACCATCCCAGTCAGAGTCTGGAAAAGCATGTAAATCTAGCGGTAGTGATCCCACCTTGGAATAAAACAATCCAAGTAGCCAGGTACCACTCAAGTAGCAAAAGATGCACTTAACTGCCTTCCAGTGCTTGACAGTTGGGCAATGCATAAAGCTGCTCATCTCTGAGACATCACTGAATATCTGGTGGAGTAATGCATAAGTAAATCAAGCATCCAACGGCCTGCTGATAGAGAACAACATCAAATGAACCTCCAACATCATGAAGAGTCAATCGTAAACCTCCCTCCATAGGAGTGGCAATAGGTTTACAGTCTTCAAGGCCAAAATGCTGCAATAATGTGTCCACATATTTTTTTTGACATAAAGCCATTCCACCATCAACTTGCATAAACTGAGTATCCAAATAATGATGCAAACACCTCAAATCAGACATCTCAAACAAGGCATGCAATTCAGCCTTAAAATCAACAATATGCTTGTCATGAGGACCGGTGCTAAGCATGTCATCAACATACACAACAACGATAAGAAGCACATCATTAGCATGCTAAACATATAAGGTGCTTTCAGTTGGATTGTTCTCAAAACCCACTGCAATTAGATAGGCATGTA
The DNA here is from genome assembly GCA_020310875.1 of Ceratopteris richardii. Classification (NCBI taxonomy): domain Eukaryota; kingdom Viridiplantae; phylum Streptophyta; class Polypodiopsida; order Polypodiales; family Pteridaceae; genus Ceratopteris; species Ceratopteris richardii. The sequence continues at coordinate 66,223,353 of CM035442.1, read as the reverse complement.
TCTTTTCATATCAAGCTAGGTGGTGCTTGCTTTATACCATATAATGCCTTCTTCAACCTACACACTTGGTTTTCGTGCCCTTTTTGCACAAAGCCACGGGGCTGAAAATCATACATACCCACTTAGTGCCAATGGCCTTCTTGCCAAGAGGCAAGTCACATAAAGACCATGTACCATTTTTCATGATAGCATCATATTCTGATTGCATAGCAGCCACCCAATTCTCAAAATTTTGTGCTTCATCAAACAAAACAATCATCATAAAAACTAGAGGCAGCCATAACATAGCAATTTGATGCAAAAGAGGAACTATGAGAGCCAAACGAGTACAATATGACATAGATGCATCTAATTTGTTGTCACACAAAGTTTGCACCAACCATTTTGGCATAGTTTTTGCCTCGTCAATATCAGCTCTCTCATCAACAAGTGCATCATGTAAATCTACATCAAAAATGGAATGATCTGCATCATCACATGAAACCTTCGTGGGCTGAGAAGTTACCTATTTAGGGCCAATGCTAGAATGTCCACCTGTAAAAAGAGGTAGCAAAGTATGATACATGTCTTTGGAGCTAACAAATGTCTCCTTAGTACATGAAAGTAATGGCTGAATAGCATCTTCCACAAAAACAACATCATGGCTAACCAAAATGCATTTAGCCTGTGCATGATACAGACGATAGCCTTTGCTTTCAGAATTGTACCTAACAAAAATACATTTCACTGTTTTATCATCCAATTTTGTGTGATGTTTTTCATGCACTAATGCATATGCTAGACAACCAAAAACATGCTGATGAACAACATATGGCTTGGGACTATGCCAAGCCTCATATGGAGTGATAGACTGCAATGCTTTGGTGGGATACCTATTAAGTACATATACTGCACACATAACAACCTCAAGCTAGAAACTATGTGGTAAAACCTAACTCTTGACCATACACCTTGCCATCTCCATGAGTGACGAAAGGCATTAAAGTAAGAAGACATATATTCCCCTCCTCAATCAGAATAGAGGGTGCCCATTCTACATGTTGACAGATTTTATGCAAAACCAAAAACTATTTGAAGCACATAAACACTTCAGACTTTGCTTTCAGTGGATATACCCATGCATGCCTAGAAAAATCATCAATGAAAGTCACAAAGTAGAGATAGTTTCCAAAAGAGGGTGTCTGCATAGGACCACAAAATCATTGTGAACAAGCTACAATTTCTGAGTAGCTCAAACTAAACCATCTTTTGGAAAGGAGGAACGCTGCATTTTTCCCAAAATAGAGCCTTCACAAACATGTTTACTAGGTGCCTCAAGTTTGGGCAAAGAGGACACCATTTCAGATTTTTGCATGCATAGCAAACTAGAAAAATTGAGATGATCAAAGTGTGCATGCCAAAGATTTGCATATGACATAGCCTGAGAATCATGTACTGCACATGTTGAATCATTGATAGATTTTTCACAGCCTATGAGCTTATATAGCCCACGACATGAAATGGAAGAAGTAATAATCACATCGCCACTACAATCAGTAGTAGTCAAAATGATCTCACCAACTCCCATGACAACATAAGAGGAGTTGTTGGTGCATATGACACTATTCCCTATAGGGGTAGGCTCAAGTGAAGTTGAGAAACTGCACTGCGAGGTAATATGTTTGGTTGCCCTACTATCAAAGTACCAAACAATTGAGTCTACTACAGACATACACTATTTAGGAGAGAATGGATCGAAATTGCAAACAGTAGTAAACACCCATTCTTCATTCTGCACTAGATTAGCAGACTCAGTTTTTGGTGTAGAGGCCTCTGCAACAACCATTCCAACCTCTTTTTTCTTTGCCTCTTTTGTAGTCAGTTTTGGACAATTCTTTATGACGATCATTTGCTTTATAGTACTTGCAAATTTTTTTTTGCTTTTTTGTTTTCTTCTCTTGCTCATCTTCCTTTTCTTCGATTGTGTAGAATTAGCAGATTTCTACTTACTAGTAGAAGAGCTCCATTTACCTTTGCCCTTTTGACGAGCCATAAAAGCTTGATCTGCAACATGCATAATAGAACTATTCTACCTAGACTGATCTTCCTACAATAGAACAGAGACTATCTCCTCAAATGTTAAGGCATTTGTATTTCCTTTCATCATCAAACAAAGAGTAGAAACAAAAATCTGGTATAAATCAGGAAGACCATTCATAACAGTTTGCAGAAGTGAACTGTGAGGCAAGATTTAATCAACAGAAATTAACTATTCCTTCAAATGTTTGATCTTTGTTAGAAAACTATCCATAGAATCCCCTTCATTCATATGCTCACTCTCCAACTATTTTTGGAGGTAAGCAACACGGGCCTCATTCCTAGCCTAGTACAATGTGGTAAGTGTATCCCAAGCATCCTTAGCTGTTCTACAAGAGCGAATGTGAGGAATAATGGCACATTTGACAGACAAAGCTATCAATGCATGTGTGTAAGCATCTCTGCCATCCCAACAAATTTGCTCTATAGTAGGTGCAACATGAACCATAGCATGAATAGGGATCTACAAAAATTCACCATCTTCGACCATTTGCATCAGCTTCAGTATCTGTATCTGCAGATGTAATAGGATGTTTTTCAACACCGTGCACAATATTCCATAGTCCTTTTGCGACCAATACATGATGCATCATATAAGCCCACAATGCATAATTCGTACCATCCAACTTATCCTCAACAACCAACATACAAAATACATCATTGCTTTCAGTCATGCCCATTGACTAAAATACCCTGATGCAAAAAAATGACTATCTAAAAAAGTTGAACAGAACTACCCTTATGAGTTCATTTAAACTTGTAGCAAACTTTGAGACACATATACTGACGAACTAAAATCTGTATATATTTTTGCCACAAAAAGACAAAATAGCTTGCACAAGTGCTATGATAGTGCACTTAGATGTCAAAACGAGCGTAGATCATGATTTTGGCACGACATAGCGAAGCTATTTTGATCTCCTAATCACCCTGATTATGCTCAACAAATTTTGTGCAATTATGAGACTATGTCCGAAGGGGTATCGATGATGCCCTAGATGAAGCGGCAACCTAATCTGATACCAATTGTTGGAGTTAGACATCTGTGGAAGCATGCAAGAAGCACAAGGAAGAAGAAGAAGAATCTTGGAGCACTGAATGTATTACCACTAGAATGTACAGAGATGAATGACCCATTAGGGCAATAGGTGTATATACAAGATAGGGAGAAAAAGCCTCCTAAAGAGGGAAAAAAGTGCCCGGGTGGTCCTAAAGTGTTCACACACATCACTACCTAAATATATCAACAGAAAAGTGGTAAGGGCAAGGAGGTTGCTAACACTACAGAAATTGAGCTTGAGTTGTTTGTTATGGTAGAGGAAATTTGTTCTTCAGGTGAAGATTCAACTACAAATGACTCATGGGTATTGGATAGTGGTGCCTCTCGTCACATGGAAAGCAGAAAATACCTTTACAATTCCCTATAGCCTCTAGAGGAACCCATCATGGTAAAGGTAGGTCGCAAAGGTACAATGTGTTTCATTAACCATAATGGGGACATTAGAAAGCTTTTGGACGTGTTGTATGTTCCACAAATAAAACAAAATTTAATTTTGATAGCTTCTATAATCGATCAAGGTCATCGGGTGTCTCTTAGCAAGATAGGAGCTGAGATTCTGGATCAAAACAACAATGTTATTGGGACCAAAATAATTACAACCACAATTTTTGTGGGCACAGGTATAGCTTTGGCATGAGAGATTTGGCCACATAGGGTACCCAATACTGAAAGAGATGCACTAGAAAGATATGGTTGCTCACCTCCCTCTAGTTGTAGAGATGAAAGAACTGTGTGAAGCTTGCATGACAGGCAAGTAGCAAAGGAAGGCATTTCCACAAGTAAGCAAGAATAGAGTAGGGTGTCCTCTTGAGTTGGTGCATGCTGACTTGTGTGCAAAAATGCCTACACAAGCCTTGGGAGGATCTTCCTACTTCATGTTACTCATCGATGACTAAAACAGGAAGATGTGGGTGTACTTTCTTCACGATAAGGCTCAAGCTTTTGGTAAGTTTAAAGAATGGCTTTAGCTTGTTGAAACTGAAATAGGGAAAAAGATGAAGAAGTTTAGGACGGATGGTGGTGTTGAGTTCACTTCAACAAAATTTGATGATTTCTATAAGGGCAAAGGAATCAAGCATGAACTCACAACAACACATAGCCCTCAACAAAATGATGTTGCTAAATGCCAGAATCGAACCATCATGGAAATGGAAGGGTGCATGTTGAAGGGCAAAGGTCTGCTTAATCCTTTTTGGGTAGAGGCCGTAAACATGGTCGTTTACATCCTGAATCATAGCTACACTAAGGCACTTGATGGAAAGACTCCACAAGAAGCCTACACTAGTAGAAAGCCTTCTGTTTCCCATTTCAAAGTTTTTGGAAGTGAGTGTTATGTACACATTTCAGACAAAGAGAGAAACAAGCTTCAACCAAAAACAACCAAATGTATCTTCTTAGGGTATTGTGAAGAGAAGAAAGTTTGCAAGGTTTATGACCCGGAGCAAAGAAGATCATAGGGATTCGTGATGTGCTGTTCGAAGAGGAGTAGCCACATGTGGTGGAAGAAGAAAAGAAAGCTTCCACTCTATCAATAGACGAATAAGTAATCCACAATGAACCTGATCCAAGATCTAGCCCTTTACAAAAGAGAAGGAAGAATCATCCTCAGATGATGAGACTATAAGTCACCAACCTACACTCACTCAAGTGGAAAAGCCATTCCCACGGTGGGTGAGGCAACTCTATGATTCCAGAAAATCCCATCCCACAGTCAATTGAATAGATTGAAAATGGTCCAAGGCGATCACAGAGAATACAGGAACAGAGAGAGGCAGAGATCCATATTATAAACTCAACATTGATGGCTGAGATTATAGGCAAACAAGCAATGGAGCTGAAAGTGTGGAAGAAGCACTCTGAAATCCAGTCTGGAGAACTGCTATGCAAACAGAATACAACAATATCATGAATAATGAATCTTGGAAGCTAGTGGAGTGACCTCCAAAGCAGAATGTCATCAACACCAAGTGGATCTGGAAGCTAAAATACAAGGTTGATGGTACTTTGGAGAATTAGAAAGCTAGACTTATAGCATATGGCTATTCCCAAGTCAAAGGCATTTACTTTGTTGAATCATTTGCCCTGACAACAAGGATGGCTACTATTCGGCTAGTACTAGCTGTGGCTGCACATAAACCATGGGCAGTATACCACATGGATGTCAAATCAGCATTCCTGAATGGAGACCTCAAGGAGGAGATATATGTGTCTCAGCCACTAGGGTTTGAGGTTTCCCATTTAGAGAACAAAGTATGTAAGCTGAATAAGGCATTGTATGGGTTGAAACAAGCCATGAGAGCTTGGTATTAGCATATAGATAGATATGTTTTGGATATTGGATTCAAAAGATGTGTTTTTAAAGCTAATTTGTATATTCTAAAGTCAAGAGGGAAGACAATTGTGCTTGTATTCTATGTAGAAAATGTTGTAATCACTGAAAATGATGATGCACTTCTTAAACAAATAAAAAATGCCTTGAGTTCACAATTTGAAATGACAGATTTGGGATTAGTGCATTATTTCTTAGGTCGTGAAGTCCGGTAGGAACCAAGGAAGATCTTTATCTCACAACAAAAGTATGTGAGGAAGGTGTTGAAGGCATTTGGCATGGAGGATTGCAAAGAAATCTCTACACTGATGGAAGTCAACAGAAAATTATCTATTGAAGATACTTCACCTCTGGAGGATATTGGAAGATACAAGAGGTTAGTCTAAAGTCTCATTTACTTGTGTAATAGTAGACTAGATCTCTTATGCTGTTGGAGTAGTAAGCAGGTTCTCTAATAAGCTGTGTCTAACTCATTAGAAGGCATCCACCCAGATACTCAAGTACATCAAAGGAACATTGAGTATGGTATTCTTTACGGTGAAGGATCATCTCTGAGAGATACTGTGACTCAAATTGGGTAGGGGATATTGATTCCAGAAAATCAGTTTTCGGATATTTATTTCTCTTTAGGTTCTAGGATTGTTCCTTGGATCAATAAGAAGCAACCAACTATAGCACTATCTTCAATCGAGTCTGCGTGCAACACAACATATTTTGTTACATGTGAAGCAGTATGTTGAGAAGGGCCCTATGGCATATAGGAATTCAAGGACATGAGGCTACAAGGTTGAGATGCAACAACTAGAGTTGCATAGCCATCGCCAAGAATCCTATTTGTCATGCACGTACTAAGCACATAGAAATCTAGTATCACTATGTGCGAGAGTTGATCGAGGACGGAATTGTGGAGTTGAGCTATTGTCGAACAAATGAAAATGGAGCACACATTTTCACCAAGGCTCTGGGGGAGAGAGCAACTGCATCGACATCTTCCAAAGCTTGGCGTTGGATGAAGAAGGTAGTTCACCATAGGTGAACATTGAGGGGGAGGTGTTAGATATACTCAATACTCCACCTGCATGTGATCGCAAGTGATCCATGGTACTCTAAGTTGAATGGCCCTCGTTATGCGAACAAGCCATTATGAGGGTCTAGACATTTGTGATGAGATCTACTTGAGACCAGCAAAAGTTCTAGATGATCTATGTGACTCTAGTCAAAAGGCTAGCTAGGGGATATGCTTTAGTCACACTGGAATTCTAGAGGTACGACAATTTGGTAGTCAACCAATATGGAATTATGATAATGTGTCTAGAGTCCCATAGGAAGTTTGGAGGTATGACAAGTCAATAGTTAACCTGTCTGGAACTACAGTGACCAATTTTGTAGTCAACTTGTCCAAAACTATGGTGACTAGTTCGATGGTTCGAATTTGTTCAGTGGCTAGTCTTGTGGGCATCCAATCCAGACTTACAATGGTTTGTCTGAAACTAAGGAGGTCCCGTCCGATGGGTGTCCAATTCGGTGGGTGTTAAATCTAGTGGCTTACATAGTCTGGTAATTACAGATGTTCTGAAATCACAGATGATCCTGATGGTTATGCCTAAAACATAGCATCATGCGGTCCAGAAGGTCTTGCCTAAATCAGAGAATTAGGCGGGCCTAGTTACTAAGGTGAAATCACGATTATGCACACTATAAAAAACCTTCATGTGGAGTCTGTATACATCGCCATTGATGCTCCATAGTGGGAGCGCATGGGTGGACATCATCATCATCGTATATACATTGTTGTTGGCAATTAGAGAATTTTTTATTTCTTTGTCTCTTTATCTATGTACATTTTTGTTAGCGTGTTTTGTCTCTCTTTACTCTACTTGACGATCTAATTCTGTTGGGTTATTTCTCTTGATCATTATTTTCTAACAAGATCCATGTTTAAAACTATCTTAGAGACCATCAACTAACAGTGATGCAGGTAGTTGATAGACAATCATTCGTTGCGACAAATAATACATCATCTATCTCCTGGGTATATGAAGAACAACCCAACCTTTTGCCCAATCGAGTGTCAATCACACTGGCCGCAATACTGTCATATGCGGATCAAAGATAAATCCAAAGCATTTTTTCTAAACTATCCCAAAGTAACATCACCGAACAATAAAAAGGCACGTACGAGGTGATACATATAAAGAAAAAAATTACGATATTGAGGACTTCGCATGCCAAATGTTGGTGAAAGTTTTGAATACGACAAAGTCATGCCTGATTGGATTTGGAAAGATGCAAACTTCAGACATACATACAGGTTTTAAGAAAGGCAATGGGCCATTCGAGTAGGTCATCGAATTAGTTTATCATCTTTGAGTATTTTCACCGGATAAGAAACTTATGTCTTAGCTCATGTATGCAAAGGTTTGTAATAGCTTTCCATAAATATGGTATTTTTGAGAGGGACTCTCTGATTTTTGGCATGGTCTTCTTGCAATGGGGGCTCATTTTTGAAGCCGATGTGAATCTGCATTCTAAACTCCATAGGAAACAATTTTTGCCAACTGTAAGTGCAGAATGCATTGTTCTTTTTTCTTGCCCATCAATCACATTAAGTAGACTACCCAATTGCTACTTCCACAGCTAACTTCCAGTGGGCATGGTTTAGCGGATGTGCTTTGTACTCTTAGGTAGATGGCCAGGGTTCAAGTCCCACCCGGGGTTAGATGCCTCAGAGTTCCCCAAGATGGGTGCCTCTATCTTACGAGGTCGGGTGTATATGTCTTTCCAAATTCATTGTACTCTCAAAAAAAAAAAAGTAACATTTTTTTAAACTGTCTTTCAAGGTCACGAAAGTAATTTTTTCTCGTCTTTTCTCACTCATTCACACCCTCAATCTGCTCTCTTATTTTTTTCTTTTTTTGAGTTGAGATTTTATTTTCCTTTGGGGGTAGACGTAATAGCAGAAAAAAACAAAATAGTTTTTGAGAAACTCTTTTAGATTTTTTAGATACTCAAGACCACATCCATAGTGTGCTGAAGACCACACTGTTTCCAAGCCCGCACCGCAACCTTTGAATGAGCGACACCGAGGGGAATTGTTAAAAAAATAAACAAGTAGAAGAAAGGCAAAAGAAACTCCTTCAAATAGCCTTTTTACCCTGCAAAACTTCATGTTCTCCCATTTTTGATGTAAAAATGCCTATTTTTGACATAAAAACCCTTGTAATTAATGATTAGGGCCAACTTTCTAATGGCTGAGGAGTCCTCAAGGCTTTGGGTCACCCACAACTCAATCTAACCTCGAAATAGTCTTTGGACTATTTTAAAGGCTAGGCTAGACATTTAAGTGTGAACAAGGGACTCATTACTTCTACAAAACACAATTAGTAGTCGGGAGGGATCTTAAACATGCAAGTGTGACCAGACAAGGAGGTCAAAGCTTAGCTTCAAGCTCTAGGGCAAGAGTTTAGGGATCCTTTTTTTGGATCCTTTAGGTTTCGGACAAGACCTCTTACAAATATTTATCCAAGAGAGGGATCTCGTCATGTGGTCTCCCCTTGCAAGTGGTTCTTCCCAAGTTGTAGGGGAAAGAAGCACCTTCAATAAGTTACTTACTAAATTCTCATGCAATTGGAAGGGTTTTCTCTTAATTATTCATGTAGGATAGTTTTGTAGGATTCTAGGAGGATCTCTTTCGAAGGATCCCATGGAGTGATCTCGTGAGATAAAAATTGACCTAATGATTGATGGTTTTAGCTCCTTTTTCCTCCTCTCATGCCCACACTCATGAAAGGGAGCTACTATGGCTCTCTCGCTGCTCTATGCTCACCTTGAATAAATGTTTATAGTTCCCCACATTCTCCAAATGCATTAAATAAAGTCTCCAATCGGTCGCTCACACTCTCAATATAGAACACAATAGGTCAATATCATATGCAAATGGGTTCAATCATTCATAAATGGTTTTCTAAGTGAAAGAATTGGCTTACCTTTTCCTTGTCATATACTTCTATCTATACATGTGGAGGTCAAGGCTTCAAATATCTCAAAGTAATGTGCAAAAAGATGATGTGATAGTCTTCTAGGTGATGATAAAGTAGATCAAGTGATAGGTACATTGAAGAGGATGATATGATAGAGACCCTAGAAAAATTTTCGCTAGAAGATGCAACTAAACTAAGTTTTAACTCCAAATACTAAAAAAAGAGACGTAAAACCAAATTTTAAACGTAAATGAGAAGAAAATAATGGCTCATTCATGAGAAAAATGATCACAAAAGTTGACATACCTTGATATGCGCATGCTTATTATCATGCAAGAAATCCAATGAAGCCCATCCCTAGAAATAGTGCGAATGTGTTACGTTGTAGGTGCATGCAAGTTCTTAGAAGCACATATTTTTTTCAATAAAAGGAAGTTCGGCCTTCACCTATCCTCCCAAACTTTAATTCAAAAATGAAGCAAATGTTACAAGTGAATGGGACTAGTGCCCTTGGGGGTCCCTTAAGCGCACATATTGTCAAGAGGAACGCTCCAACCAGTAAATGTTAATCTAATTAATCTAGCTAGAGAATTAGTTGTATGAAGACTACAAAAGTGTGAAATGACAAGCAAAAATACAATTACAAACACATACACATACACATGCATGAGAGTAGAGGGACAAGAATTGCTCAGAAGATCACTTTGATTTATACAAGCTATGTTGCATTTATTCGATCGAATAATTAAAAAATATCGAATAAGTTCGGAAAATTAAAGATTTTCTAAATATCTTCGAATAAAAATTCATATGCCCTCTTTTTTCGATCAATAATCTTTTGATCAAAAAGATTTTTGATTGAAAAAGTTTTCTATTGAAGAGGTTTTAGATTGAATACATTTTAGATTGAAAAGGTTCTAGATTGAAAACGTTTTAGATCTAAAAAGTTTTATATCTAAAAGATTTTAGATAAAAAAGCTTTTAAATATGTTTCATCAATAAGAGGTACATGAACACTCTTTTTTTTTTTACTATGTGCTTGTGTAAATTCATAAGGGATGCCTTTTTTTATCGTCAACCATGATATCATATTATAATCCACTTCCTTTATTAAAGAATATGAACAATTTTTTGATCAGAATCCGAAAGGACTCACATGATCTAAAAGACTAAAATGTAAATGCCATGGATCTCTTTGGCATGATTTCCATTTTCAATCTATATTCTTATACACAACACACATAGCTCACACATGTCTTCCATTAGTTTATCTATTCTCTTCAGACCACATCATTTTTTTAAAGTTCCCTATATCTAGACATGTGCTTCACTCTTGTATTAAGTGGGAAATTCTTCAAACCTCTCCATATCTTTTTCTCTCCATATTCTAAATATAATTTGCATTAGCCAACTTACTTTGAAATAATACATGGTCATTTGAGCATGCATGATCCCAGTCATAATCAAAGGAAACTATACCCGAAGCCATTCTCTCCTTTTTTTCTTTATGTGCACATGTTGTTTCCTCTAGTAAAATCTTTTGTAGCATCTATATATCCACCTTTCGACTTAAGAATCAATGTATTCACCTACTTTTATATCTATCTATCTATCTATCTATCTATCTATCTATCTATCTATCTATCTATCTATCTGTCTGTCTGTCTGTCTGTCTGTCTATCTATCTATCTATCTATCTATCTATCTATCTATCTATCTATCTATCTATCTATCTATCTATCTATCCAAACCCTAGACCCTAAAACCATAAATACTAAACCCTAAACACTAAACCCTAAACTCTAGTTCCCAAACTCTAAATCCTAAGCCCTAAGCCCTAAACCCTAAACCCTAAACCCTAAATCCTAACCCTAAACCCTAAACCCTAACTACTAAAATCTAAATCCTAAACCCTAAACCCTAAACCAAAACTCTAAACCCTAAACCCTAAATCCTAAACTCTAAACTCTAAACTCTACACCCTAAATCCTTACCCCTAAAACCCTGAACTCTAACCCTAAATCCTAATCCATAAACCCTAAGTCCTAAATCCTAGATCCTAAATCCTAAACCCTAATTCTTAAATCCTAAACCCTAGAACCTAAATCACAAACCCTAAACCCTAAACCCTAAACCCTAAACCTTAAACCCTAAACCCTGACCCCTTAACCCTAAACCCTAAATGCTTAACCCAAAACCCTAATCCCTAAACATCAAACTCTAAACCCAATACTCTAAAACCATAAGCCCTAAAACCTTAATCCTTAACCCTAAACCCCACAACCTAAATAATAAACCATAAACCCTAGACCCTAAACCCTACGCCCTAAACTCTAAACCCTAAACCTTAAACTCTAAAAACTAGACACTAAACCCTAAGCCATCACCCCTAAATCTAAAACCCTAAACTCTACACCCTAAACCCTAAACCCTACATCCTACACCCTAAACCCTAAACCCTAAACCCTAAAGCCCTGACCCTAAACTCAAGACCCTTAACCCTATACCCTAAACCCCTAACCATAAACCCTAGACCCTTAACCCTAAATCTAAAAGCCCTAACCCTAAACCCTAGACCCTTAATCCTAAACCCTAAACCCTAAACCCTAAGCCATAAACCCTAAACCCTAAACCCTAAACCCTAAACCCAAACCCTAAGCCCTAAACCATAAATCTATACCCTAAACCCTAAACTCTAAACTCTTAAACCCTAAACCCTAAAACCTAGACCCTAAAGCCTAAATCCTAAACCCTAAATTCTAAACCCTAAACCTTAAACCCTAAACCTCAAACCCTAAAATCTAGACCTTAAACTCTAAGCCCTAAATCAAAAGCATTAAACATAAACCCTAAACCCAAATCCCAAACCTAAACCCTAAACCCTAAAATCTAAAAGCTAAACCCTTAATCCTAAATCCTAAACCATCAACACTAAACCCTAAACCTTATATCCTAAAACCCTAATCCCTAAACTCTAAACCTAAAATCTTGAACCCTAACCCCTAACCCCTAAATGCTGAACCCTAAACCTGAAGCCCTAAACCCTAAACTCTAAACCCTTTACCCTAAACCCTAAGCCCTAAATCCTAAACCTTTTAGATGATTCTCGGCTTTGTACATTTAGATGATCGTCCCATCAATAAAAATGACATTCATAAATTCAATTATGTATTAAAACTTACTACATATAAGAATATAATCAAAATCGTAGATGTAGATAAATTACTTAAAATTCTTAGAAATATCTCTGTATTGATGTAATTGAATATATATGTGAATCAAACATCTTTTTTTATTATGGTTTTAAATTTAAATATTATGTTAATATTATATAGTTTTTTCTTTCAGTTGAAGTGTTGTGGTGTTGTATGCAATGATAATATGGATTGTAATGTACAATGATGATGTGGATTTCAACAATTAACATATACAATTATATGATATGGATTTTAATTTGAATGTTATGATGTGGATGATGTTGATTTAATGTTAATTCAAAGATTATGATATGGGTTGATATAGCAATGATGATGTGAATTTCAAAAGTTAAGATATCGATTGATATAGTTCAAATATTATGATATGGATTGATATAGTAGTGATAATGTGGATATGAAAAGTTAATATGTGCAATGATATTATATGGATTTTAATTTAAATGTTATGACGTGGATGATGTCGAATGATTTTTAATTTAGAAATTAAGATGTGTACTTATATTATGTGGATTTTGATTCAAATCTTATGATGTGGAGTGTCGTGATCATATCGTATGATGAATGATCAAGTGTTATTATATTATTTGATATATTGCACTTTTAGAAGTAAAAAATTAAAAATTCCAAATGTGAATAATCAACTGGATCATGTTAAATCTCAAAGAATTTTAGATGAATAAAATACAATGTAAAATCTTTTCTATCTAAAATATTTTCATTCTAAAAACTTTTTAATATAAAATATTTTTGATCTAAAATGTTTTCAATCTAAAACGTTTTGAATCTAAAATATTTTTGATCGAAAACCTTTTCAATCGAAAATATTTTTGATAAAAAGATTTTCGATCGAAGCGCCTTCGATCAAAGAAGCTCTGAATTGTTGTGCAAAAACTATTCGGACTTATTCGAATAAGGTGACATGACACCGAATAATTTGGTCGAATAATAAAAGGTCATCAAAAAATTCGTGAATATTCACGAATAATCGAATCATTGAATAATGAATAATGCAACCTATTATACAAAAAGATAACTTGACAAATGAGGATTCATTGTCTTTCATAGACTTTGAGCCCCTTGTTCACACTTAAATATCTAGCTTACTTTTAAAGCTACTCCTAAAGGCTATTTTGGAGTCAAAATTGAGTTCTTAAAATTTTTGTGGAAGCGTTTTGAGTTATCCAAAGTCTCAAGGATTCCTCAAAGTTTACAAGGTGCTCCCCAATCATCAATTACAAGGGTTTTTCATGCTAAAAATAGGCAATTTTACATAAAAAATGGAAAAAACATGAGGTTTTGGAGGGTTTTGAGGATGTTTTAAGGGTTGTCTTTGTGACAAAATCTATGGATCTCCTTGTTTCCCTTTTTTCTTGCTTCCCCACAACTTTTCTTTGCTTTCTATGCCTTTTAGTGCTCCTTACTCTTGAAGTGGTTAACTTCTTTACTTTGACCGCTTTTTCCTTGCTTCTCCTTGTCGTTTCGAACATTGGTTTAGAGATAGCTTCAATGTAATCATATTGGGTTTTAAATGTTATTCTATGTGATATCAAGTCATGCCATCCTGGTAGGGTGATATCTCCCAATCATTCCCCTACAACGTTGCGATGAAGATGATTCATAGATGATCCCTACTTAAATAGAACGGGTTATAATTGACACAATGTTGGATCCAAATTAATGGCATAATATCGCATGCAAGCTGGTATGTAGCCTCCAGAAGACATTCAATGCAATAATGTTTGGAGTGTTGAATGATGTAGTAGAGATCATGCATTGTCTATTAGTAGATAATTGCGTTGGTGCTTTGAAGGAGAAACTTTGCAGTGATAAATAGACATTTCATCTTCGTTAATCTGGATTTGGAGTTGAGAGATAAGGGAAAGTATTTTCAAGATTGAATGACTTGGGTTGAGACATAAGGGAAACATATGATGTCCATCTTTTCAGGATCGGATGTAAGGATGTATCATAAGATCCAATCTATAATTGACTACGATGATGTATGAAGGAAATCTGGCATGGAGAAGTGCACTTATGTATTAAGAAAACCAATCCATAATCGAAACAAGTTTATGTTAAAGGAAACCGTCCATATCCTTGGTACTTGTTATGCATTTCCTAAAATAGCCATCTTTCCCATACCTGTACAGTTTGCCTTGAATAATAGTAAATGGTCTGCTGTTGATTAGTAGCCTCTTCTTTTGCATCAAGCTTGCCTTTTTTGGATACAATCCAATGTTAAGAAAATTTTTGATATCATCATACCAACCTTTGGCTTGGACAACAAACAAATTGGCATCAGGAAAATCATCGTTTACTCCAATTGCTTGATCCTTGGCATTGATCCTGGATAGATGGTCTGCCATAACATTTTCTCTGCTTGGTTTGTGGACTACAAAAAAATCAAATTCCTAGAACAAAAGTAACCACCTCCATACCCTACTAGTCGATTATGGTTTGTTCAATAGTTAGGTGTGATCAGAATGGGAGAAACTACTAACCTTGACCTTGATGTTTGATACTCTTTTTCCTCCTCTTCTTCCCACTTAACAGGTACTTCCTTACTTGTAAGCCTAGCCAATGGTTTGGCTATGTTTGCATACATCTTAATAAACCTCCCGTGGTACCCTGTATGTCCTAGAAAACTTTGAATGTCTTTTGTAGATTTAGGTCTAGGTAACATTAGTATAGCTATAATTTTTCTGGGTCAGGTCCCATACCTTTGGAAGATACCACATGTCCTAGGAGGGTACCTTCAGTCACCAAAAAATGGCATTTGCTTGGGTTCAATTTCAACTTTGTTTCTCTGCACCTCTTAAAAACCTATTGTAATTGAATTAGATGTTTTTCTAAACAATCCAACAAAGTCTCTACAAAAGTACCTAAAAAGGATGAAAAATCATCCATGAAAATTTTGAGAGACTCTACCAACAATGGTCCAAAAATGAGATTAACCGTTCGATTGAAAGTAGCTTGGGCATTTCTCAGTCCAAATGGCATCTTTACATATACATAAGACCCCCAAGGTGTGATGAATGCACTCTTCTCTCGATCCTCAAGGTGGATGGATATTTGATTATATCCACTGAATCCATTCCATGAAGCTGTAAAGTGTATGTTCTATGACCTGTTCAACAAATGGCATTGGAAATCCATCTAGGATGGTGACCTTGTGCAATGCCCTAAAGTCCACACATATTCTAATCTTGTTAGTGTTATTCTCTAGAACAATTACCATAGGAGATAGCCATTCTGAATGCTCCACAGGGATGATAATTCCTCCATCTTCTATTTTGTAAATTTCCAAGTAAATAGCTTCAACATATTTAGGATTCAGTCTGTAACTCTTACCTCTCAATGGTTTTGCTCCATCAATGAGAGGGATTCTGTGCTCTCCGTAACTAGGTGGTACTCCTTCCAAATCCTTAGAGTGCCAAGCAAAGATATCTGCAAATCATTTCATGAAAGATGATACCTTTAAGAGCACCTCCGGATGATTCCCTATCCATGTGGCTATTAAAATGGGACGCGGCTGATCCTTGTTGCCCAATTGAACCTTCTTCACTGGATGCCTGTTTATAATGTTATCCGTAAGTTCTTCCTGAGTAGCATCCTTAGTTACATTGTCCCACATAACTTCACTATCATAAGCAGGAACATCTTGAATGTCTATTTGCACCTCTTCCTCATGAATCCATCCTGGAGGGATCTCATGAAGTGGTAAAGAATCCTCTTCCATATTCTTTTTCTTACCTTTAGACTCTGAACCTTCCTTTTGGTCGCAATCTACTAAAATAACTTCCTTAATATCGCTTTGTAAAGGAGACTTCTTTCCCCTTCTGTGGTCTTTTGCTAGTTCTCCCGACTGATCCACTTGAATTCTTTCCTCTTTTTTTTGATACTCTTCTTCTATGTCCAAGAAAGATGGAAAAATTCCAAAGCAAGGAAGAGAATTACCTGCTTCTAGCCATGCTACCATGTTGTCTTCATCATATAGATCCAATTCCTTGTCTTCTTGTATGTCCATAGGATCTATATCAATATGTATACCAACAGATTGCATCATGCTGGTATGCCCTTGTTGATCCATACCTTCTTCCAATAATAGTTGTCTTAATTTAGCACCTTCCTATTGGACCCATATGGTATCTTTGCCCTAGTCATGTACTACACTAGCATGCCTTAACTAGGGTCTTCCAATTAAGAGAGGAAACCCATTTGGTAATATTATAACTACAAAGTCCAAGACAAATGTGTTACCTTGTACTTCCATTTGAATATCAAGGACTACTCCCATAGTTCTGACCGTACTCTAATCTGCCAATGTAACTATAAAATTGGCTGCCCTTGATGGTTGAAACCCTAGCTTCTTCATAGTATATTCAAGCATCAGATTGATTCCTGAACCTCCATCTACTATAACTCCTTTTATAATTTGACCATTAATATTCACTGTAAGTCTCGAGCTCTTGTATTCTGTTAGGGGTGCATTTCCTGTAGATTTATGTGTACCCCCAACAATAGCTTTGGCCATGAGAGTCGATGTGGATGCTTCATCTATTATTTCTAAGACTTCAGACTTGAACCTTTCATTCATCTTTATTAAGTCAAGAATACTGACCTCTGTTTTAACCAACTTCAGTAGCTCCAAGGCTCCTCATTCCTTGGTTGCATAGTGTGTATTTACTGCATCAAGCTCCATGTGCGCTCTACTGAATGCATTTTCAATAATATTGTTGCTACTTATATTAAATTCCTTGTGTGTATGCTCACTACGTGTAGTCTGAACCTCCTTGTCTTTCTTTTGTTTATTGAATCTAGACATATTAGGGTCTTGATCAGCTTCTAATTGACCCCTTCCTTTGCTTCTAGTCTACACAACCAAAGAGTTAATCTCTTCTAGTTGCATAACCCTAGCAGAGGGAGATGGCCTGTATGTTTCTTCTATAATACCATCCTTATTTACAACTAACATTTGAATGTGGAGACTTGTTGTTGATGGCCTATTTCTTGGGCAGCAATTAGTGAAATGATCTCTGGCCTCTGGGCAATTCCTGTAGGGTGGGACATTTTCTGGCTGGGAACATTTGCTCTGGTAGTGCCCACATTCTCCATATCTAAAATAGATAATTGGTCTTCTAGGCCCATTTCCAAAGTTTCCATGAGGCCTGGGATTATAATTGTTATCTTGATTAGGAGTGCCACCATCACATTGGTTGGAGGTTAAATTCTTGCTCCTCCATGGTTCCAATATGTTTGTGTATTCATTCCTCTTGAAGAATAGTCTTGAGCCACATGCCCAGTTTTCCTGCATAACTGACATGTTACATTTAAGAATGGCCATTTCCTTACCACATGTCCCTGTTTGTTGCACATGGTACACCATAACCCATTTTTTATGCCACCTCCCTTTAGTTCTTGTAATTCCTAGCAAACTTGAGCTATTTCTTCTCCTTGGGCTTCCTCTTCTTTTTGTAGTTTGAGGGCCTTGATTTCTCACCTCAACAAGGCTACTATATTTTCTTCTTCCTTCTGAGGCTTACACCTTTTTAAGTTCTCCAGCTCTTTCCTTAATTGAATCACTGGATCCTCAATTTTTGCAGAATAAGGTAGTAGGGAAGAACTTGCTCCATATTGTTGTCCTATTTGTTCCAATCGTGTAGCTGTATTGATGAACTCTTCTATGGAGGCTATTGGCAACACTAATTCTTTGATTTTACATTGTATAGTCACCGGAAGTGGTTTAGCTAACCATTTTTTAAGAAAGAAATCATGTGGAGGGTCTGGAAACTTAGCCATTAATAATACCTTGGCTCTGGTTACAAACTCTGGAAACATTTCACAAGACCTAGCCTCAAGTTTTCTAGCTCCTCAATGATTATCTCTATAGTGTTCCCATGTTGGAATTGAGTTCTAAATGCCTCTTTAATTAAATCCCATGTGGTGAAATGGTTTTTAGCAAACTGGCTGAACCATTTATCTGCTAGCCCTTCTAATGTGGTAGGAAAAAGGATAAAAAAGGCATCCTCTCTTCCCATCAAACCTCTTGTTTTGCATAATGCTAAGAATCTCCTAATGTGCTTGTCGGGGTCTTCTTGGTCTAAGCCTTTGAAAGATGAAAATTTTATATTTAATCTAGAAAGTAGAGTTTCCAAATCTACCTGACCTGCCATGTTCTTTACTGACGATGTTGATGACAGTGGATTGGGGGATCATCTAACAACCTTCCTTCTTGTTGCTTTGCAAGTGACCCTCAATGTTTGAGACTGGTTTGCGGTCATGAGCGATTCATAATCCTCTTAAGTTAAGAGAATTCTACAATAAGAAGATTTACCTCTTAACCCAATGAAGTAGTACTGTAGTACTGTAGTACTGTTGGTACTTGTATGATGCTTCTCCACACTGTAATATTGCTTCTCCTATGCTCAAGCCTCCTTAGGTCCCACCATGCGTGCTAAATTTTGTTGGGGAGGTTCTTGTGCAGAAAGGAACTTGAGTGTTTGTAGGAGAATGGAGAGTGAGAACAAGAGAATTAATAACACCTAAAGCTTGTGATCAATTAGGAAGAGAAGAATACAAGCTTCTTCATAAGCGAAATGCTCTGTGTAATATGCCAAAGAATAAATAATGCTCATGAAACAAGATTACAAAGTACTTAGATTCTGCCGCTCACCTCTGCACCAGACCTCCACCTTCTCCAAGCTCGCCCTTGTGCACACCTTGCAGCAAGCTTCCTATAAGGGGAGGGATGGACACCTTCTGTCGACGTGCATCTTCAATGGGACTTTGGAACTGTTGATGTTCCTTGCTTCACTTTCTCTGCATGCAATCTAAGTCACTCTTCTTGCACCTTGCAATGGCTCTCTGTGTCGCGTGCACTCTCTCTGAATGTGTGCTCTTCTCTCTCTTGCTCTAGCATATCCTCACACTAGCTTAGTCCAACCAAGAATACTCCTTTCCTTGTTGTTGGTTCACGTATGCTCCTAACTCCCATAGCATCTTGGCCCTCACTTGTATTTCCCAAGATTGTCTCCAAGATATGCCTAGCAGCCAACGAATCCTTGTTTTGTCTTGTAGTGACTTTAGGACAATACAAAATTTTAAATGGGTGGCCATACTTCCACTTTTGTCCGTGCACTTCCTCTTCACATGACTTCACACATTTTTCTTTATTTGTTCAATTGTGTACTAAAAAAGGGGGTTCACCTGAACCTTCCAAAGGCTTTTAAAACCTCTTATTGAACCTTACAAGAAGACAATTTGCAACCTGTATCCAACTTTTTGCAAAACATCACTTTGTGAACAATTGATTATGTACTACCTATGCACCTTGACCACTGAACTTTGAACACCTTGACTTTGACCATGTTGACTTTGATCACTTTGACTTTGATCTTTTGACTTTGGCCATTTGACAATGGCCTTGTTGAATTTGTTTAATATGTGCTTTGATGGGCTCAACTATATATATATATATATATATATAAATATATATATATATATATATATATATATATATATATACACACACAAAAAGAGAGAGAGAAGAAGAAGAAGAAGGAAGAGAGAGAGGAAAGAGAGAGAAGAAGAGAAAAGAAGGAGAAAGAGAAAGAGGGAAGTAGAGAGAAGGAGAGGGAAAGCGAGAGAAGTAGAAAGAAAGATGGTGTAAAACATGACTCTTCATCGTTAATCCACAAGATTTTCATGTCTCAAGCTACATTAGGAAATCATGCTATCAAATGGCTCATAGAGATAAAAAATAACGAATTCACCACTTTTAATGAAATCAAAGGTGCGTTCTTGCATCTTTTTTTATAGGCTAAAGATATCTCACAACTATTTAATTATGTAAAATCCGACAAACAAAAATCTAACAAAAGAATGTAGCAACATCCAATTCTCTTTCATAGTATTCTGAAGCAATTTCCTGTAGCAAAACAAATTCGTAACTTTCTATTGATTAGATGGTTTATGAATGGTGTAAGAGATCACTTGAGGGCACATGTTATTAGTAAACTTGAAGAGCGTCCTCCTCTTGACGATTTAATTGCATACATAGAGAACTCCTTATAACATTGAAGATAATGCCATGCTTAGAAACAAACTTGCATATCTACACATTAAAGAACCGCTTCAATCCTTACACTATGAAATCCCTAAATGATATCCATACAACTAGCAACTATGATCTTAATCAATTGTTTTGTGTTAGCTGTGAAGTTGATGACCAGCTTACCTCTACTTGCCAAGATAACAATTGAATCTAGTCTTGGTTACCTATTCCACCCATATAAGTGGTTTTCTCTAACACCATCAAGATATGGGAAAACTAGAGGTTTTCTCGAGGCGGCCCAATAGGTTACAACCATAATGTGTATTATTCACAAGGCAGGTATGATCAAGTTCCTCCACTTTGGGATTTTCCTTATCCTTATCCTTCCATATGTTGGTTCTGCATGCAAGAAGGTCATATATGAAAGAAGTAACCCAAAGCCCAAAAACATGATAGGCAGGGAAGAGAAAACACAAAACATCCGATGGCAAATGCGGTTTTTCTAGTGGTCCTAAACTATCTCTAAAAATCATGTCTAGTTCCCAAAAAATCACCAAGTGTTCTTGGATTTTGTCAAATAATTCTTGGGACCTATATTTTGAGTGGTCCAAATTTATTGTGGCCAACTTTTGATCTCAAGTCTCTATTGTAGGCCGTACAAAGGCAACAAGTCTATGAACAAAGGTGAAAACTAGTTTTCCTTACAATTAGGCTTGTTACTCAACAATCTATAAGAGAGGAATTAGCTATGTAGGCTGAGTAGTTACTAGAATATGCAACTTTTCCTTAGTGGGATTTGTTTTCATGACTTTGGAAATCGTTCTTGAACGCTCTGATCTAGTTAAGGTCGGGTGAATTGTTAGAATTGGCCCCTCTTTTTTCGCATGAAATTGAAAATTAGTATATAATGAGAAAACATTAGATGGAGCTAATTACTACTAGTAAATATTCAAATTCTCATTTTTTATATTAGAAACTTCCCTTTATTATAGTATGGTTTAATGTTCGACCCATAAAGCAGCTCTTGATAGATGGTGGATCTGGTGTTAATATACCCACGTTCCTCTTTGCCAAAAGCTCAAATGGAACCAATTTAGGCATGCCCCATTTTATTCGTATGGTAGATCAATCACGTATATAACCTAAGGGTTATGTTAAGGACATTCCAACTCATATTTAGGGAATTCTATTTCACATTAAATTTTGGGGTTTTTAAATTTTAAAAGCATTTTGTTGATCACACTCTTCTCTTAGGGCATCCTTGGTTACAATACACCAAAGCTATCTAGAACTAGGTGGAGCATAAACAATTTTTTCCATAAGCATAATCTTTCATATACAATCCCCCGTGGATGTTTTTACAGAGTGGATTTCCCATATCTACCTCAGTTGGGGAGAGCCTCATGGTTGATCGTTTGATAGAGGATGAAGAATTAATCAAGGCTTCTTTTTAGTTTGTCTCATTGATGTATCTACTATCATCTAATGATCTCAAGATTATTCACTTCTACAATTGTCTCAGGATATTCCTCCCCTCCCTTCTTTTGAGTAGTGATAGACTCATAATACCCTTTGAGGGATGGAAGATCTAGTCGAAGCGGTCAATTTTGGCACTAAAGAAGCCCCAAACATGTTAAGATTTTCGCTTCTATGAATTCTAAATTTAGGAAATATCTCATTTAATTCTTGGAATCCTTAATGGACATATTTGCATGGTACCTAGCCTATTACCCTTGTCTCAGGTTGAGAAGGGATTATTAGAAATATGTGCAACTTTCCACAAGGAAACTCAAATTTATGGTCAATGTTTGGTCAAAGAGTTGATGAAGTTTGTCAAAATCATTAAATTTTGATTAAAATTTTATTGTATTTTATTGATTATACTCATAAAGAGCTATCCAATGACATATAAAAGTTGGGCATTCGACAACTATTTGTACATCAAAAGTCAAACCCTAATTTTAGATTATGACTGAAAATCACTTTCAAAAAATGAAAAGTAGATACTACACATATCAACTCTTGGAGAAATGTATTTAAAGTTGATATGCAATGAATCCATTCCAAAATTTACCAACGTCATCTTAATCTCAAGAATGATGCAATGGGGATACTATAGTAGTTGTAGAGGATGAATCCACACTATATCAAACAAGTAAAAGTGGGATTAGATAGACTTCTTATAACTAGGTTCATCATTCCAATAGAATATTTGGAATGGGTTTCCACCATTGTGGTGATCCCCCAAAAAAAAACTTGAAGTATGCACATATTATTGGAAGCTCTATCTCTATGATGCCCAAATCATTGTTACTCCCTTTTTTTGGATTCACTACTAAACATGTGGTTGGATGGGACATGTACTCATTTTTGGATGATTAGAGTAGTTAGAACTAGGTTTGTGGAGCGAATCAAGACATTCCAAAAACTAGTTTTATTATTGACTGAGGCTTTTTTCTCTACAAAATGATGTGGTTTAGGATTTGGAATGCTCCTAGTACCTTCCAATGATGCATGTAGGCTATCTTCACTCCTTACCTCACTAAATTTATGAAATGCATTGTTGGGCCATTTTCAATTTCTAAAGCTCAAAAGGATCACTTATTTAATATAAAATTATGCTTTTTGAAGTTTTGTGAGGTGTACTTATCCTATGATCTTGCTAAATTCATTTTCGGTATGGCTTGTGGAAAATTATTAGTTCATTTAATTACCAAATAGGGTATCATGGTTGATCTTGAAAAAATTAAGGTTATCATAGAAGTACCCGCTCTAAAGGATACTAAGGATGGTCTTTCTTTTTTGGATCAAATTAAGTGGCACGCCCATCATCTAAACTTTCTTGCTCACATTATAGTTTCTCTTAACAAGATGGCCCATACCAAATCTAGTGGTATCCCATCGTGAAGTGGCTTTTCAACATCAAAAATTTCTTATTGAGAAGACCTCATATTTTACAAGCCATTAATTTTGCATAACCATTTCTTGTTTTTCTTTTTCAAATCATAACATGGAAATCGATAGTGTTCTAATGCAATCATAAAAAAGAAATGACATCATCTTGTTTACTATGCTAATCATTGTTCATCTACTACTAAAATTTGAATATGAATGTTTAGGCTTGATCTATTTATTAAGTGATCTTCCCATTATTTTCTTGGCTGAAATTCTACTTCTATGTTGACAATTTTGAACTTTTGTATTTAGTAATCCATAGAATCTAATGGTTCAACTGGCAAGATGGGTTGTGCTTCTTCAAGAGTTTGATTATGAGATTGTTCATGGGTAAAACTCCCAACATGTCATTACAAATTCCTTGTCACGTATGGATTTGAGTGAACCTTTTGAGGGGGTCAATGATGATTCCCCCAATGCAATGCTTTTTAAAGTTCCACAAGTGCCTGCTAATGACACACATGATGCTCCTCCTTGGACCAGGTATGAGAAGAAATTTACCTTTTTATCTACTAGAGAGATTCACTGGCATTTGTTCCATTCTATGAACATGTGGATACATCACTGTAGTCCTTGGATTTCAATTATTTTGGATTATTTGTACTATAAAGATCTTCCTTGTGCTTGGTTTCCATGTGTGACATTTTTTTTCCAAAAAAAAACTTCTTAAAAAATTCTACAATGTGGCCTTTAGTGGCTGCTACTCATAATCAAGTCTAGGATTTTTATTTCTATGTATGATGCATGTCCATGAGCTGGTCGAATGCTATGAAGGATCAATTTCCTCTACAACCACTTCCTTTAGAAGCTTCCCAAAAATGGGACCTAGACTTTGGTGTTCCCATTAAATTTTTGACGATAGGTACTAAAGGGGAATATTTTTTAACATTCATAGACTGTGCCACGTGTGGGGTTGAAGCATGGGCACTTTGGGAGGCAACTCCTTAATGGGGACTTCATTTCTTATGTTTAGATTTTTATCCTTTTCATCACCAAAGAACAATAATAGTTAATAGAAGAAGAGATCAAGGAAGAGGAAGTTGACGTTGAAGAAAAGCCTCGTGATAATAGAAACTCACCTTCCATTTCTCTCGCTAGTACTAGTATATCTTCTAGTAGTACTAGTATATCCACTTCTCTCGCTAGAAATAGTATATCTTATATCTTCTAATCCCACCGATAAAGTGTTTTTCAAATTTTTACATCAAATGGAAAATCTGATCTTTGTATAGTACTTGTTAGAATATTTTATACTACCTGATCTTTGTATAGTACTTGGAGGGGATCCCTCTAAGCATCATGATGTCCATGTTTTACATTCCTTAATAGTTACACCGTTTTAGATGGAAATGTTGATAAAGCTTACAAGGTAAGAATGTTTTAGGATACATTGGTAGATCATAGTGCTAAATGGCATTTGATGATAATACATTCACCACTTTTAATGAAATCAAAGAAGCATTTTCGTATGTTTTTTTTCCACAACTCTTCAATAATTTAGAATTCGGCAAGATAAAACCTAACAAACAATGTAGCAATACAATGAAGCAAATGCCCGTAGCACAATGATGACATAACTTGGTACTAGTTAGATGGTTTTTGAATATTTAAGAGATCACTTGAGATAAGAATTTATTATTAAGCTTGCAAAGCAACCCCCTCTAGATTATTTAATTGCGTGCGAGTGATGATTCTATGGATAAGTGAGATAAGAGTGGTTGGCCTTGCCCTAAACTATAGTGCAAATGACCTGCTATCTCAAGAAATTCCAGCAAGCAGACCTTGAGGGTTGCAACCAAAAGATAAATACATATGTGGATAGATTCCAAAGGAAAAAAAGGACTTTAAAACAAAAAATGATTTGATTATTCTTGGATGGATTAAAAAAAAATGGAGGTCACTCATCTACATTTGTAGACTAGCTGCACTCAATGAATGCTAATTTGATGACATACCTAAACTTTTGAGTTTCAAATATTAAAAGTGAGACGTCATTAACCACTAGTTTGTTAGTTTATTTTAGATAGGAAACTTCTTTTCCTCTTTAAGAGTCTTTTTCCCCGACTAGTGTATATATTCATAACCCTAAATAGTTACTTATCTTTGTACATTTTACATTTAATAATACACTCTTTGTAGTGATTCTAAGATTCTTATTCTTCTTCATGTTGTTTTTGTGCATTCCCAATCTCCAAACTTTAACAATTGGTACCAAAGTAGGTTGTTGCTCTCGGAAGCATGTCATCGGCGAACCCACACTCACTATTTCATATCAATATAAAAATTGGTAAGCACGTTATCATACTAACTTGCAAGCAATTTCATCCTTTCTTGCCACACACGCATGCACACACACACGCACACACACACACACACACACACATATATATATATATATATATATATATATATATATATATATATATATATATGTGTGTGTGTGTGTAGGTTTCTATTCACCATTACAAGCATCTCAAAGTCTTCTAGAGGTCTAGTGAAGTTCTATCTAGTAATGTTGTTCAATTTTTGAGAAAGAATCAAATTTTTACATTAGGCATACACTCATCAACCATGAAAATTTCATCCTTTCTTGCCACACACACACACACACACACACACACTATATATATATATATATATATATATATATATATATATATATATATATATATATATATATATATATATATATATATATATATATATATATATATATATATATAGGTTTCTATTCACCATTACAAGCATCGAAAAGTCTTCTAGAGGTCTTGTGAAGCCCTATCTGGTAATATTGTTCATTGACTTTTTGAGAAAGAGTCAATTATTTAAATTAGGGGTACACTCATCAACCATGGCTGAAAAGAATGATGTGTATCGCATGTTGGTTATAAGGGATTTGTTAGATGGTTACACCTACCCACTATGGGCAAATGCGACATTCATTGGTTATTAAGGAATTGTGGAACATTATACAAGGTGTTGAAATACATATTTCACAAATAAAGATGTTCAAAATGTAGGTGATGGAGGTGGTGTTCAAGATATTGCAAGTTCAATTTGAGAGAACTTGGAGAAGCTTGTAGGAGGTAGAAAAGTGAGTTGCAAATTGATGAATTTTGGTCCAACCAACAAGCAGAGGAACATCCCTTATGCTTTTGGAGATTCAAATAGACCTTATAGGCATGTGATTAGTGCAATAAAATCCATTAGATAATTTAGAGAATCTAGGAGAAAGAATTGATACAAGACAGATAGGTTTGCACATTGACAAGGTCAAACAACTTACTATCTTTGGATGAAACAATCAACTTCAAATGCTCATAGCAGCTGACATGATTACAATTTGGAAATATTCATTGTTGGAGAATGTTATACATAGGGTCCAGTGTCCAAAAGGCACAAGAGTACAAGTAGTAAGCAACATTTGCTTTTGTAACGAGCTTAACACTCAACAAAGGTACCCTCAATTTTCTAGGGTTGTGCTAAGATAGACTCCGAAATAGTAAAATTAAGATTTCTCAAAATCTACTAAACCAAACGGTCTAAATATTTTTAAATATAAACTAAAGACAAGTACATTTTCAATGAATCCTCAACAATTCTATTTGGAGCTCTATAGAGAGAGCAGCAACCTCTACAAATTTACTTTTGTTGAAGAAGATGGTGTAGAGAAATAAAGGAGCAACACAATGATGACCCAAAGTGTATGTATATTGCTTCAGTGTAATGTAAAAGTGATTTGAAGTCTTTAGATAGAATCTTGAATTATTCCATGACTTTGAGAAGTGGACCTTGAATTTGAATCAAGGCAGGATAGGTTGTTGAAGAGAATCAATTCACTTTCCTACAATCTAGGAAAAGTGAAGATCTAATCTTATGTACTTTTGGTGATTGATTGATTGTCAAGCGCAACCATCTCAAATTCATGGAATTTGAGATCTCCTTTTCTCCTTTTACAAGTTTAAAGCTCTACTCTTTTACGTTCGTAATTGATCCATAAAAAATCCTTATGAAAATACCATAGAAGTAAATATTGATGAAGAACTTCTCTTCAAGGGATATCTTTGGTACATTCCACATGATGGTTTGATGAAGTAGAACAAATCCACCTCAAGCATAGTGTAAGCTAGATTTAACAAGACAATTTATAGTGCAGTTCCTATTATAAGTCCTCTTGCAACTGTAATTTTGATGATTTCAAGTACACGACTAGCACCTTCACCCACTATATAGAAACTTTTATGGGATTACATAGATGCACATGTACATGCCTTGATTATTTATCTCTCAAAAATGCCATTATCCCTCATAATTGTGCATGAAAAACGACAAAGGATGTTTGGGATATTCTTTCCACGCTATATTGGGTAAGCATGAAGCTCATGTTGCTTAAGTTCAAAAGCAATTAGAGAGTTAGTTTATGATTGAATGTGATTCTTTTGTATATTTGAAGGAGTATTTAATTTTTGTAGATGAGATTCTACCAGATAGAATCGTGCACATTCTTCTTGAATTTTTTCTTGATTCTTATGAAATTATTTCTTCTACTTTTTCGTGATGATGAAAGGCAATCTAAACACCTTGATTTTTAAGCACTTACTATATATTTTATTAGAAGAATAGTCCAGACACAAAAAAATCTATTATGCATGTTACAAATCAAGCTTTTGTTGCTTCTCTAAAGGGCAAGGGTAAAGGTATCTCTTCTTCTAATACACGAAAACTTGTAAGTGCTGCATAATCAAAGTTTCAATTCACCCTTCTTGATGAACTCCTCCATTTCCTTTTGTTAGAGAACTTGTGAAGATGATGATGCGGAGCCAAAGGAATGCATGAAATGCATGAGTAAATCAATCCTTCTTGTCACATGACACTAGACCATCTCTCTCTCCCTCTCTCTCTCTCTCCCCTTGAAAAGCTACACAAGATTTCCTACATGAATGCCACTTGGTATTCATGTTCCATCCCATGT
Organism: Ceratopteris richardii; assembly: GCA_020310875.1. Taxonomy (NCBI): domain Eukaryota; kingdom Viridiplantae; phylum Streptophyta; class Polypodiopsida; order Polypodiales; family Pteridaceae; genus Ceratopteris; species Ceratopteris richardii. The sequence continues at coordinate 66,194,710 of CM035442.1, read as the reverse complement.
TAAGAGGAGTTTCCCACCTCCTAACCTCATATAAAATTTCCTTCCCCTTAAGTCCATTTTTGTCCTAAAAAAATGATATTTGAAGGCATAAATGAAAAAGAGAGATAATCTAATAACCACTCCCATTGAACCCCATGTAATACTATATGTTCATGATCATCTCTATGTAGTGTTTCCCCATATTATCCTTCCACTTATGAAAACTCTTGGAAAGAAAAAAACAAATGTGGAAAACTATCTCTGAAGGGTGTTTACCCACTCTCATGTAGCACTATCCTCTAAAACATATTTCCACTTTACTAAGCACTCATTATATATGATAATCCTTTTCTATTTCTGTTGAGTGAATAGTACCGTTTCAGGATCATGTGGAACACATTAAATAGGTATAGGCTCTACGAACTCACTTTAAGGAATGAGGTTGTCATATTCACCCAACATTCTCTTAAATCAATTGAGATGAAAGATGGATGGAATTGGCTAAATTATGGAAGTGGGAGCTTGTAATCCATCTTTCCTATTCTTTTACATATCTAGACTAGTTCACAATACTTAAGAGATAGTTTTGGATGAGGTCCCATTTTCATGGTTTGAGACCTAAAGAGAACTCTAAGATGCACTTGCTCTCTACCTCAAGTTTGATTTTTTTCCTCTGAGGGTTATCATAGGCCTTAGTGCTTTCTTGAGCTCTCCTAGTGTTGTCCTTAACAAGCCTACGCATATCATTCATCTCTTCAAAGAATCCTTTTGCAACTTAAACCTTGTCATGTTGCAATCCAGAGGGAGCTCTTGGCTAGATCCTGTACATAAGCATAAATGGACTATGCCCAATGGAAGGGTGCTTGGCAATATTATATGAAAAATCTCCTGTAGGTAAATAATCTTCCCATTTAGTTTGCTATTTGTTCACATATTCTCAATGCATATCCTAAAGGATTTGATTTAACCCTCCTAATTCGCCCATTTATGTATGGATGCGTAGAGATACTCATGTTAAGTTTTGCATCAAACCTTTTGAAGAGTGGTCTCCAAAGTGACTAGTAAATTTCATACCCCAATTTGAAAAACTGTCTAGAGGAGAACATATAGGTGCTCTATAAACAATCTAGCTAGTTATGTTGTCTTCATTGTGCTAAGTATCAGAATAAACCTAGCTATCATGTCCATAGAGCATTAGATGAAAGGGAGTCAGTGCATTCCATAGGATCAGACTCCTCATGGATGCATGAAGACACCCACTTATGGATGTGTAAAGTTGTAGTGAAGGAAAATAAAAGATTAGAAACCAGGAACATAGGAACTAATGAAAAGCCTAGATCAATTCAAGATGCATTGTATAGACTTGTGGTGTTCTGAGATGAAGAATTTGAACCCCATGGTTAGGCTAAGATTTTAGCCACAATGGAAATAGTTGCCAACGAAGAGCGGTGGACCCCACATTGCGACAAAGATGGCAATGATATTTAGGTGGAGGAAGTAAGAATATGGTACAACAACTTATCCAACGAAGCAACAAGAAGCTAGGAAGCAGTGCGTGAAGCATTCATAGCACAATACGGAAAGAAAGATACACCAGAAGGATTGTGGCAACAATTGCTCTCACTAAGGCAAGTCACACTTGAAGACTTTTCAAATTATGAGTCTAAGTTTCAATGTGTGAAGTAATTGGGAGAGTAGCCTAGGGGCAAATGAAGTAGCTCCACGGTTTTTGAAAAGGGATAGATTCATCTCAGGACTCTTCCCTTCTCTAAAAAAAAAGGTGGAGTCACAATTTCCAGGTACTTTTGAAGAAGAATTAGATATAGCAAGAGTTAAGTGTAGAAAATTAAAGTTTCAGTATTCAAAAGTTGAAAATGTAGAACATATGGATGTTGTTCCCCTAGTACCAGTTGCACAGGTAGGGAACGGAGAAGCTTCGCAACAAGATATCTTGCAGAAGCTCACACAATAACTGGAACAACTAACACTCAACTTGGTGAGGAGCTAGCAAGAGAGACCACAAAGGGAGCAAAATCGAGGACAACGACGACAAGCACAAGAGTTTAAAATGCTACAATTGCAACGAACGTGGTCATGGTATGTACAATTGCCCTCACCCTCATAGGAATCCAGGTGATATGTATCCTGTTAGGAGGTCGCCACAATATGCACAGGAACAACAACAACAGCAACAAGCAAATGTTCCACCTGTCCCGATGGCTCAAGGTGACCAAAGGCAAGTGAATGTTTTGGAGTTGACCGAGGAACAAGAGACCGTGGATACAATGCCAATCAAGAGGACAAGGGTGCAAGATAGAGACCGATCTCAAGATGAAGATTCAAGCATGGGTACACAAACGAAGAAAGGCAGAGTTGCAGAAGGTGAAGCTAGTAAAAGAAAGAGAAGGCCGAGGAGGAATATCACGATGGAAGACTTTCCTCTAGGTAAGGGTATCGAACCTTATGACCTAATTGAGGATATATCCACACAGAAACCAAATATCACTTGGCCACAATTACTCCAATTATCTTCAAAAACTAAGAGGGAATGGTCCAAGCTAGTAAGCACTAGGAGGGCTAAAAATAAGGAAATTAACCTTATAAGAGCCAATTCATGTGATGACGTGGTACCCACAGTGGATGCATATGTAAAAGGAAAAAGGATTCCCAATGTGTACATGGATGGCGGAGCACAGATGTGTGTCATGATAGAAAAAAAAATGCATAGGTTAGGCTTGGACGTGACAGGACCATCTGCATACCAAGCCAAAATAGCGAATAATAGTGTGGTTAAATGTGTTGGTGTAATTGAAAATTTAAGAGTTACAGTATGTGATATAGAGGTTGCTTTGGATATGTATGTAATTGCAACCAAAGGGGAGGGCTACCCCATCATATTAGGACGTCCATGATTAATTGCAGTAAGAGCAGATCAGAAATGGGGTTCTGGCCTTCTAGTTCTTAAACCAAATGATAGAACAAAGTCAATTACCTATGATTTGAAGGACTAGAAGAAGGAAGATCACAGGTACGAAACAACTATAGATGAAGAGAGCTCATGCTATGACAGCAATTCTAGTAGTGAGGAATCGACAGCCAAAAATGATTCATCAGCACTCGAAGGCATGGGGTGATCTTTCAAGGAAAGGAAGATGGAGGCAAAGAGGATGATTTACAACAACTACAAAGTGAGGAATCCATGCCTGAAGCAGATATGCAAAAGATGCTAGCAGAAGATCTCAGCTGAGAGGAAAGGACCACGTACATCAACATGCTCAAAAGGTACTCCAAATTGTTCATTAAAGATTATAATGAGATACAAGGTGTAACTGCTATTCAACATCATATCAAAATCAAGCCAGAAGTAAAGCCAGTGGTGTAAAAGCTCAGAAGGATCGGAACACTTCAACAAGAGGCTCTGTTGAATGAGGTAAATAGACTCATAAAGGTTGGTTTCATTTACCCTGTATCAAATTTTGAATGGGTGTCTCCAGTAGTGGTTACCCCAAAGAAGAATGGTAAATGGAGGCTGTGTGTAGACAATAAACCCTTGAATACAGCAACCAAGAGAGATCATTTCCCACTACCCTTCTAAGATGAAATTCTAAATGAAGTGGCAGATCATGAAAGGTACATTGTATGTGATGGATACTCAGGGTACTTTCGAATTCGGATAGCTGAGGAGGACCAAAGGAAGACCACATTCATTATGCCATGGGGATGCTTTGCTTATCGGGTAATGCCTTTTGGCCTAACTAATGCACCTGCAACATTTCAAAGGTTTATGAACTATGTTTTTCAACCATTCTTTGGATCATCAATAAGGGTGTACATGGATGACTTCTACATATATAGCACTAGAGATATGCATTGTCAAAAAGTGGAAGAAGGTTAGAAAGATTTTATGAGCTTGGAGGTCAACTGAATCTTGATAAGTGTCATATTGCCGAGAAAGAAGTAGTTCTCATTGGACATCTCATATCAAAAAAAGGGATTCAAGTTGATTCATCCAAAGTGGAAGCCTTATTGGATTACCTTCTTGCTAGGCCTTTCATTGTTCTTACAATAGACCATGCATTCCCATATGTCGTACAACATATGAGTATCTCATCTAGATAGCTAAATGGGTTCTTGAACTTCAAGAATACAACTATACGTTTGTAGTAGAGGAAAGCACAAAAGCTAGTCTTGCAGACATACTCACCTACAGGAAGTGGGAGAGGAGAATATCCAATGAGAAGGACATGGGAGCAACCTTGCATGAAGAAGATATTGAAGATGCACATACGGTATTTTTTGATGGTGCATATAAGAAGCAGGTTGACACAACAATAGGAGGATTTCTGATATATGAGCAAAACAAATAGCTCATCTTCAAGAAAGGTATAGCTCTTCCTAATGCTCATTCAAATAATGAAGCAGAATATGCAGCACTATGTGAGGCCTTGCATGAATGTGTTCAACATGGTATCAAAAGTTTGATTATCAAAGGAGACTCAATGTTGATAATTAAGCAATTGCATAAATATGTCATGTACCAAGGAACGAAAATAAGGAAGCAGATGCATTAGCAAACGAGCAATTTGATGGTTTCATAGCATCCATGAAGCTGGGAGACAACAAATTTGTAGGTCAAGAAGGATTAGAAGATATCATCGAGTTTCTTGAAACTGGAGAACCACCAAAGCATCTAAACAAGATACAAAGGCATTGATTAGTAAAGAAGGCTCTACAGTACCAACTCATAGGAGATAATCTCTTTGAGAAAGGTAATGTCCTTATCCTCAGAAGGGTCCCCTCATCAGATGAAATAAAGAGCATTCTAGAATCATGTCATGATCATGCATGTGGAGGACACTTCTCACATGAGATAACAATAAGGAAGGTACTCCAAACAGGGTATACATGGCCGACGCTTCATAAGGATGTTCAATATTGGTGTAAAACATGTAATAAATGACAAATTATAGGTAATAAGAGGCTTATGTATTAACCAAGGACACCAATCATATCTTATGGGCCATTTGAGAAATGGGGAATCGATGCAATTGGACTCCTACCAAGGACAAACTCAGGAAAGGAATACATCATTGTGGCACTGGAATACATGACTAGATGGGCAGAAGCAGCTAGCACAAAAAGGACAACAACACAGGATATTGGGAAGTTCATTTATGATTTCATATGTTATAGATTTGGAATACCTCTAGAGATAGTGTCTGATCATGGTCCAGGTTTTAGATCAGATGTTCTAAATTATCTATTGAGTAGATTAAGCATAAGGCATAGATACTCCACGCCCTATTATCCTCAATGTAATGGTCTTGTTGAAAAGACCAATGGAATTATTTGTAAAATCATTAGCAAGCAGGTAAAGAAGCATCCTAAGGAATGGGATAAAAACCTCACCGCATCATTGTGGGCATATCACACATCCTACAAGGCATCATTAGGGTTGACCCCATTTCACTTGGTATATGGACAAGAAGCCTTGTTGCCAATAGAAGTAGAAATTCCAAGGCTCAGAGTACTACTAAAGGAAAGTGGACATAGTGAGCAAGAGGTAATACAGAAGAGGCTTAAAGATCTACAAGAGTTGAGTATGAAAAGGGACCTTGCAGTTGAGGATTACATGAACCAAGCAGAGGAAAGGAGATATGAATTTAACAGACAACTAAAGGATAAAGGGTTAACAGAAGGAACTCTTGTTCTAAGATATGATAACCGGTTTGATAATAGGCATGACACAAAGTTCCAACCACGATGGGAGGGACCATTTTTGATCAAGACAAAGTTCAAGAATGGAAGCTACCAACTTATGGATCTATCAGGGAAAGTGCACAAGACCAAGGTCAATGGATGGAGGCTGAAGAAGTATTGGCAAAGGATAGAAGACATTGATGATCAGCAAGATCAATCAAAGGAGAAGGAAATATCGATGGTGGTACAGGAAGATGACCCACCCTGGGGCATCAACAAACTATTCGAAAGCTAGAGACATGAATGCCTCTAGCCTTAGGGGAGGGCTAAGTATGAGGGATATATTTTTGATACCTCCTCTAACAATAATCTAATTCTATATATGTAATATGTTATTCATTTTATTTCCCTTTGATATGGATATGCATAAAATAAATATGGAAGATAGAAGTCAAGTGGGCCCCACCACTAAAGATATGACTAGCTCTCCCTGCAGTAAAAGAGAAATGATCAATATAGAAGGGAAATATAAAAGAGAGATGGAAATTCTAGAATATTCAAGTATTTAAACCTTGTCCCACTCCCTTTAGAATGAAACAAAAGTCTTTCCAAAGGCCTCATAGCCCCACCACACCTTTTTGAATTTTCAACAAAGGAAACCTTTTCTTTATGCATATATCTTATATTCTTGGCCCCCAAACTCAAGAGAATGATGCAAAAAAGTCAAAATTCGGTGGATTGGACCCCTTTCACGCATTTGGAGGAGAAGATATCATATTTTTGTAATACAACATCAAAATATCCAAGAAATATGTAAAATAGGCTAAATATCACACCCTCCCGAGTCTAGAATCTTCTGGAAATTGTAAGCAACTCCTATTCCACCACAAATGTAAAATATCTAGAAGATTCATCTCAAAATATCATCCCTAAAGATCTCCCCAAAAGGCCTATAAAAGGACCCCTTGGGTGCCCTCCAAAAACAAGAAGAGTTGTATCAAGGTACATGTTGTGGGTGTAGTGGGCACTCCAAACCTAAGAGAAGGAGTCTACCCTATGACACTGTATTGAGAGAGCTATGCAAGGTCCTAATTTTTAATTCCCCGATGTCTTTGTAACATTTTCTATTTCAATCAAGTTCATTTCTCCAATTCCTCCATTTCCATTACCTTTAACCTTTGTTTACTCTATCCAATACACCCTCTCTTCTTCCCTCATTTCCTACTCCTTCCATCTTCCTTCCATCTTCTCCATCATTCCCAAATCCATTGAAGATTGTGGTATCACCCGGCTCCTCTTGTTATTGAGAATCTCTCTCTTGTGAGTGTTGTGTTTTGTGTATTGGTACTAAGAGGGCGGCGTGGACAACCCCTGCCTTAAGAGTACTTGTGTTGATTGTTCGTGTGTTGGTACTAAGAGGGTGGCGTGGATCACCCCTGCCTTAAGAGTACCCTTGTTTTGATTGTGTTTAAGTGTACTAAGAGGGCGGCGTGAGGCACCCACACCCTAAGAGTGCCATTGTATTTGTGTGACAAGGTGGCATGGACAACCCCTACCTTGGCAGTGCTTTCATGTGAATGATTTTGTAGGAGCCTTGTGTCCCTCATCTTCAATTCCATTTTCTGCTTATGAGGTGAGCATCGAGGAAGTGTTAGAGGCCATTTCCTTAATGCCCCTCTCAACGTCAGCAAAGTCAATATCCAATATGCAAGGATGAGATGCCACTGAGACCCATAATGGGAGGATATGCATTCTCCAAGTGGGGAATATACTTATTTAGTCCTATTAATCCCCCAACCAAGAGTCCACATGCTGAATATATTATTTTCACTACCGATTATCTAACCAAAAGGGTGGAAGTAAAAGCAACTATAAAGAATGATGCACAAATAGTAGTTGAGTGTCTATTTGAAAACATATTTAAAAGATATGGATTGCCATTAGACTTGGTGAGTGATCATGGTACCCATTTTTTGAATGAGGTCATTGAATACCTGCTACAAGAATTCATGGTCATTCACAAGAAGTCTATACCTTACCACCCACAAGCCAACAAGCAAGTTGAAAGCACAAATAAGATCTTGTGCACTGTTTTGACTAAGCTTGCGAATAACAAATGTACTGATTGGGATTAATAGCTACATCATGCTATTTGGGCATGTAGAGTGGCCTATAAAATGTTACTCAATGCCACCCCCTTTTAGATGGTGTTTGGTCAGAATGTGATTCTACCATCATATTTCTTGATACCCACATTGAAGATAGCACAATAGCATCAATGGATTGGAAATGAGCTATCCTCTAGGGTCTTCTATTTAGAACAATTGGGAGAAACTCGATCGAGAGCAACTGTCAAAATCTATGCAGTTAAGAAAAGGCAAAAGGCATACTTTGATGCACATATAAAGGATAAAAATTTGAAAGCAAGAGATCTAGTCTTGGCGTATACACTGAAGCAACATGCTCTAAAGGAAGGAACTGCTTTAGGTTTGGGTCAACAATCAACATGTCATGATCGAATTAGGAAGCAACACCATCAGTGATCTAGAAATGGCACAAATTCTTGGTCCTTCTAGGGTTAATCATGAAGATAAAGATGCTATTCTTGTCTAAAGATCTATGATGTAGAAGGATGGAGCTCTTGGAGAACCAGCAGGTGTGATATCAGAACTTCTTTCTTTTCCAAAGATGTTAATTGTCTTGTTAACTCAAGCACAAAAATGTAAAGCAATTGGATAAGACTAAGGAATCCCAAAAACAAAAGAGAGCTTGAAGCCAATTGATTCATGGTGTGAAGTGGATCTGGTGATGCAAGAGTGAGCACCCACTGACTATCTTGCTAGTAACAACACCTATGAAGAAGACTTCAAAATCTAAGCAGCCAAGGGATGTATCTTCAAGATGTCAATCTTAGCATGTGATCTCTGTTTGGATCCTTAAGTGGTTGATGAAGGCTGATCACAATGCTTGATAGATTTAGGTGCCTAAGACTTGCTTCCATGCTCAAGTATCCACACATCACCTCTTAGTTCTGAATGATTTGTCATCTACACCCATCCCATAAATATTGATATAAAAAATCATTTTCAACACATATTTGAGTAGAATCAAACCTAGTATTACTTGGAAATGGGTATCCCCTAACCATATGATGTAAATTTCCCTACATGAGGATAGGTGCATTTTGAGTACATTGCACATCGGAAGTATGCATCTAGAAACATCAACTAACCATGCTAATATCCAACCACATTCACACTACACATCACCTTACTAACTCAATAACCATCATAGATGTCAAATGATGTTGAAGAGGTAACATGGTCTCATCTAGTTTTTGATGCAATAGTAATTTGATTTTATTCTTCTAGAAAATCCAAAAACATATGCTATTGCTGCCATTATGGCCAAAGCAGCATGCTCTAGCTCTCAAGCAGGACCTCGTCAACAAAAGATATTAATTGAAAGCTTTCCTATTATAGATGTGCCCATAGATTGGCATGAAACTCTGAGGAACCTACAATTTATCCCGATTCAGGACCCACCAGTAGGCCACATGACACAAGTTAACAAGAATTCTCACTAGTTTACTGAAATGGCTGGAACTCTCGGCGATGCAACTTATCTTTGGGAAGTCGTGACTCACTACAATAACATATGGGGGACATATCATTTCTTTACTAGAGAGTTTGAGCACTTGTAAAACATAGAGGAACTTCAATCAGTATGGCACAAGGCAACCCTAGCATAATATTTTAGTGCAAGGCTCCCGAACCCCGATTTCATGCACTCGTACTACATTATTAACACTCTACAACCCAACAAGGACACCAGAGCATCGAGTGCCTTTGTGATAGCATCTTTATTGTGAGGAAATGAGTTGAAGAGGTTCTCACTAACCAATGATTTAGTGCGAGAAGCTTTAGATATGTGAAGTATGCACATCCCCACATAAAAGGAAGGGTTGGTCCCTAATAACATGAAGAATAGGAATCTAACCAAACTAAAAGATATGGAAGCAATGACCCCCCATATTGATATCCACCTTCACATTTGTATGCAACATTTTGCCTTCCTAGGGTAGGACATGTTGGCTCAACCTCATAAAAAAGTATGGTTTAGCTTGTACTTAGCAAACACTTAGAATCTAAACATCAATCTGCCACACGAGATTATAGAACAAATTCATGCAGTTCACAAGAGATGGCCACACAAGACCATCTTGCATGGATGTTGTGTTCTCACATGAATTATCTATATGTGCCTCGCATATGATACATCTATTCAATGGGCCCTATCCTAGAACCATGTTAACAATTTAAAAGTAGGAAGGCCTCTACACCACCATCCAAGAGAATTTGAGGATCAATCCCATGTGCTCAACTGAGAGGAGCCACCTTGACTCCGGATATCTCTCCCGGACTAGAATGCATCATACGACCCTTTACAGTCAAGTGTCCAAGGTAGAGTACATATGGTCCTCAGTTGATATTCCCACTAGTACCATCAAATTTAGAATTTCTTGGTGGAATTGGTCAAGATTTAGGTAACATTGGTTTTGAACAGATTCCCAGAGATGTGAACCTTTCAAAAGAAGATGAAGGAGGCAATCATCAATGACATGAAGATGGACATGATGAGCAACACCAAGATGAAGAACATGAATAGGAAGATTACAAAGAAGAACAAGATGAAGAAGAAACCAAAGGAGCCCCAACCTATACGATACAACTTCAATGATTATATGGCACCATCCAAAGCATCTAAGAGCGAGGGAGATTTTCATTCTACACTAGTTGCATATTAAGCAATCAAATACTAGGGGTAGAAGGTGTTGATCCACACTTCATTGTATCTCTTTAGATTTTGTTAGATACCTATGGAGTGGTGGAATCCATATATGATGTTGCAAAGACCACAACCTCAATATGACTAGCGATGCATCAACACTAAGCCACAACCTAGAAAAAATAATCAAATACCTATATCTCAAAGAGAAGCAGTCATGGTTCAAGAGACAACCTTGACAATAATGGTGGATCTTATGATAGAAACCTTTTTCCAAACATCACCTATCTCACTTACACCTCTTCCATCCTCACCTAGAACCCAACAAGACCAAAGTGCCATCATGATCATATAAACCACCCAATCAATAGAACCCATTTTTCACACCCCACCTAATTCAATACCCCACACCAAAGCAAACATAACTATTACCAAAATCATCACCTCTATCTCTTTTGTCAGCTTTTGTGCTCCTTTCTCCCACTCGAAACTATTCCCTTCCATTACCAATCTATTGTACACTACCTCCACACACCCATTGGAAATTGCAACCCATTCAAACATGTTGTAGTAGGAAACCCACCTCCAATTGAAAGAATTCTCAGATTTCTGGCATTTCCTATCACCCATGTGCCCCATACCATAGATCCCTATGCTTCCACATCATCTTCCATATTTTCATCCATGCATCAACCCCAAGCAGCTACAACCACCCTACCACAATTTTGGGAATCCTTTATAGAAACCATGCTTTGAGTTTCGAACCCATCAAGGGGCCCCTATCCCATCACAACATCTTCAATATTCATGAACACCACAAGCATGACACCTACCATCCCCATATATATGGTAGAAAGAGCAGGCACAACACTATCCAACACCATGGATATATCATCACCCACGACACCACCTCCTCCCCCTACACTTCCACAATCTCCCATTCCCCCTCCACCAACCTCACCGACACCTATCACACCATCATGCACTGCATTCACAATGCCTATTCCACTTCGCTTCCCCTTCATTTCTACTTGTGTATACTGCATCCATGCTTGTACATAATGCATTTGACATGATGATTTAGTGTGCAACTTATCTATAATAGGAATATTAACAATTGGAAGAAGACAATGCCATCATCACTGAGGAGTCACAATGCTTACAAGCAAGAGTCACCACACTCGAAGAGGACAACCACACATAACACGAGCAATATTATACTTTACTAGCCCACAATGAGGTTGATTCCATAATGAAAAATGTTGATCAAGAGGCTATCCAAAATATGGAGATCATGCTAAATCATGAGATGGAGAGAAATGCTAAGCTAAAAAGAAGCATGGCTCTTCTCCAAAGACATATGGTAGTAGCCGTGGAAGAAAATAAGCATCTCCATAAGCAGAACTAGGATAATCCTGAAGTCGTTATGGAAAGTACACCAGAAGAAACCATCAACCCCACATGATTCCAAGAAATACCTTATGAGACCATCCACATTTTAATGGAAGAGCTTGCAAGTATCTTGGAGTCTTATGAAAGATTAGAAGTCGATCTCAATGAGCTACACAAACAACAAGCCACAACTAGCACCTAGGTGCCTAAGGTCATCCCACTCCCAACTAGCACACAAGATATCAAGGCACTTTAGAAACAAATAGAGGAGCTGCAAGCACAATTTTCATTATATGAGAGAGCCCCATCCCCATAGATGGAGCCTGAACCAGAAGAAGTGATAGAGATTCCAGTTGAAGAAACCCTTGAAGATGCTTATGATGTTGGAAACAATGTCCCAAATAGGTTCAAAACTTGTGAAAAGTAGTCATATGATGTATATGTTGTAGCTTCCCCTACAAGAAACATTGTGGGCATCTTGGATAAAACACATGCCTCTCTACCATGCCACCCGGGTTTTGAAACCCGTCGGGCACAGAAGCACATTTTGATTTTTTTTCCAATAGATTTAGTGAAGTTTTTTTTAGCACGTTTGTTTCGTGGAGCAACCCGTTTTGTGATGGCTATTTGAAATTGATTTTCTTGAAGACTATATAAGGGAGGCATTTCTCATTGTTGAGCATCACTCAAGCTTCCACAAGCTCTAGTGTTAGAGATCTTTGGTGATATTTGAGGTGATCAACTAGAGGAGGAGTTCTTACACTCTTGGAGGAGTTGTGCTCTACATATGGAGACATCTAGAGGAGTTTGTATCAGCCAACCATCAACATCACTTGCTAAGATACTGAGTAACAAGTCTATTTCTGTTGTCACTTGTTCATTCACTAGTTCTTGATTTAAGGATGATCACGATTCAGGTTTATTGTACAATAGTTTTAAACTATTCATATTCTCCATATTCTCACACACACACACACACACTGTAGGTGAGCATCCTAACTTACCCTTACACTTGGAAAATCTTTTTTATTCTCTCTTTGTGTCTCATTCATCATCTTTTTGAGTCTTAAGGTGTGCATGCTAAGGTTCATGTGTTGGAAGATCCTATAAACCCGTGATTAATTGTTATTGAGGCCCACCCTACTTCCAAAATTTGGCATCAAAGCACATTTGACATACAACCTTAAGAAGATGAGTTATTATAGACTTTAGAATGAAGACAAGCTTGAGGGAATGTCTAATTATCCAATGTGGAGTTTAACAATGATGAATGTGCTAGTATCAAGTGACTTATGGAATATTGTCAATGGCACTTATCCAAGGTCAAGACAAGTTGGAGAAGAGGTTGCTTCATCTTCTAGAAGACTTGTTATTCCTATTTCTGCTCAACAAGAGGTTAGTGAAGAAGAAGAAACTCCTTCATCATCAAGAGTCCATACTAATACCATATTACTTCCTACAAAAGAGCAATCTAGATGGGATTCTAGGGATGCACAAGCACTTTCATATATTGCTATGGGAGTCAAGAGTCATATTATACCTCAAATCAGGTCTTGCGGAACCTCTCGACAGGCTTGTTTGGAGTTAGAGAATCTATATTAGAGCAAAAACCGTGCTAGGAAAGCTCATCTAAGGATACAACTAGCCAACATAAGGATGGAAGTTGGTGAATCAGTTCAGTCACATATTTTCATGTTGAAAGCTCAAGGAGATCAATTACTCAATGTTGGAGTAAACATTTTAGATGAAGAGATGTTAAACACACTTCTAAACTCAATTTCATCTGCATATTGTGGTTTTATTACTTCTTTATCTCTCTCTACAAGAGATAGCGAGCTTTCATTTGAAGAACTATAGTTCTTGTTACTTCAAGATGAATCAACAAAAGGGTATGGAAGAGAATGATGAAGCCATGTTATCATCATCAAAGGGAAAGAAGAAGAAGGAGATAAAGAAGGAGAAGAATAGTTTGCAATCCAAGAAGGAAAGTAAGTCTACTGATCCTAAGTCTTCTAGTCCTTCCCATAATGCTTCCTCTACACCCAAAGAAAAGTCTTTGACTACATCTGATTCAACGAAAGGAGTATGCCATTACCATAAGAGACCAGGTCATTTCATAACAAAATGCAAAACAAGGATTTTTAATGAGAAGAAGATAAACATCAAGTAATAATGTTGTTGATGATGCATGTGTTTCTATTGAAGAGGTAACTTTTGATTAGGAAACATGAAATGCAATCTTAGATTACCCTTGGATTTTTTATTCTAGAGCTACTAAGCATATGACAGGTTGCAGAAAGGTAGTTTCTACCCTTTCTGACTCTTGATGTAGAAGAGTGACCATTGCAAATGGTCATGATTAAGATGTTGTTGGTGTTGGAGAAATAAACCTTAAGTCTAGAGCAGGTGGAAATTCCACAATGTTCTTTTTGTTCCAAACATAAAGAAGAATTTGCTCCCTATCTCTACTTTCTTGTCAAATGGTTATAAAGTTATTTTTAAGAAAGATTTATGTCAAATCCTCTCACCTAATGAGGAGCATTATCTATTTCAAGGTGAAAATAGAAGTGGCATGTTGTATTGTCCAAAATAACTCATGCTAATGTTGCTAGGTCTGCTACACCGAAGGAGAACATGAAGTTATGGCATGCTAGATTTTGCCATATTAGTTACAAAGCTCTCAAGCATATCAAAGGTCAAGGCATGGTAGAGAGTTCACCTACTTTTGCTTTACCAGATGATGTAGATTCATGTGAAGGATGTCTTAAAGGAAAGCTTCACAAACTACCTTTCAAGAAGCATGGATACATCAAGACCACAAGGAAGTTGCAGATCATACATTCAGATATGAATGGTCTAATGAGAAAAAATTCAATTCAAGATTTCAGGTGCTTTGTGACTTTCATTGATGATTTCTCAAGATATTCATGTATTTAGGATCTTAAACTGAAATCAATGATTTTTCCTACTTTTAAGAAGTTCTTAGTTATGGTTGAAAATGAAAGTCAGTCAAAGATCGTGATTTTGAGAAGTGATAGAGGAGGAGAGTACATGTCAAAATACTTTTAAGTCTTTTTTTGAAGACAAAGGTGTCTCTCACCAACTCGCTATTGCTTATACACCAGAATAGAATGGTGTTGCAGAAAAAAAGAATAGGATACTTGTTGAGATGATTTGTACTATGATGTCATCCAAAATGCTTTTTCCCAAGTTTTGGTTTGATGCACTACATACAAATAATCACATTCTGAATAGGTCTTCCACAAAAGCTTTAAACGTCATCAAACCTAATGAAGCTTATTATGGTAAGAAACCCAATGTGAGTTACTTTAAAGTTTTTGGTTCCCCTGCTTATGTTCACATTGAGAAGAAGGATCATGGTAGGCTTGATGTAAAATCCATTAAAGTGGTCTTTATTTGTTATGAAATTGAAAGAAAAGGATACAGATTCTATGTTCCAGATATAAGTTATATCCTACTCTCACACATGCATATATTTTAGAAATTCAAGTTTATGATAAAAAGGAAGATATTCCATAATTGATAAAAGCAGATGACTATACCATTTTTAGAAGGAATTTGGATTCTTACATTCAGCCATACAAGGGGGGTGATGAACCTTTTCAAACCCTAAAAGATGCACTTGATAAAGGTGAAGAGAGAGTTACATTATCTACATCAGTACCTAGTACATCAGTAGTACCTCTTGATGTTTCGATTTATGAAGTTGGAGAAGGTTCTAGAGTTCCAAAAGAAAGAGATACTAAAGAACCAAAAAGGATACCACCACTTTTCAAGAATATGCCAAAGTGGTTATATCAAACCTGGAAGGACAGTGGTATAAAGGAATACACTGGAAGAACGAGAAGTCAAACAAGGAGACAACAAGCAGATCATGTAAATTATGTAGAACATTTTGAGATTCATAATATTTTAGCTGTGACTTTAGTTGAGAATGAACTAGCTAGTGTTCAAGATGCAATAAGTAGCCCTGTATGGAAGAAAACTGTGCAAGAAGAGATTGATTTTATTCATAAGAATAAAGCTTTGTGAGTTGCCAAAAGGTAAGAAAGCTATTGGTGTTAAGAGAATCTTCAAAATCAAAAGAAAAGCAGATGGTAGCATAGATAGGTATAAAGCAAGATTAGTTGTCAAAGGTTATGCACAAAAGAAAGGTATTGGCTATGATGACACTTTTGCTCCAACATCTAGAATGACATCAATTAGGACAATACTTTCTTTAGCTACATTCTTTGGTTGGAAAGTATACCACTTAGATATCAAAACTGCATTTCTTAGTGGTGATCTTCAAGAAGATGTTTATGTTCAACATCCAAAAGGTTTTGAAGAGATAGGTAAGGAGCATTTAGTATGCAACATTATCAAAGCTTTATATGGTCTAAAGCAAGCACTAGAGCTTGATATGAGAAGATACATGACTATCTTCTATCTATTGGTTTTGAAAACTCAGATGTCGCTCCCATTCTTTATGTTAAAGCTGAGAAAGATGTTTTGATTATTATTATCATATATGTTGATGATATGATCATGACAGGTCCCAAGGATTCATACCTTCAATACTTTAAAGCAAAGCTTAAGAATACATTTGATGTAAATGACTTAGGTATTTTGCATTATTATCTTGGGATTGGATTCATATATAAAGATGAGTGTATCCACATGACCCCATAGGAATACATTGAGAAATTATTGTAAAGGTTTGAGATGAAAATTTCCAAGCTTATGCACATGCCATTAGGGGAAAAAGTGAACCTTGCATGGGCCTTGTAAGGATTCCTAATTTTAAGGAATTAAAATGGCTAATTAGGTGGACTAAGAGGTTGGGAAAAACCACCAGTGGTATTGTATATTAGAATAAAGAGTAAACTCAAGTAGGGGATTCATGTGCTTTTCTACCCCTTAGATATGTTGGTTGGATGGCCACAATCAAACACAAAATCTGGGAACTAAAAATAAAAACAAGGCACACGTTCTATCACTAGAAGACAAAATAAGCTCAATGGGAGACACAATAGGCTTAGTTGTGGGAGGAGAGAGAAGAAAATTTTGGAATCATGTGGAGTTTTGGCCATTAGATCCTCATATGCTTGGATGGTTAGGATTGAGACAAAAAATTCTAGCACTAAAAGACAAAATATCCACACACCCTATCACTCAAAGACAAAAGCTTGAAAATTCGTTCAAGGAACATGGGGATCTGTGTGGACTTTCAGCCATTGGATGGCATAGAAATTAAATGTTGTAGATTTAATGTCTAGTGATCCATGTAAAGATCAAATTCGAGCCATTGGATTCTTTCCAAATCCAATGGCCCAAAGTTTAGGTGCCTTTTCATCTTGAAGGAGCAATAATAACTAGATTTAAAGAAAATCTAAGGGCTATAATTTAAAGCCACTCATTTCTCAAGAATGATCTTAGCCATTGAATTTCTAAGGGGATCCAAGGGTTCTATTTGAATTCCATGTCTTTCAAAAATTACTTGAAGGAATAAAACCACGAATTTTGACATGTTTATGTGGTTTTGACTGGCACAAACCAAGGGAAGCCTAGACCTAGCCTAGTTGATTAAGGGACTCGATTGTGTCCACAACCCTCCTCTCATTGATCTATCACTAATCACCCTCTAATCTAAAAGCCCATGCAGGTTTCATTTTTTCCCCTAAAGCCCATGGATATCAATGTGTCATTACAAGTTGAAGCAGATTCAGAACCATTTGATGCTACATTTTATAGTCAAGTATTTGGTTGCTTGATATATCTATGTAATACATATTTGGACATTGATTTTGTAGTTTCTCAAGTATCCAAGTTCATGCACAATCTGCTTCAGATTCAATGGAAAGTAGTTAAGAGAATTTTTAGATATGTGAAGGGAAGTTCCAATTATACTATGGTATTTCCAAAGTCTTCAAATTTCTTACTTAAAGGTTTTTTAGATTTTGATTAGGTAGGTGATAAAGACTCAAGAAGAAGCACAAGTGGATATTGTTTTTTGCTAGAAGATTTTCTTATCTCTTGGATGTCCAAGAAACAACCTATAGTTGCTACATCTTCAAGTGAAACAGAGTATAGGGCTGCCTTTACAACTACACTTGAATCAGTTCGATTACATAAGATTTTGAGATATCTTGACGTTCAAGTTCATTTTCTAGTTAAGATATTTTCCGATAGTCAGAGAGCTATTGCTATTGCAAAGAACCTTGTTCATCATGCTAGGACAAAACATATAGAGGTTCATTACCACTATATTTGGGAACATGTATCTACGAAGCACATTGAGCTAGTCTACATACCTACAAGTGAGAATATTGTGGATACTTTTACCAAAGCATTGATAAGAGAGAGTCATAAGAAGTTTTGTAGGTTATTCATCCTTGTACCATTATGACATTGAAGGAGGGATTCTTGGAAACAATGACCAAAATAGGTTTAAAACTTGTCAACAATAGTCATATGATGTATATGCTATAGCTTCCCCTACAAGAAATAGTGTGGGGCATCTTGGATAAAACACATGTCTCTCTACCATGCCACTCGAATTAGAAACCCGTCGGGTGCAACAATGCATTCTGATTTTTTTTCCATGATAGTTTTAACAAAGTTTTTTTAAGCACCGTTGTTTCATGGAGTGAGCCATTTTGCGATGGCTTTTTGAAATTGCTTTTCTTGAAGACTATATAAGGGAGGCATTGATCATTGTTGAGCATCACTCAAGCTTCCACAAGATCTAGCATTGGAGATCTTTGGTGATCTTGGAGGTGATCAACTAGAGGAGTTCTTACACTCTTGGAGGAGTTGTGCTCTACATCTGAAGACATCTCTCAGAGTTCATATCAGCCAACCATCAACATCACTTGCTAAGTTATTTTGAGTAACAAGAAAATTTCCATTCTCACTTGTTCATTAACTAGTTTTTTATTTAGGGATGATTAGAATTTGGGTTTGCTATAAAACAGTTCTAAAATGTTCATATTCTCCATATTCTCCTATGATTAATTGTTATTGATGGCTGCCCTACTTCCAACATATGAACCGTAGCTAGTCCCTAGGGGTAGAGTCATTGAGGAAGGACAAGAAACATATGAAGCACCAATCCCTCAATGTCTAAAGTAGGTCAAAGAAATTGGATGAATGCATGATGATAGAGTGACCATACAAATTCACTCCTTGTCCAACTTAGAAAACACAATACTTAAATCTTAATATTTTCATAACTTGTCCCATAGACAGTTGATCACGACCTCATAAATGAAAAATATGCCATATTTGGTGCTCCTAGATAACTATAACTGAAAAATCAAGAGAGTTATATGACAAACACCAACATTCACAACATAGTTTAAATTGAATGACCTACCAGAATGGGCTAAGAGAGGGACTATCTTTGAGTCAAATTGGAGAGCAAGATTACTCAAAACATACCCTAAAATGATGAGGACATGGTCAAATGCTTCATTATACATCAAGTACAACCCATGTTATGCCCTAGTACTCCATAGGCACCCATGGGCTGAATTTATTGTCAAATTACGCAATGGCAAGGGATGTTTAGCTTGGATTAACTATCCATATTCAATCCACCAAGAGGGCGCCCTACAATTGCACACATGGTGTTAACTATATGACATTGGACCCCAAGGGCCAAGAATGTCCCTGGTGTGGTAGCCAACATGTGCATAAAAGTATTTGAGCTCATTATAGTTGTTTTCAAGGCATTCAAAAACATCAAAGCCTTGTACATATCATCTCTAGGCTTTAATGAAGGAAATTTTGACCTCGTCTATGACATGAATAAAACCTCGTCGATCAACACCATTTATGCATGGCGTGAACGAATCAAATACATGCTTGCTACTATAAATAAATGTTCAAAGAGATGTTTTCAACATAATTCTTGGAGTATCATTAAGAAATATTCATCCCCAAACCTACACATATCTTACATCTCTTCGTAGTGGAACAAGCTCTGCATGCAGATCAATTATGTATGCCATATCAAGAGGTTCCAACACCTATAGATTGGGATAGACTAATGAACCATTTAGCCATTGACCTTAGATTGAAAGAACATGAACTAGTAGTAGATGTAGTGCAATACTATATAGCACGCCCTCCACAACAAGATTCTATTAGGGATGATAGATGTGAGAGAGCGGGGGTGTTGGTAGTTAAGGAGGTCTAACACGTATGGGCAATCAAGGAAGTGATCCAAGTGGGCTTACATCACAAGGAAGCCTAAGGAAAGTGAGCCAAAAGGAGCAAGGGCAGAGAGAAGAACAAGGAGGAATAAGCAGGCAAGGGATTCAATGATAACCAGATAATTAGGCCATTCAAACTTTTGGAAGACAATTCCCTTCAAAACAGTGATTCTTATCACCGCACTCCATTGTAAATCCTAATTTTGATAGATAAAACTTGATTTTGTCCAAGCTAAGGATTCCTCGAGCTTGAGGAGTATTAGAAGTACCTATGTACCAAATTTCATAATTTTAAAGTTTGTTTGAGCCTCAAATGGGCCTAAGAACCTAATGTTTAACTAGGCCAGACACTAGGTTTGAATAGGGCCAAAACGAGGCAAAGACTATAAAAGAAGCTAGAGAACTCATTTTTGAGGTTGGATTTTTTTATCAAACTTTGTATGAAGAGTATATAATCAAAAGAATCCATTGTTCATCTCTTTGTCTTACCTTGTGTACATATGTGTGCATGTTAGTGTGCTTCTCACTCACACAAGTGTGATCACTTCCTCATGGTTATCATACCACCCTCTTGTCTCTTCAGATTGACAATTATTAGGTGGATGTCCTCATGTAGGTACTTGCCATTTTGCTACAGTGACAATGGGTTTCCTCACTCATTTATAACAAATTAAGATAATTTAGAAGAGAAGTATATAGAAGTCCCACACTTAAAAGGGGGTGGAAATTTGAAAAAGAGCTCAAAATAGGAAACTATGAACAATGTCAATGAAGGGTTTCAGAATAACAATAGGAGGCAAAAACAAAGAAAAGATAACATAGGAAAACTTACAATAGATGTGTGTATTTAGAGGGGGCCGTAAAATTACAAAGAGATTGCAATAAATATCATGACTCGATGAAGCGGGGGAAAGTAGGCGGGATAGACCTCCTATCATCGGATAGGTGTTGACTCAAAATAAGGTTCTATAAGCTCTCCATCCATCACTCTTAGACGACACATCACCTTTATTGGGTACCATGAGAGAACAAGGCCAACCATACTGCATATTGTTATATTCCCGAACAAGGCCAACCATACTGCATATTGTTATATTCCCGAACTTCATAGATATCATCTACATACTCAAACTTTGGAGTGTCATGTTCACTAGCCAATCCAATCGTGCTTTGGAAGAAGTGGCCAAATGCTTGATATTCTTCTCTAACCGTGTCATTCAATTTCTTGACCCACAAGGTGATAGTAAAGATTCTTCTCTAACCGTGTCATTCAATTTCTTGACCCACAAGGTGATAGTAAAGGTTTTCCATTTCTCGAGAACTTTCAAGTTTTTTGGGAAAATTGTCCCCACCATAACAATTTCTTTGAAGTTTAATTTGAGCCTAGTATATGATAGACCATGCCCTCTCTGGCCATCAAGGAGCGCATTATCACGCATTTCTCGTGTTTCTATGGAGAATAGTCTCTATTAACTTCTTGAAGTCTTGATGGGAAATATTGAGTAAATATTGAATAAAGCTCATAGAAATTCTATAAAAAACTTTGTTAAAGTCAATCTTGAGAAATATAGATTCGTGACCCTACTCAACAGCTACTTGCATACCTTCCTAAAGAGAGATAATAGTATCCATGATTAATCTTTTGCTAAGGTCTCACAGTTTGTTTCATATACTGGCTAATTCTAGAAGCTAAGTTTGTTTCATATCCGTGATGTGCCTCCAATTATTAGGTGAGATTTTGTCCCCTTTACAATAGTTTCATGACTCCTTAGTTGAAAAACGAAAGGACATGTTTCTTGTTGAAAAATCCTTCCGATTTTCCAAAATAAGAGGTGCAAGTTGAGAGGAGAAGATTTGGAAAAACTCGTCTAGAAGCCTATAAAGCGCATAATTTTTGCCTTTGTTAACGAAATGGATAGAGGCAACAATTTCATGGAACTTTTGAGAGTTGTAATCAAAGATCAAGCCAACTACCTTCTAATGAAGTTGTAATCATAGTGAAGGTGAAGGGTTGACCCAAATGAAGCGCAACCCATTGGTTATCTACGTCTATCTAATGCACTTGAATTGCTTTAGCAAGGGGAGGATGAATCCCTATGCATGTGCCACCTAATCCTTGTGGATGAGTGGAGGTAAACCAAACATACAGTAAAAGCATGATATTCTAATTCCATCAAAGTCTCGGCCCTTGTACTTTTATTTCTTGGAGGCAGAGAATGTGCAACAGAGAGCTACGATTTTTTAATGCCTTTTAAGAGCATGAGACTTTGCAAATTTAGTGAACCCTTTGCAATTAAAAGAAGCAATGGCGTTTTCAAGGCAGAGACCAACTTTAAGATATGATAGAGATGGAGGGTGATGATAGAGTGAGTGTGTGTGTGTGTATGCGTGAGAGAGTGAGAGAGACAGAAGAGGGTTAGGGGGGGTTCTCATTCCATCGACAAAAATGAAAAATAAATAAGCTAACCAATGAAAAATGGTTTGGTACCCAAGGCCACAATAAGACCACACGGATCCACAACTCAATCTAGGTGACAAGTGCATCCACAAAATGTAGGCAAAGCAAACTTGGAAAAACCTGATGGCTAAAAATCAACCATCCCCAGCAATGACAACAAATTTTGTTGAGGATAGGGGAGTAATCAACCAAACCACCTCACATGGAAGTGAGAGGCTCTTCCAAGTGGAGTTGCAAGAAGTGAAAGCAATGCACACACACCTTTGTCCATGAGCAATGCACCATGGCCAACGTCATATGGAGCAAGGGAGGGCAATGCTTACACAAAAGCCAACCCCAAATTCCAAACACACACACACACATGGACCAATGCCATGCACAAAAGGAGAAATGTGGAAGCTAAATGAATCTTCTTTCCATTTGCATGGTAGCAACAAGGCCATGGCCAAGGGACTAAGGTTGCAACAAGAGATCCTCCTTATATAGCAGATGAGGAGAAGGATTTTCCTAATAGAATGTGGTAAATAAGAAAAGGAAGAACACATGTGCTTAATTCAAAAACCTATCCTAAAGTTATGAATCAAATCAAAAGGAAATCCTCAAGATTCAAAATGAGGATAGGAGCTATTTTGGGAGAGACTTATATCTACAATATAAAAAAGAAAGCTTTTCCTAAAAAGAAGTGTCTTTTATTCTAAGGGAGGGTGTTTGTGAGTTTACTTTTATAAGGGAGGAAAGGAGGTTTGTATGAAGGAACTTATAAAAAAGATGTGAAATATTGGAGACTACCACCCAAACCTCCAAGGCTCCAAGTATCCATAGTCTTCAAGGGAGGCCTCTAGGTCGAAGTGCTCATAGCTCCAAGGGTGCAACAGGTGCCTTATGTCTTCATCATGTACATGCAAGCTCTCCCATAGCCACCTTTGTTAATTCCTCAAGATCCATGTTCATATATTTTGATACAGCTATGTGTGAACACTGTTAGGACAATCAGGGTAAGTTTTTCCCTTATTAGGAGGTTCTTTCCCCTAGCCTGTATATACACCTATAACCCTTATGGGTCACTTATCTTTTTGCATTCATGAGATAATACATTTTGTATTGTCTTGTGCTCAAAGCTTCTTCTTTGTCTTTGTTTTGTTATTGTAGCATCAAAATTTTGATTAAAGCTCGTTTTGACCTCTGAATGCACTATCCCAAAGATTGTGCAAGAAATTTCATCCTTTCATGCCAGACATATATACATGTTTTGGTTTGTCACTATACAAGCACCTCAAAGTTTCGCTACATGTTTAGCAGATCTTGACAAGGTGTTTCTATTCAACTTTTAGAAATACAATCAATTTTCTACATGGGAATATTTAGTCACTAGACATGGGTGAAAGCAATGATGTATTTTGTAAGTTGGTTGTTGAGGATAAGTTGGATGGTCCTAATTACTCATTGTGGGCATATATGATGCATCATGTATTGATACAAAAATCTTGTGGAATATTGTGCAAGATATTGAAAAACATCCTACTACACCTACAAATATAGTGATTGAAGGTGATGTAGATGGTGTTGAAGATGATTATCTTCAATTTCTTGGTTGTGCTACAACTCCTATTGCACCTACTATAAAGCAACTTCATTGAGATGGCAGAGATGTAGAGGCACCTGCATTGATAGCTTTTTCTATCAAAAACGATTATCCCTCACATTTTCTCTTGCAAGAAAC
Organism: Ceratopteris richardii; assembly: GCA_020310875.1. Lineage (NCBI taxonomy): Eukaryota > Viridiplantae > Streptophyta > Polypodiopsida > Polypodiales > Pteridaceae > Ceratopteris > Ceratopteris richardii. The sequence goes on along the minus strand of CM035442.1, from coordinate 66,170,454 downwards.
CAAAGGATGCTTGGAATATTCTTACAACATTATACAAGACAAGAAATGAGGCTCGTGTTGCTTATCTTTGAAAACAGTTGGAGAATGAGCATATGAATGAAGGAGATTTAGTGGATCAAAGATAGTTGGAGTGGTTCATTTCCGCCAATGAAATCTTTGGAGATATTTCACTGTGTAGAATGTTCTTAACAATCTTCTAGGTTCATGTTTTAATAGAGATCAAAGATTGGAAGGAGTGGTTCGTTTTTGCTGATGAAATCTTTTGAGATAGATCACTTATGCAGACTGTTCTTAACGATATTCTAGGTTCATATCAATGTTTTTCTTCTACTCTTCAACTGATGATGATAAGAAATCCAATGGCCTTAACATATGAGGGGTTTTTCTCTATTTTGTTGCAGGAAGATCATAATAGGTAGAAAATGTCAATTATGTGTGTTGTAGATCAAGCTTTCTTAGCTAGTCAAAAGGGCAAAGGTAAATGGAGCTCATCTCCTAGTAAGAAAAAATATGCTAATGTTACACAATCAAAGAAGGAAGATAAGGATGGCAAGAAAATAGAAAACCAAAAACAATTTTGCAAGTACAATAAGGCAATGATCATGTCCTAAAGATTTATCCTAAACTCACTACAAAGGAGGCAAAGGTTCTTGTGGAGGCATGTGCACCTAAAATAGAGTTTGATAATCTTGTTCAAAATGAAGAATGGGCATATACTAGTGTTTGCAATCATAACCCATCTTCTCATGATCTGTCAAATGGTGATGTTATTATTGCTTCTGGCATTTTATGTCGTGGGCTATATAAGCTCATAGACTATCCAAATTTTTTGAATGATTTAGCATGTGTAGTATAAGATTCTGAGGCTATCTCAAATGGAAAGCTTTGGCATGCATGCTTTGATCATTTGAATTATGCTAATTTGCTATGCTTATAGAAATCTAAAATGATATCCTCTCTGCCCAAACTTGAAGCACCTTGTAAACATGTCAATGAAGGCTGTATTTTGGCCAAAATGCAACGTTCTTCCCATTAGGGGAAAAGTGAGCCCTCTTTGGGCCTTGTAAAGATCCCTAATTTTTAGGGATTAAATTTGATTATCTCATATTAAAGGGGACATTTCAAAACCACTAGTGGTTTCTCCATTAAAAAAATCATATTAGATCTCGTAGATCTTAAGGCTTAAAGAAAGAGTTTATTGGCCCTTGGATTTGAAATATGAATGGTTGCAATTACTTCGAACTGCGCCAAAGATATGCTCAAGATTTTCATGTGGGAACTTTGGGAGCACAGTAGTGAGAGAGTGTGTGGGAGCACATTAGTGAGCGTAGAAGAGAGAGGTGATGATGCGGCATGCTTTTGGCCTTTAGATCACATTAGATCAAATTGTTCTTCGCAATTTCAACTGATCTATTTGCGTGGTCAATCATGGATGTCTGATGCAAATTGAAATCCAATGGCCATGGTTTAAAGGCACCTTCAAGTTTTATGGATTGTTTTTTAGCCTTTAGATCTTTCCTAGATCGAATGGCTTAGAACTATAGCCACCACTTTTTGGACTATTTGAATTAGAACCATTCGATGGAGAGCTTGATCGGACGGATGCCATTGTTGAGCGCATTTGAATCTAATGTTCAATAGCTATCATAAGATCTATCTATGATCCAAGGGCCTATAATAAGAGTTTCCTTGACTTTTACAAATTCATGCCATCCATTAGATCTTCAAGTTCATCAAAGGTTGGGATTTAATATTGTGATGTAAGAAACCACTATCCTCAAGAAACCCATGAGTTCATGGTAGTTTTCTAAGCTTTGACTACAAGGAAACAAGGGAAGCCTAGTCCTAGACTAGGGGATTAAGGGACTAGATTGTGGCCACTGAACTCTTCTCATTGGTGGATCACTAATCAAATCTTAATCTAAAAGGCCCAAAGAGCATTCATTTTTTCCCCTAATGCTTCCCTAAAGATGGTTTACTTCGAGTTGCTCATAAATTGTAGGTTGTTCATTGTGATGTGTGTGGTCCTATGTAGACACCTTCTTATGGGAAGTAACTTTACTTCATAACTTTCATTGATGATTTTTCCAAGCATGCCTGAGTGTATCCATTGAAAGAAAAGTTCGTAGTGTTTGTGTGCTTCAAAGAATTCTAGATTATGGCTAAAAATCTATCAACATGTAAATTTCACACACTCCATTTTGATCGGGGGGAATACATGTCTCATGATTTTGATGCATTTCTGGTTGAGCATGTGATAAAACATATTTCTCCCAAGCGGGGATTGCTACCACTAGATTTACATGATTTTTTTGACTCTAACTGGTTGGTTGCTATGGCACTCGTGTGTCCACCAATGGTTTTTGCTTCATGCTTGGTAGCTCATGCATATCTTTGTTGAGCAAGAGCCAACCTACTGTGGCCACTTCTAGTTGTGAGGCTAAGTATAGGGTAGCCTTCATAACAACTATTGAGTGTGTGTGGCTCAGATGCCTTTTGGATGATTTGGATGTTGGTCAATCTTCTGCCACCAACATCTTCACTAACAATTAGAGTGCATTGGCAGTTGTGAGGAACCTTGTGTTCCATGCTCACACCAAGAACATTGTGGTGCATTATCATTATGTTAGGGAAAGGTTCTCTACTGAAGAGATGAGCTTGGCATATGTGCCCACAGATGATAACATCGCATGCTTTTTCACAAAGGCTTTGCCTAGAGATAAGTTTAAAGCTTTCTGCAACGATTTTGGCATACTTCCTTTTGTGTATTGATCTCTTTCCACATAGCTTGGCACTTCCTTATACATGAGTGACAATTGCTTGTTCACTACATCACTCCAAGGGGGGATTTCTTGATATATTTTGGCATTGATGTGGTGAACACACTTAGGACTCTCAAGGTACCTTTTTCCCTCTTTAGGAGGTTTTTGCCCCTGACTTGTATATATTCCTATAACACTTACAATTCATATATTCTTGTACATTCACTTGGTAAACATTCAGTGTAGTGTTGTGCTCCAAGCTTCTTCTTCTTCCTTGTGTTGTTCATGTGTTTGTGTAGACCTTGAACTCCAACAAGAATGCTCAAGTTTGCCAAGAGATATAGCAACCCCGAATTTGGTACTTGATCAAAGATGGTAAAAAAATTATCGGCTCATAGGAAACTACTCGAGAGATTTCTAATGATGTATAACACCACCATTTGGCATCAAAATGGTCTTCAAAAGCCAAACCCTAATTTTTGCTTTTTGTGTGCTTTTCACGTACAAAACATTTGTGGACCATATTCTTTTGTACAAATGCATATAAAAAACAACCTAAATCTTCATAAATTAATTCCCAAAAGCTAATTCATAACTAAGAAAATCTGCTCATGCAAAAAGTTTATGCCTAGACTAATTTTTCACATGTTTTTTGCTTTTCATGCTTTTCAAGGAGTGTTTCATGGGATCAACACAATATGATATAAAGAAGAGCTTGAGGGAGCATTGTAACATTTTTCTTAGCTACTCTAAATCTACAAGCTTTAGATCTAGGAGGAGTCTTAGAGGTGTATATGTAGATTTGGAGGATTTTTTGGCAACTTTCCTTTGTTCTCTTCACACTACCAAGTGTGCATGCTGATTTTGTTGAGCTTTGGCATCCAATTTAGGGTTTCTTCATGTGATCCTATTATAATAGGTGTTTACCTACTAATATTTGGTATTAGAGCATAGTCAACATACACCCACTAGTCAAGATCAGTGACTATAGAGATAGATTGGAAAAAGGAGATAATCTTGATGGAATGTCTAACTATCCAATGTGGAGTTTTATGATAATGAATTTGATAGTTTACAAAGACTTGTGAATATTTTCAATGGCAAAGAAGAAAAGATTATATCTTCATCCATAGATAGAGGGGGATAGATGTAGACTCAACCTACAGAAGAGCAATCGAGATGAGATTCTAAAGATGCATAAGCAACCTCATTTATTTCTAAGGGATTCAGAGGGCATATCATTCCACAGATCAAGTCATGGAGAACCTCCCTTGAGGCTTGGTTGCAATTAGAGAATATTTAATAGAGCAAAAACCCTACCAAGAAAGCTTAGCTCAAGAGATAGTTAGCCAAAACAAGGATGAAAGATCATGAGTCAATTTATTTACATTTTGAAACTTAAGGACTTACAAGATCAACTTCTTAATGTGGGATTCATTACAATTGATGATAATATGGTGAATAACCCTCATAAAGTCACTTCCATCCACCTATGACCCTTTTGTTACTTCTCTTTCTCTCTCTACAAGAGACAAAGAAATATCATTTGAAGAATTGTAATTCCTATTACTTCAAGATGAAGACCAATAGAAGAGTATGGAAGAGAATGATGAGGCCGTGGTGTCATCATCTAAAGGTAAGAGGAAGAAGGAACCAACAAAGAAGGAGACAAGAGTCAACATAACAAAAAGGAAAATAATCCCTCTACTTCAAAGTCTTCATCCACTTCTTCTATCACATCCAATTCAAGTAGTTCTACCACACCTAAAGAGAATTCCAACAAAGAAGATGGTTTTGAACCTAAGTATTCAAATGAAGAATCTTATGCATGTTTAGCATTTGATACTGGAGTTTTAGAAAAAAAAATATTCTAGAGCTACCAAGCATATGATACATTACAAAAGAAATTTCTTTCCCTTACTAACTCTACAGGAAGAAGGGTGACCATAGCAGATGGTCATAATCTGAATGTTGTAGGTGTTGGAGAAGTTAATTTAAAGCCAAGAGGAGGTGGAAATTTCATATTTTTTGATGTCCTTTATCGATCAACAATGAAGAATTTTTTGTCCATTTCTTCTATCTTATCAAATGGCCATAAATCCATTTTTAACAAATATTCATGACAAATCCTCACACTTAATGAGAAAAATTGTCTTTTGCAAGGTGGAAACAGAAGTGGAATGTTTCTTTTGTCCAAAATTAGTCATGCTAATGTTGTCAAGTCTTCTACACTAAGGAGAATATAAATTTGCAACATGCTAGATTTGGCCATATCAGTTACACAGCTCTCAAGCACATCAAAGATCAAGTAATGGTGGATATTTTACCCACTTTTTCTTTAGAAGATGATGTAGAGTGTTGTGACGTATGTCTTGAAGGAAAGGTTCACAAGCTCCCTTTCAAGAAGCATGGATAGATCATTACTAATAAAAAATTGCAGATCATACATTCAAATGTTAATAGACCTATGACAGTAGATTCCATTCAAGGTTTCATGTATATCATAACATTTATTGATGATTTTTCTAGATATTCTTAGTTTTATGGTTTAAAAGAAAAATCAAAAGTCTTTTCTAATTCTAAGAACTTATAAGCTATCATTGAAAATGAAATTTTGTGATAGGTTAAGAAGTTATAAAGGAGAGTACATGTCAAAGACTCAAAGTCTTTTCTTGACGAAAGAGGTATCTCTCATTAGCCCACTATTGCTTATACTCTAGAACAAGATGGCATTGCATAGAGAAAGAATAGGATACTTGTTGAAATGATATCTATTATGATGTCCGGAAAGAAATTTTCACTTAAATTTTGATTGGATGCAGTACATATAGCTAATCACATTTTTAATAGGTCTTCCAAAAAAGTTTTAAAGGTCATCATACATTATGAAGTTTATTATGGTGTTGGAAAAGTCATAAATAAGAGTCACAAAATATAGGTAATTGCCAAAATATGGCACTTGCATAGGACCACATACATCAATGAACAAGCTACAATTTATGATTAGGTCTCGCTATGCCATTTTGGAAAAGGAAGAATGCCACATCTTACTCAAAATGTAGCGTTCACGTATATGTTTAAAAGGCAGCTCAAGTATTGAAAAAGAGGATTCCATATCATATTTTTGCAAGAATAATAAAATAGCAAAATACAGATGTTCAAAACATCCATGCCAATTTTTTGTATCTTAGATGGCCTATGGATTCTAAATTTCATATACATAATCATGGACAGATTTACCCTAATTTTTACGCTTACACATCCAATGACATAGCATACTAGATATAATGATTTTTTCAAATAAAAGATACCTTGAACATACACATATGATCAAGAAACTCGAATATCAAGCCGGTTTTGGTAGTGTGAATAATAATAACAAATTCGGCTTGATACTTGGCACATATAAAGCATCTAATAATGTGAATGCATTTCGATTTGAAACATAAAGTAAAATTTTCTCCAACCCCCATGATAGGATAAAAGGATTTGTTTATGAGTTAGATTATTTCCATTAGGAACAAGCTCAAGTGAGGTAGATAAACTACATTGAGAGGTAGTATGATTGGTTGCACCACTATCAAAATACCAAACACTTAAGCCAAGAACAAGCATACAATTATCATGAGATAATGTCTCATAACTAGAATGTGTAGTAAATGCCCGTTCTTTATTCTACTTAAGGTGGGCATATTCAATCTTAGAAGAAATATTATCTGTAATAACCATTCCTACCTCTATCTTTGTTACCTTCTTATCATTAAGTTTAGGATAGCTCTTTACAACATTATAATTTTCCTTAGAGCACTTATGAAATTATTTTCTCTGATTTACTTTCTTCTCATCTTTTTCTTCTTTATTTGATTGTATAGCACTTATATATTTCAACTCAATAGGGAAAGATATAGCTTTACCCTTGACCTTCAAAGTAACAAAAAATGCATGATCTATACTATGCATAACAAAATTATTTCACCTAGATTGATCCTTCTAGAACAAAAGAAAAAGTATCTCATATTGTTAAGGTACTGGGATTTTCGTTCACCTTGAGAAAAGTATACATATTTTCTAGTAGAACTTCATCTACAAAAATCTATCGGTCCTTCAATTTTTTAATTGCTCATAAGAAAATTTATGATAAATGACCTTCATGCCTATGCTCGATCTTGAATTGTCTTTGAAGTTAAATGAAATAGACCTCATTTCTTTCTTGATATAATGTGGCAAGAGCTCACATGCATCTTAGCTATTTTGCATCAGTGAATATGTGGAACGATGCATCTTTAGCTATTTTGCATGAGTGAATATGTGGAACGATGGAACACTTCATATGTGGAACGATGGAACACTTGATAGACAAGGCAAAATAGGAGCTACAAGAGAACTCAAAGTAGGAGCTAAAATAAAAACAGAACCTATGATATCCTCAATAATCCCTATGACAATCTATGTCAATGGCCTACACAATATTCCACAATCCACTTACTATATATAGTAGAACATATATTCCCCCAATGGGTAGTTGGAATCATCGAACTTATCCTTAGCAACCAACCATGGTTATGCTGATACAAAAAATTGAATGTTTCTTGAGAAAATTGAACAAAATTACATTGTGAAGTTCCGCTACACTTATTGGAGACTTTGAGATGCTTGTACTAGTGAGGGAAAACATGAACAAAAATTTCCACATAAGAGAAAAAAGTTATAAACAAACACAACAGTAGTGTGTTCAATGATTGAAACAATCCCGAATCAATTTTTTTCTTCAATCCATATGTTCAAGTTTATTTTTAATACACATTACCCTGATAATGTTCATCAAAATCTTGTAGCAATCCAAGAAAGTGAGCAAGATGCATTGATCGCACGTGAAAAATAAATGAAATTGTCTAATACATTATTCGAGTTTAGGGAGAGGGAACACACAAGTAGCATGACAACGAAGAAGAAGGTTGTCATCACAACACATGTATTACTTATTGTAGAATGTATGAACAAAAGTAGCCCCTTAGGTCTATATGGACACACACACACACACACATATATATATATATATATATATATATATATATATATATATATATATATATATATATATATATATATATATATATATATATATATATATAAGTCAAGGAAAAAAACCCTCCTTAAAAAATAAAAAAGTGCCTTGATGGTTCTAAAATGTGTTCGCACGCATCGTTAGCAAAGTATAGTAACAACGATGTCAGAAAATGGAGCACTTTGTTTGAGAGTTTCCTTCCAAGTAAAAAGATCAACCAAATGTTTCTCAAGGTGCCTCCCTAGTGCAAGCGCTGCTTTCGGTCCACTGAAGATATTGCTCACATCTTCTTTACCTGTCCCAACTCCAATAGGCTCTGACAGATTATCGAAAAGAAAATTAGACTTCAGAAACACATGAGTTGGAAATAAGCTCTACTGGGAGAAGTGATCGGCTGCTCCGTGACTCTCTAGAATGCCATCAGAGGGGAGGTCCTATGGAAGATCTGGCGGGAAAGATGTGCTTATAACTTTGCCGACTCCCCCAAAGAGTGGTCGATTGAGAAATCCTTGTTCCTCCTCGACAAAAGAATCGCTAAATGTAAGAAATCTCCCCCCTTCAGGCATCATCAAGTGCTCCTCCTGATCAACAATAAGCTTAAACCTAAGTGGGCCCCGCATGAGGGTGATGAGAGGGTGATTAACCTTCTTTGTAATGCCATCTAAACTCTGTAAAATCTACGTCTGATCTATGGGATTCAAGGGTCCCGTGGGCACTAGTCCCCTTCACTTGTACTTTTCTTTTAATCAATACAAGTCAGGGAGAGTAGGCTAAGGTTGAACTTCCTTTATTTAAAAAAAAAGCTATAAAATATCAATTCTCATCAGCTTCACACCTAACAATACATTCAAATTTTTGTGAGATAAAGATGATAAGAAAGAAAGCCCAACTATTCAAGCCCTACCAAAGAACAAGAGTCTCCAAACTTTAAAAACTCAGGGCAATTCAAGTAGAAAACGATATAGATGAAGCTAAGGTGGAGGCCACTCTCCCACAGATTGAGATGGTGATGGAAGGAGAAGTCACATTGAATAATGATGCTAAAGGGAAAGATAGATCTAAAAGTTATCAATGCAAAAAATTTACAATAATCAAGTCCCATGAAAGGAGTACTCTAATATCGTAAACATTTTTTCTCTCTTTTTAATTTTCTTATAGACATTGCCTCTTTCAACATAAAAGCTCTTGTAAGCCTTAATAAGTAAAATATCATTAAAATTTGGATTTAATATAGGGTTCAAAATTGTCTTACCTTTAATCTTCAAGAATTAAGACTTATGTTTCTGGGCGAGGTTTGAATCATGATTCTATTTTGAAATGTCTGATTCGATTCACAAGTGATGTGATTGCGATAAGGGTGGCCTAACCAAAGTATTGTGATGGCAATGCACCACTATGGATTCTCCTTTTTGAGAGATCCACGATGACACCCTTGCAGGAGAAAACCAAGCTCCATATGCTGCACATAGTACTCCGCAGAGAGGTTGCATAATACATAGAAAACACACACCACATAGAGCATGAAAAAAACATTCCTAGGTGTTACAAATATGGTCAAACTTACAATCTATGGTTGACCAAGCCACTATATGTTTTATTAAAAAACATATACAAAAGTGTTCGACAACCATTTGGCCTTTCACATGGACACTAGTGATAGCACTAAGTATAGGTATTAACAATAAGATCGAAGAAAAATTTGATGATATTGTTTTTTATGCCAATAGTCACTATATTGAGATCAAGATGGATGCCTTTCTTAGTCATTGGATCATCTAAATCTATGCCCCTAAGATTCCTAATGAGAGAAATATTCTCTTGAATGGTGTTGGGGGATTTGATTGTTATATCATTCTATTCAATGTCCCTAACATGTTTCGGTCTAGCATAAATACAGGGAAAGGATTGGATATCATCATTCATCGGCAAAGACAAAATTTCCTAAACCCACGTCAAGTTGCACAAGGACTTAGTGGACAATTACTAGTCTTTTCGTTCCTAGATCGCACCTAGTAACAATGAATTCGCTAGGGATCTTTCTAGATCCACACTTATTATTCATTTCCTACCTTGTACTTTGGTCAATTTATCAAAGTGCAAAGCAAGATCAATTTTGAACCATTTGGACAAAGATCCCACCATGACAACACCATACCATAATGATGGCTCGACCATTTCAGACCATCATGATGCCTCGATAGGACAGACCATCGTGATGGCTCGCTTGACCATCGTGACGCTTCGGTAAGTGCACACCATCGCGATGACCGACCCTTGGACCATTGTGATGCTTCATTTCTCATGGACCATCACGATGGTTCAAGACCATCGCGATGGCTCAACTATACCATCGTGATGGTCCCAGACCATCACGATTGTCCACCTAACACACCAAAATTAGGGTTTTGATTTTTGGCTATTTTAAGGCCAATTTGGGTGAATTTTTGAGTGATTAGACATATTGGAGACCTCTTACCTCATATTTGGAGAAAAACTTGTCTACCTGCTTTAACCTCCAAGAGACTAAATGTTCATAACTCCATACAAAGTCCATTTTTTAGCTCTAGGGCTCGTTGGAAAGCTTGTTTCAAATCCTATGTGATCTCAACCGTTTTTCTTGAGAATAATGTGTTGATATCTAGATAGGATAAATTGAAGTTGACTCATCTATGGGGTTAGAAAAGCAAGGGGGCACCATAGAATTTCACAAAGGAGAACCGGGACTCTTAAAAGTGTATACATCAAAGTGTCTAATCATTGATTTAAGAATTTTTCTAAACTTTGGATTTTGATGGGTCTAGCAAGAGCTATCCAAGGGCAATCAAATCAAGGCAAACAATGAACTAACTAAGGCTTGGGAAGCATGACTTCTTAGAATCAAAGTGATCATAGAAGCTAACTTGAAGTTGGAAGAATACTCAACCCCCTCAATCAATTATTAGCTTAGGCTAAGAGCGTGTAGCATTGTGGATTGAATTAGGACTGTAATAGGAATGCATCAAGTCCAAGAGACTTAATTGTTTCAAGTCTAAGTGTAAGCTAAAAGAGTGCAAAAAACAAAAACCCTAAAAGGTAGAGTCTTGACGAAACAAGAACTCAAAAGTACAATGAAAAGTCAATTCCTAACGACTACATTGAGACAAAACAAGAGTTTAAAAGGAATTAACAACAAAAAAGTGACTAAGAACAAAGAAGCATTGGTGATTAGAAAGTGTATTGAGTGAGCAAGGAAGATAAATTCATGAACCTTTGATCAGACAAGCACATAGGTAAGTTAGATTGACGAAGCCTTAGATCATCATAAGCAAGTGTAGGAACTATTGCATGTTCCTGAGCACAACAGTTGAATAGTTACCCATATGATTTGGGCTCAGATACCAGTGAGTCAGAAATGGCTTATAGCACGAAAAGACCGGAAGGAGGGTTAAACATAGCGTACTTAGAAAGACCAGAAGGACCCTATAGGACCCAATTAAAATATGTCCAAGCCAACCACCTAGGTGCTACGAGGATGGTTTGAGGAGATCAGTGGTGCAATTGCACAACCATGAACAACCCATTGGATTGGAACGACCAGTGGTAAAATTCAAGAGAGATGCATACCTCAACAAAGAAGGAACAATGTACATTATAATATTTTCCCCATCACGAGCGAATGTAAACGCTAGCCATCAAGGTGTTGGGACATCCTCAGCCCATGGCTCCCAAAGAGAGAAGAGCAAAGAAAGGTCGGAAGTAAGTTTAACTCATCCCATGGGGAGAGATAGACCAACCATGGAAATGGATAGAATGGAAAGACCAAGAGAACCAAGAATGCAAGCTGGCAGAAATGAATCTCCTCTACCTAGACCACGTGAACATCCAAGAATATTGGAACCTACCCAATTAGTAAAGTCGATGAAAAATACTTTGATGGGACAGGAGATCCCTATGACCATGTTGTCGAGTTTAAGCAAGTGTTGCGAGTGGAGCAAGTAGGAGATATGTTCACGTAGTACAATGATTTGGACTCATGTTAAAGAACATAGCTCTAACCTGGTTCCAATCATTTTAACAAAGGCAATTTAGGGATATTCATCACTTGTTAGAGTCATTTATTATTGAGTTCTCTAAAAGTGGAATCAGGCATAACACTTCCTCATTAATCCATAGCTTCAAACAAACCCCTCAGGAAATAGTTAGACTTGCGGGACGTAGGTTTAGACAGTACATTCAGAGATGCCCAATGCCAGAACTTCCTTCTCAGTCCAAGCAAGTTTCTTTGGTTTTGGATGGCCACTTGAGCTATAAACTATGATCCTATTTATATTTGAAGGAACCAAGAACACTAGAGCAATGTGTACAGATTTGTATAGGCATTGAGGATAATTTAGGAGATGAATTGAAACTTTCAAAGGTCTACAAAGACTCAGATAGCTCATCTCAATCATCCTCAGAACTTTCTAGCTCGATAGAAGAGGTAGCAAAAAAGGTGGCCCAAAAAATAGGAGTTTCTAGCAAGCAAATGCCCAGGTTAACAACAAACAAACATTGTTACACCTATGGTGGTGATCACATGGAAAATGTGTGTCCAAATGTAACACAACCTCAAGCCAACCCTAGTAGCCAATACTACATGATTGAAAGACAGTACACTAATTACATGGCAGAAGACTGCCCATATAACAAACAAGTAGTACGATAGAACTACCCACAGGCATACCCTCAACAAGGTAGATACCTAGGATAGTACAATGCTTAGCCTCATTACTACAGACCTCCATAGAACTACCCTTATCAGACTCAATAGAGACCACAACCAGTTTTGGCTCAGCTACCACCCCCACCAGCCAATGTCATTTCAGTCAAATATGTTGCTACATAAGAGAATGTCAGTAGGGCTTTAGTGCCTTCTTCAACCATGATCATAGAAGGTGATACCAATTCAAATAGATTAGACTCCACCCATGTAGATAGTCCACCCACATACTACATGGAGTCTCTAGAACATTTGGAAGCATATCAATATGATAGTCCACCATTGGAACCCAATTGTGTTGGGAAAGATGGATGGATACTCCAAGAGACTGAGTAGGTACTGCTAAACCTGCTTTGTACCAGCCCTCTTTTGCTTAAGAGTTGATAACTAGACCTCCTTAGCTTTCCAATGACATCATAAAATGTCCTATGTACTTTGGAAATGATGTGTGTAATGATTGAATCAAAACAGATAACTTTGGAAGTCACAAATTCAAGAAAACCTTCTATTTATGGCTTGACACCTGTTGAGTATTTTGCTCAGTTTGACCAGCACAGTAGGAATTGGAAAAATTTGGAGTATCTAATTAGCTTAGTAAGCTACCTATTCCAAGTGGAATGATGTAAAATGCTAAACTATGCTAAGAGAAATCAATTTTAAGCTATACCCCCGACTTTTTAGGAATGTAGCAGAAAATGACCAGAGATCACCTTGACGCAGATTTCTCCAAAATGGCTGAATAGAATGTCTTCAAACTTTGACCGCATGTAGATTACTTCAAGATGAATCCAACAAGCTTTTAATCACTGAAGTTGGTGAAGAATTGACTGAGATATGCACTTGACAAGTTGACAGACTTTTGAGTAGACTAACAGAGAACTCAAAGATGGACAATATGAATGTATGTATTAATGAACATTTGTATACAACTCCATTGGCATGAATCTCATTGCCAAATGGTGTAGAGAGGTGTGGGCTAGAGTGTAGACCTCACACACACTCAAAAATCAGTAATGCTAGGCTTGGGAGTGCTCTCTCTTACCCGCGACTTTTCATGTTCATTTTTATAAGAGAATGAGTGAAAGTTTGAATTCAAATTCAAACTTTTGCCTCCCTATGATCAAGCTCCTAAATGCTAGGAGATATTCTTTCAATCATACAACTAATTTTTCCACGAATCCTTTTGGTAGGTGATTACAAGAGATTCCAAGTCAATTTGACTTTTACAATGAGGTAAAGTGGTAATTAACCACTAGTATATGTTCCTATGCTTCTTCATGTATGTATAGACTTCAATGCATCCTTTGAGCCAAATGTGTAGGCTTGTAGTTTACACCAACAGCTCCCCCTCAAGCCAAACATTTTGGCTTAAGTCTTCATCTTCAATCTTCAAGTATGTCCTGCAATCCAATCATGGATTTGAACCTGCAAAGTTTGGTTCCATCCAAAGCTTTAGTCAACAAATCTGCACATTGCATGTTGGTTGATACATAGGTAAGTTGAATTTCCTTGCTTATCAATTTCTCTCTCACATAATGGTAATGGACCTCTATGTGTTTGGTCCTAGCATGGTAAATAGGATTAGCTGCAAGGTGAAGAGAACTTGTATTATCTCCAAAGATTATTGGAGACCTAGTAAATAAACCCAATTTTGTATACAAACGCTTAATCCATATTGCTTCTTGTGTGGCCTTAGCTAGTCCTCTATACTCTGCCTCTGTGGAAGACAAAGCAACAGTAGGTTGCTTCTTTGAAGACCATGAAATTGGTTTGTCACTTGCAAAAGAGATATATCCAGAAGTGCTCCTCCTATCATCCTTGCATCCTGCCCAATCTGCATTTGAATAAATTTTGATATCAATATCTGAAGTGTAAGGGAAATACAAACCATGGTTCTGTGTACCCTTGAGATACTTCAAGATTCTCTTGGAAGCCTCTAAGTGAGGTATCCTTGGCTTGTGCATAAATTGACTTAGCACACTAACTCCATATGCAATATGTATCCTTGTTAAGGTAGCATAGTTCAAGCTACCCACCATGCTTTGATAACCTATAATGTCCTTGACTTCATCACCTTCATGGGCACTTAGCTTTAGGTTTACCTCCATTGGAGTGCTTGCTACTTTAGCATCCTGCAAGTGAAACTTCTTCAACATATCCTGTATATACTTTTTCTGAGTAATATATATCCTTGAATTAGTGTAGACTAATTCAAGTCCCAAAAAATATTTCAATAGACCAAGATCATTGATCTTGAACTCCTTCATCATTTGACTTTTGATATATCTGATTCCATTGACATCATTACCTGTAATGATGATGTCATCAACATAAACACAAAGGTATATTACCTCTGAATTACTTCTCTTAATGAATAGAGAAGTATTTGCCTTGCTCATGACAAAACCTTGGTCTTGGAGGTTTGTAGTTAACTTGTAATTCCATGCCCTAGGTGCCTGCTTCAATCCATATAAAGCCTTTTTTAATTTGCAAACATATGTTACCTTCTTAGGGTCCTCATAGCCAAGAGGTTGTGACATATATACCTCCTCTGAAATCCATCCATTCAAGAAAGCATTCTTGACATCCAATTGGTACATATTCCAATTTTTTGATGCAGCCACACTTACCAACACTCTGATGGTTGGCATCTTGGTCACAGGTGAGAATGTCTCCTCATAGTCAATGCCTTGGTTTTGTGCAAAACCCTTGGCTACCAATCTGGCTTTGTACCTATTGATTGTGCCATCAGAATTCCTTTTAAGCTTGTAGATCCATCTGGATCCTATTACCTTCATTGAGTCCTTCTTAGGTACTAACTCCCATGTGTCACTTTCTTTAAGTGTATCAATCTCCTCATCCATAGCTTCTTTCCATTCTGATTTGGTTATTGCTTCTTCATACGATCCTGGTTCTTCATTTGACAAATCTTTGGCAAGATAAACAGAATGTTTAGTAACAAGAGATGTATCATACCCATATCTGATAGGTTTCTTGCTTTCTCTTTGTGATCTTCTAAATGGTTGAGTTGAAGATTCAGGTATGTCTTCAAGCTTCTTCATCTTCATTTTGCCTTTGGACTTCCATGCTTTGAATTCTTCAAGATTGATAGTGTCTTCATCATCTGAACTTGAGGCTTCATTCTGAGTAGGTTCCTTCTTTGTAAGACTTGGAAGTTCCTCTTCCAAATCATAGGGTAATTTGACCTTCCTGCATTCATTCTCATACCAAGAATCATTTTCATCAAAGACAACATCTCTGCTTACCATAAATCCCTTATTGATAGGATTATAAAACTTGTAACCTTTTTAATTTAGATCATACCCAATAAAGATGCATTTTTCAGCCTTTGGGTCTAGCTTACCTCTTATCTGAGAAGGAATGTGTACATATGCTACACATCCAAATATTTTGCAATTGTCAAGTGAAGGTCTCTTACCATGCCATGCTTCATAGGGTGTCATGCCATCAAGAGACTTAGATGGTAACCTGTTTATGAGGTAAGTGGCAGTAGAAACACTCTCTGCCCATAGATAGTTAGGTAACTTTTTCTCATTAAGCATAGATCTAGCTGTCTCAACAATTAATCTATTTCTTCTCTCAGCTACCCCATTCTGTTCAAGAGAATACCTTGTGGTTATCTCTCTTTTGATGCCTCTGTCCTGCAAGAAGTCTTCAAATTCATTGGAGAAGTACTCCTCCATCTGACCTTAGCCTCTTCAAATTCCTTCCTGTCTGATTTTCAACTAATGCAAGATATTTTTTAAAGCAATTAAATACCTCATCCTTGTGCTTCATGAAGTATAATACAGTCCATCTACTATAATCATCAATGAAAGACACATAGTACCTTGATCCTGAGACTGAGGGGTCTTTGCTTGGTCCCCATACATCTGTGTGTACAAGCTCTAGGTAGTCTTCATGCATGTATCCTTTCTTTGAGAAAGGTAACCTGTGAGACTTCCCAAATTGACAAGCACCACACTTATAAATCATATGTTGCTTGGATACATTAGGTATCCCAAGCACACATTGGTCCCTACACATTTGTTTCAAGGTTCTCTCTCGTATGTGCCCTAACCTTTTGTGCCAAATCTCAAGCTCTGAAAGTGTTTGATCTTTATAACTGTATAGTGCAATATTCTTTGTATCTTCCAACTCAAAAGTGAAAAGTCTACCTAATTTTTCTCCTTTAGCAATCCTCTTGAACCCATGTCTTGGATCCTCCACATATGCTCCATATTGGTTGAATCTAACCTGCAAACCTTTCTCCACAATCTGACCAACACTCATCAAATTTTTGGTAATGGTTGGTACATAGAGTACCCTGCTTAATAAATTCTGATTTCCATCACAAGTCTTAACATTTCCAACTTTAACTACAGAATGCTTTGTGTCATCACTTGTTTGGACTTGATGCTTACCTTTTGGTTCCTCAAGATCAGAGAGTAATGCTACATTGCCAGCCACATGATTTGAACATCTTGAGTCAATGTAGAATAGGTGGTCATCATTTGTACCTGACTTTGAAGTCATGTTCATGATCAGAAGAGAGTCATCTTGCTCCTCTGTGTAGTTGTTGTAATCCTTCCTGGATTTGAATCCTCCTTGATAGTTGCCATTGTAATTATTGTTGTAGTTGTTGTTGTAGTTATTGTTGTAGCCTTGGTGATGGTTGAATCTACCTCTTGACTGTGAGTAGCCACCTCTTTGGTATCCTCTTCCTCTCTGATTCTTGTAATTCCTGAAACACTCATCTGTAGTATGATTTGATAGACCACAAATGTTGCATGGTGAGGAGTTATAAGATCTCCCCCTACTTGGGTTACCTCCTCTGCCCCTTCTTCTTGAAGATCTACCTCACCCTGTATAGTTGGCTTGAGAAGTAGAGCCTTCATCTTCCACCTTCTTGCTTTTGCCTTTATCTTTAGACTTCTTATCAGTGTATAGGGAAAAAGAGTTATTACCTTTGGATGTGTCTCCATTTTTGTTGAGCTTTGCTTCATGAGTAAACAATTGTCCCATGAGAGTTGTAAGATCTGGAGTGTGCATGTCCATGTAGAGATCCATGGCAGTGGTGAAGCTTTCCCATTTGTCATCAACCTTGATCCCATTGATCACTTGCCTTACAACCTGTTCTTCTTCAATCTCTTCTCCTATGCTTGCTAACTGATCTGCTACATCTTTAATCTTGGTCACAAATTCTGAAACAGCTTGCTTAGGTTGCTTCCTTAGTGTTGTGAATTCAATCCACAACTGATTTTTCCTAGCCCTTGTGTTGGAGGAAAAATCTGATGACAAGGTTTCCCAAGTCTCTTGGGATGTCTTACAATTTCTAATATTTGGCAAAAGAAAATCAGATATAGAGTTGAGTAAATAAGACCTTGCCAATGCATCCTTAGCACACCATGTGTTGAGCTTTTCATGTTCTTCCTTGGTTGGTAATCCTCTTGCTTTGAATGAGGGCAATTCCTCATCTCCTGAGATGTAACCATAGAGACTCCTTCCTTGTAAGTAGGTCTTCTTCCTTAGAGACCATGCTTTATAGTTGTTCCTGTCCAATTTCTCAATAAATTAAGGAAAACCATCTCCCATTTTACCTTAGTTTGCTCTGATACCACTGTTGGGAAAGATGGATGGATACTCCAAGAGACTGAGTAGGTACTGCTAAACCTGCTTTGTACCAGGCCTCTTTTGCTTCAGAGTTGATAACTAGACCTCCTTAGCTTTCCAATGACATCATAAAATGTCCTATGTACTTTGGAAATGATGTGTGTAATGATTCAATCAAAACAGATAACTTTGGAAGTCACAAATTCAAGAAAACCTTCTATTTATGGCTTGATACCTACTGAGTATTTTGCTCAGTTTGACCAGCACAGTAGGAATTGGAAAAATTCCTTATAGGAGTATCTAAATAGCTTATTAAGCGACCTATTCCAAGTGGAATGATGTAAAATGATAAACTATGCTAAGAGAAATCAATTTAGCAAGTTAAGTTATACCCCCGACTTTTTAGGACTGTAGCAAAAAATGACCAGAGATCACCTCGACGCAGATTTCTCCAAACTGGATGAATAGAATGTCTTCAAACTTTGATATCATGTAGATTACTTCAAGCTGAATCCAACAAGCTTTGAATCACTGAATTTGGTGAAGAATTGACTGAGATATGCCCTTGACAAGTTGACAGACTTTTGAGTAGACTAACAGAGAACTTAGAGATGGACAATATGAATGTATGTATTAATGAACATTTGTATACAACTCCATTGGCATGAATCTCATTGCCAAATGGTGTAGAGAGGTGTGGGCTAGAGTGTAGACCTCACACACACTCAAAAATCAGTAATGCTAGGCTCGGGAGTGCTCTCTCTTACCCGCGACTTTTCATGTTCATTTTTATAAGAGAATGAGTGAAAGTTTGAATTCAAATTCAAACTTTTGCCTCCCTATGATCAAGCTCCTAAATGCTAAGAGATATTCTTTCAATCATACAACTAATTTTTCCATGAATCCTTTTGGTAGGTGATTACAAGAGATTCCAAGTCAATTTGACTTTTACAATGAGGTAAAGTGGTAATTAACCACTAGCATATGTTCCTATGCTTCTTCATGTATGTATAGACTTCAATGCATCCTTTGAGCCAAATGTGTAGGCTTGTAATTTACACCAACAAATTGGGAGCTCGACTATGCCAATGTCATGTATGCCAACCCTAACCCATGGCCCCGCTTGAGACATCCAAGACCATAGGGCCCTAAAGGACCATGCTTTAGGTGCCAAGGAGATCATTTCATAAAGGATTGCCCACATCCTCCGATAGCAGGATAGTCACAATATTATAGCATTCAAGAATTTTGTGTAGAATGTGGTAAAGAGCATACTATAAGAGATTGTCCTAAGAACCTTGCTAATGCCTCAAAGGTAACACCCGTTAATGTGATAGGTATTGTGCACACCTCATACGGATCCAGTCCTACGGATGTGCCTATCCAAGCTATAACAAGAGCCCAGGTGCTATTGCAAAATCAACAACCTACTCCAAAAAAGATAGCTGAGACTAGTGACGTTGGAGAATCTAGTGGTAGAAAGACAAAATGTTGGAAGGATTCACAAGAGAGAATCAAGAGAAAGTGGAGTAAAAAGATAAATGAGTTGGAAGGAAGATTAAAGGAAACTAGAGCTAAAATCCTAGAATTAACTTCGAAAGAGTCGAATAAAGAAAACCCAGCTCAGAGACCAGGATCAGTTTTAGCTGAACCCATACCTGAAAACCTAGACATGATGTTTCGAGCATACTAAGCAAGATTAAAAGAAGGACCCCAGGTAGTTGAATTGAGTAAGAACTATCCAAGAGCACACTTAGAAATTGAGAGAACTAAACTTTGCATGAAAATGGTAGAACTAGCCCAAATGCCTTTCAATATATCAATTGGAGTAATATAGCAAAACCAGAGTTACACTTTCAAGGATTATTGGAGAGGCTAGAATGCTTGATTGCTAGCAACGAGAAGACGAATCTACAAAAGAAATCTATTGTTCCTGAGACACAGGAAGTTAATGCACCATCCCTGTCTCAAGTGCCAAATATTGAGGTCAAAGACAATCTGTCTTCCATACATAAGTACTCCGAAGGGTTTCTAAAAGAAATCCAAGAAGAAAAGTGGAGATGCGAACAAGAAACTAATCCCCCTATCCAAGAGATAGATGACTTACAGGAACAATGCCCCCAAGACGTACCTTCTATCTATGATGATGTAGAGGAAGAGCAACTTAGTGAGCAAACGGATTTTGAATCTAACGCCTTTCAAGAGTTACCTCAGTTCACAGGACCTTGGGAAGCTAAGTCTATTAGTACAAGAGCACCCACCATAATAGTGAGAAATGAAGAATCAGTAATCCCTAGAAACATGGAAGTAATTAAGAACACTAAAGTACAGGGTCATCTCACTTTAGAAGAATTGTTGGAAATTAAGCCAGAGTTGTGGAAGCATGTAGCAAATCAATTCTCAGTAGCTGCTTCCGCTCACTCTCAAGAAACTTCCCATAAGAAGGTACCAAAAATACCCGTGCAAAGAATTGGAGATACGAGCGAGGGAGAGGAAGGTAATACCTATCTTCCAATAACCCATCAAGGCTACACCACTAAAGCCATCCTAGATTTAGGAGCGAGAGTAGCCATCGCTACCACTGATTTATGGAAACATTGGGGCAAGCCAGCATTAAAACCCACTAGAATGAAGCTACAAATGATTGGCGGACACATTTAGAAGCCATTAGGCTTACTAGAAGGCATATCTCTCACCACTTGTGGTGTAGAATTTGAGCACACTTTCTTCATCTGCGATTTTGGGAAAAATCATGCTTATGAGATGATTTTAGGATGACCATTCATGCGTCAATTGAAAATTGTACAAGATTGGGGAACTAATTCCTTGTTCTTGCAACTTCTAGGAGTAAGCACCAAAATTAATCTCAAGGGCTATTCTCATCGAGATGTTCCCCCAATCTAGTGGAATACCATCCATAGGACATAAGAAGAAATAGAGTCTATGCATTCATTAGAATCAAACCCATCATAGTTGCATGAGGACACTCATTTATGGATGTGTAAGGTCGCCAAACAAGAAGAAGAATGATTAGAAGCCAGAACTTTAGGTTCAGAACGACACCCACGAACCCTTCAAGATTCTACTTATGCACCAATAGTGTTTCTAGACGAAAAATTTGAACCTCATGGTTGGGCAGAGATCTTAGCTACGATGGATATAGAAGTGAACGAAGAACAATGGACTCCTCATTGTGATGAGGACGGTTATGACATTTCCATCTTTATGATAGAACCTGTTGAGGAAGACTTTATCCTAGAAGAATGCATGGAAGTGGCTCAAGAATTAGATGAAACGAGTGATGAGGACCTAGTGTCCATTATCATGGAACCCTTCTGTTCAACAGAAGAGGAGCATCGTTACTTTGTGGAAGCCAAAACCCCTGAGACAAACAAGGAAGATCAAACGGAACAACCCAAGTCACTCACTGAAGATACAGAAACTAAGCACAAGAAGAGAAAGAAATCACCTAAGACAAAAGAAGAAGAAGAACCACTCATGGATTTACCAGAGAACTTTAGAAAGTATGAAATAGAAGATAGAAGAATCATGGTACAAATGCCTAAAAGAGAAGCAGGCATTGGAGAAGTATATGATAACCAAGAGAAAACCAAAAAAAATCATAGTCACCATAGAAGACGGAGAAGAAAAATGCACATACATAGGGCATGATTTGACAAATGAAGAAGAAGAAGAGTTGACCACCCTATTGCGTGAGTATAGAGATGTGTTTGCTTGGAGATACAAAGATTTGAAAGGAGTAGACCTAGATATATGCTCTCATAGATTCTCATGACTCCAAAGTCCAAACCTACTAAGCAGAAACCATACACGTACAATGATAATTATGTTGCCACGATTAAAGAGGAGATAGATCCTTGATAGAAGCACGATTTATTTATGAAATTGAGCATGCCGAATGGGTATCTCCCATTGTGGTCATGCCCAAGAAAAATGGGAAATTGTGTGTGTGTGTGTGTGTGTGTGTATTAACCTCAAGAAAGTTAATGCCACCACAATTAGGGATAGTTGTCCTCTTCCTATCATGGAACACTTATTGGAACGAGTCATGGGGAGGGAGTTTACAGCTTTCTTGATGGATTCTCAGGTTATAATCAAGTAGCCATTGCTCCTAAAGATCAACACAAGATGGCCTTTGCCACAGACTGGGGCATATTTGCATTTCGTATGATGCCATTTGGGCTCACAAATGCACCCACCACCTTTCAATGACTCATGTGTCATGTTTTTAAGGAATTCTTAAGAAAGAATTTGGAATTCTATGTGGAGGACATAGTGCACATTCTAACATGAGGCATACCCATGTCCATGAATTAAGACAAATTTTTGACAAATGTCAAGAATATCAGGTTTTCTTGAAACCAGAAAAGTGTGTTTTCATGGTCAAGCAAGGAAAAATTCTAGGACTCATTGTGTCGATGAATGGGATTTCTATGGAGAAAGAAAAGGTTAGAGTAATTGCAGACCTATATGGATCTTCCCATAGCTTACGCAAGTAGACAACTAAATGTAGTGGAAAGAAATTACACCATGACGGAGCGCAAAGGATTAGGAATGATTTATGTGGTAAAGAAATTCAGGCATTACTTATTGGCAAACAAGTTCAAGTTGTTCACGGATCATCAGGCACTGTTGTACTTAGTCAATAAGACTTGTAACATTGGACGAGTGATACATTGGTTTCTATTACTCATGGAGTACGACTTTGAAGTGGTAATCAGAAAGGGAAAGACAAAACTTAGAGCCAATCACCTTTCAGGATTAACTACTGGAGAAGCTCCTCAAGGGATAGCAGATGAACTACCATATGCATATCTGTTTAATCTTGAGATGGTACCTGAATGGGCCAAACCCATTGTCCCCATTCTCACATTTGGACCCAAGAATCCTAGGGTTAGGATCAAAGAAGGAGAGATCACAAGATACGAGATACTGGTAGGAAGCATATATAAACAAGATAATCAAAAAATTCTTGCTTATTGTGTAGGTGAATCAGAACACAATAATTGGTTGCAATAAGCACATGTAGGTGCATTATAGCAACATCATTCGAAACACCATACATTGCAGACTTTGCATAGACTAGAAGTGTATTGGACTTCTATGGAATCAGATGCCTATAGGCTATGTAAAGAATGCCCAGTTTGTTGTGAAAGAACACGTGGAACATGCCACTTTGTATCATGTCTCTTACACCATAATGGAGTGAACCAATGGTAACATACCTGAGGACGAAAACATTCCCTCAAGGAATGACATTAGCAAGACAAAGAACTCTAGAGAAAAAACCTCAAGACTACTCACTCATTGGTGATAACCTATACAAACGAAGAAGAGACGGATACCTAAGACAATGTGTTCATGAGAGTGATTATTTAAGCATATTAAAGACTGCAAACCAAGGTGTTCCAAGAGGTCATTTTGGCCCCGATAGAGTAATCAAAGCCATATTATTTGTAGGATTATGGTGGCCCCGTTGGAGTTAGACATCTGCGGAAGCACGCGAACAGCACAAGGAAGAAGAAGAAGCTTGGACCACAACACACAATACTGAATGTATTACTAGAGAATGTACAAAGATAAGTATCCCATTAGGGCAATAGGCGTATGTAAAAGCTAGGGGAAAAAACCTCCTAAAGAGGGAAAAAAGTGCCCCGGCAGTCCTAGTGTGTTCACACACACTACCTAAATATATCAACAAATCCCCCCTGGGAGTGATGTGGTGAACAAGGAGCTGGCACTCATGTATAAGGAAGTGCCAAGCTATGTGGAATCACTCCACAACAGGAAGTAAGCCCAAAGCTTTGCGGAAAGCTTCAAACTTCTCCCTAGGCAGAGCCTTCGTGAAAACGTCTACAATGTTCTCCTACGTGGGCACATATGCCAAGCTAATCTCCCCAGCAGAGAACCTCTCCCTGACATAGTGATAATGCACCTCAATGTGCTTAGTGTGAGCATGGAACACAGGGTTCCTCGCAACTGCCAATGCGCTCTGACTATCAGTGAAGATGGTGGTGGCAGAAGTCTGACCAACACCAAAATCAGCCATAAGGCGTCTGAGCCACACACACTCAACAACCACTGTGAAAGCTACCCTATACTCAGCCTCACAACTGGAACTGGCCACAATAGGCTGCTTCTTGCTCAACCAAGATATACATGAGCTACCAAGCATGAAGCAAAAGCCACTAGTGGACGAGTGTCATAGCAACTAGCCTAATCAGAGTCAGAAAAAGCATGCAAATCTGGTGGTAGTGATCCCCCTTGGGATAAAACAACCCAAGTAGATGAGTACCACTCAAATAGCGAAAGATGCGCTTAAGTGCCTACCAATGCTTGACTCCTGGGCAATACATAAACCTGGTCATCTGTGAGACAGCAAACTGAATATCTAGTTGAGTAATGCATAAGTAAATCAAGCATCCAACAGCCTACTAATAGAGAACAACATCAATTGCATCTCTAGCATCATGAAGACTCAATCGTAAACCTGTCTCCATAGGAGTGGCAATAGGCTTACAGTCTTCAAGGCCAAAACGCAGCAATAATGTGTCAATATATCTCATTTGAGACAAATCCATTCCACCATCAACTTGCATAAACTGGATGCCAAAATAGTGATGCAAATGCCCCAAATCAAACATCTCAAGTGAGGCATGCAAATCAGCCTTAAAATCAGCAATATGCTTCTCAATAGGACCAGTGAGCAGCATGTCGTCAACATAGACAACAATGATCAGAAGCACATCATTAGCACGCTTAACATATAAGGTGCTTTCAGTTCGACTGTTCTCAAAACCATGTGCAATCAGATAGGCATGTATCTTCTCATATCAAGCACGTGGTGCCTGCTTTAAACCATATAATGCCTTCTTTAACCTGCACACCTGGTTTTCATGCCCTTTCTGCACAAAGCCACAGGGCTGAAAAACATACACTTCTTCATGCAAGTCACCATTCTGAAATGTTGTCTGATGTACATTCCAACCATGATGAGTTGCAAGTGCACAGATGCTCCGGACAGTAGTCATACAACATGTAGGTGCAAAGGTCTCATCAAAATCAATTCTCTTTCCTGTGCATAACCCTTTGCAACAAGCCTAGCCTTATACCTGTCAATTGTACCATCTGGTTTACGCTTCAGCTTGTACACCCACTTAGTGCCAATGGCCTTCTTGCTAGGAGGCAAGTCACATAAAGACCAAGTACCATTCTTCATTATAACATCATATTCAGATTGCATAGCAGCCACCCAATTTTCTGAATTTTGTGCTTCATCAAACGAAATAGGCTCATTCTCATCATAGAGACTAGATGCAGCCATAGCATAGCAATCTAATGCAAAAGAGGCATTATGAGAGCCTGAACGAGTACGATATGACATAGGTGCATCTAATTTGTTGTCACGCAAGGTCTGCACCAGCCATTTTGGCATAGTTCTTGCTTGCTCAATATCAACTCTCTCATCAATAAGTGCAACATGTACATCTGCATCAGAAATGGAATTATCTGCATCATCACATGAAACCTGCAAAGGTTGAGAAGTTTCCTCATTAGGACCTGCACTAGACTGTCCACCTGTAAAAAGAGGCAGCAAAGTATCATACATGTCTTTGGAGCTAACAGATGTCTCCTTAGTACATGAAAGCAATGGCTGAATAGCATCATCCACAAAAACAACATCACGGCTAACCACAATGTGTTTAGTATGTGGAGATACAAATGATAGCCTTTACTTTCAGAATTGTACCCAACAAAAATACATTTTACTGCTTTATCATCCAATTTTCTGCAATGTTGTTCAGGCACTAATGCATATGCCAAACAACCAAAAACACACAAATGTGCAACAGATGGCTTGCGATCATGCCAAGCCTCATATGGAGTGATAGAATGCAACGCTTTAGTGGGACATCTGTTCAGTACATATGTTGCACACATGACAGCCTCAAGCCAAAAACTATGTGGTAAAGCCTGACTCTTGACCATGCATCTCGCCATCTCCATGAGTGACTTGTTCTTTCGTTTAGCAACTCCATTCTGTTGAGGTGTATACGGCACTGTACACTGGTGTTTTATCCCACGTTCAGCCAAAAATGCATTAAAATCAGAAGACATATATTCCCCCCCTCGATCAGAACGGAGGGTGCCCATTTTACATGCTGACAGATTTTCAGCCAAAACCAAAAACTGTTTGAAGCACGTGAACACTTCAGACTTTGCCTTCAATGGATATACCCATGCATGCCTAGAAAAATCATCGATGAAAGTCATGAAGTAAAGATAATTCCCAAAAGAAGGTGTCTGCATAGGGCCACAGACATCACTATGTACAAGCTGCAATTTCTGAGTAGCCCAAACTGAACCATCTTTTGGAAAGGATGAATGCTGCATTTTGCCCAAAATACAGCCTTCACAAGCATGTTTTCCAGGTGCCTCAAGTTTGGGCAAAGAGGACACCATTTCAGATTTCTACAGGCGTAGCAAACTAGCAAAATTCAGATGAACAAAGTGTGCATGCCAAAGCTTTGCATCTGACATAGCCTGAGAATCATTTACTGCACATGCCAAATCATTTACAGATCTTTCACAGTCTATGAGCTTATACAAAACACGACATAAAATGCTAGAAGCAATAATCACATCACCATTTGACAGATCATAAACTGTACACCTATCATCAACAAATTTCACAACCAAGCCAATCTTGGCTAATGCAAAAACTGATAATAGGTTCTTCTTGATCCCTGGCACAAATAAAGCATCTGATAGTGAAAGAACTACCATCAGCAGTAGTCAAAATGATCTTACCAACTCCCATAACAGGATAAGAGGAGTTGTTGGCGCATGTAACCGTATTCCCTATAGGGGTAGGCTCAAGTGAAGAGAAGAAACTGCGCTGCGAGGTAATATGTTTGGTTGCCCCACTGTCAAAATACCAAACATCTGAGTCTACTATAGACATGCACTGATCATGAGAAGATGGATCAAAACTACAAACAGTAGTAAACGCCCATTCTTCTTCCTGCACAAGATTAGCAGACTCTGTTTTTGGTGTAGAGGCCTCTGTAACAACCATTCCAGCCTCTTTCTTCTTTGCCTCTTTAGCAGCCAGTTTTGGACAGTTCTTTACGATATGATCATTCCCTTTACAGTACTTACAAAACAATTTCTGCTTTTCTGATTTCTTCTCATCTTTATCTTCCTTCTTCGAATATGCAGAATTAGCAGATTTCCGCTTACTAGTTGAAGAGCTCCATTTTCCTTTGCCCTTCTGACTAGCCAGGAAAGCTTGATCTGCAACTCGCATAAGGACATGTTCTACCTGGACTGATCTTCCTGCAATAGAACAGAGACTAACTCTTCAAATGACAAGGCATTTGGATTGCCTTTCATCATCAACCGAAGAGTAGAAGCAAAACTCTGATATGAATTAGGAAGACGATTCAGAACGGTCTACACAAGTGAGCTATTTGGTATAACCTCATCAGCAGAAATCAACTGTTCCTTCAAGTCTTTGATCTTTGTTAGGAAACTCTCCATAGAATCACCTTCATTCATGTGCTTACTCTCCAACTGTTTTCGGAGGTAAGCAACACGAGCCTCATTCCTAGCTTGGTACAATGTGGTAAGTGTATCCCAAGCATCCTTAGCTGTTCTACAAGAGCAAATATGAGGAATAATGGCACGTTTGACAGACAAAGCTATCAATACATGTGTCTGGACATCTCTGCCATTGCAACGAATCTGCTCTACAATAGGTGCGGCAGAAACCGTAGCATGAATAGGAATATGCAGAATATCATCATCTTCGACACCTTCTGCATCAGCTTCAGTACCTGCAGTTGTAACAATTGCAGGTGTGATAGGACGTTTTTCGACACCCTGCACAATCTTCCACAGTCCTTTTGCAACCAACACATGTCACATCATATAAGCCCATAACGGGTATTTGGTACCATCCAACTTATCCTCAACAGCCAACATACGGAATACATCACTGCTTTCAGCCATGGCCGGTGACTAGAATACCTTGATGCAGAAAATTGATTGTATCTCAAAAAGTTGAATAGAACTACCCAGACGAATTCTGCTACACCTGTAGCAAACTTTGAGACGCTTATACTGGCGAACAGAAACTGGTATATACCTTTGGCATAAAAAGACGAAATAGCCTGCACAAGTGCTGTGATAGTATGTTTGGAGGCCAAAACGAGCTCAGATCGCGATTTTGACACCACAGAGCTTCGCGGTTTTGATCTCGAAAACACGTTGTGTATGCTCACCAAAATTCGTGCGATTCTGAGATTGCAACCGGAGGAGTGTCAATGGCACCCTAGATGAAGCGATGACCTGCTCTGATACCAATTGTTGGAGTTAGACGTCTGTGGAAGCATGCGAACAACACAAGGAAGAAGAAGAAGCTTGGAGCACAACACACAATACTGAATGTATTACTAGAGAATGTACAAAGATAAGTAGCCCATTAGGGCAATAGGCGTATATACAAGACGAGGGAAAAACCTCCTAAAGAGGGAAAAAAGTGCCCCGGTGGTCCTAGTGTGTTCACACACATCACTACCTAAATATATCAACAGGCCCACTCTTCATATGGATGCACATATCTATGTTAAGAGATGTGATGTGTGCCAGAGAAGTTTCTTACTCATAGAGATGAAATGCCGCTGAAACCCATGATGGGAGGATGTGCATTCTCTAAGTGGGGTATAGACTTTCTAGGACCCATTAATCCCCCTGCTAAAGGAACTCATGCCGAATACATCATAGTAGCGACAGATTATCTTAACAAATGGGTAGAGGCTAAGGCCATAAAAAAGAATGATGCTCACACGAATGCAAAATTCTTATTTGAAAATGTCTTTACAAGATATGGATTGCTTGTAGAGTTAGTGAGCGATGAAGGAACTCAATTTATAAACCAGGTCACTGAACATTTGTTACAGGATTTTATGGTGATTCACAAGAAATCTGCACCATATCATCCTTAGGCCAATGATCAAGCAGAAAGTACTAACAAGATCCTTTGTGATGTACTGACAAAACTTGTGGACAATAAACATTCAGATTGGGACAAATAGTTACATCACATTGTTTAGGCATATCAAGTGGCCTACAAGTCCGTACTCAATGCAACTCCCTTTCAGATGGTTTTTGGTCAAAACGATGTGCTCCCTTTGGACTTTTTGATACCCACCCTTAAGGTTGCACAAGAACATCAGTGGACAGGCCATGAATTATCATCAAGAATAATGGACTTGGAACGATTAGGAGAAACTAGGTTGAAACTTCAACAGCAGGCATATATGCAACAAAGAAGTGACAGAAAGCCTATTTTGATGCACATGTGAAATACAAAGGCCTAAAAGAAGGTGAAGTAGTCCTAGTGTATACATTGAAACAACATGCATAAGTGGAGCAGTTCAATTAGCCACACTAGAGGGCGAGATAATGCCTAATTACATTAGTGGCTGTCGAGTCAAGCTTTATCAGGAACCTCTTACTGAGGATATGCTTAGGCGACTCACGTTGGCAAAGATGCATAAGGAGGAAGAAAAGATAATACGTGAGGAAGCTCATGCAAAAGCTCTAAAACGCATTAAATGCATGAAATTAAGAAGACAAGGACTAAGACGAGAGCATGATAACCAATTCAAGGAAACACCGAGATATCCCATGGCCATGTGTCAACAAAAGTCGACTGCTCATCCTAGCATCGTGGATAGGAGACCATTTGTGACAGTCATGCTAGAACAAGGCAACACCCACCATGAGCTTAGGGCTTTAATTGATTCAAGTGTTGCGACTAGTGCGATTAGGTGGTCTCACTATAAGGACTCAAGAATAGAAATACTGCCAATTGAGGCATACCTCATAGGGCTAGGAGGCATGGAAACCCATTGCATGGGTGAGGTGGACCTTCTTATCCTCATACATGAAGCGTCCATGACTGTGAAACTACTAGTGTTCCATGACGATGACCTGATAGAACCATAAATTCTTCGCCAAGATTGGTTATACGATCACTTAGTGGACCTAAATTTTAGACAAGGCTCCCTCCAGCTTAGGACCTTAGACCAGCAGCGAGTGATACCGCTTGACTTCCCTAACAATACCCCACTTGAGGAATCCAACCCCATACCATATGAAATGATTGTGAAGGAGGATTGAAAGATCTTTGGACAAATCCATCAGATAAGCACGCTCCTTCCAAAGTAAACCCATGAGAGCTTGGCAATGGATAGTTGTCAGTCAAAAGGATGTCAAGAGATCTTCCCCTGGTCTTCCTTTGCACAAGAAGGGTTCTACATTAATAGTCGGGTGGGCTACATCAGTGGCCAAATGGGCACTGTAGCCTCCTGTGACCCATCCTCCACACTTTGCACAGACCAACCTAGATCTGTTGTATAGAATTCATCACTTCCTGATGGGCAGGTCACGCAAGTGTTGGACCTCCCTTCTTTTCCAAAGCAGAGTGTCAACCAGACCTCTCAACCCCAACCACAAAGAAGTCAACCATGACTCAGGAACCCAAACCGACGACCATCCCAAACAACTCAAAGGTGGAAGCAGTATCAACAGATTAAGGCAAGTGGCACAAAGCAAGTATGGGTGCCAAGAGGACAAAAAGCACCATCAGTTTCCAACAACAGTGCAGACTATGATGCAAAGAAGCCAAGCCAGAAGCAGAGTCAATATCCAATCTACCCTCGACCTTATGTTCCATCGATAAGGACTAGATAGATTTGGATTGCCAAGAAGTATGAAAGCCTCTCAGTCCAAGGGAAAGTGCCTATACACAATGATATTTTGCCCAAACTTTCTAATGCTAGGTCAGCTTTTATCACCCTAAGTCCCCAGTTTCACTCCAATGTAACCTTGGAGAAGACGGAAAAATACGTGCACAAATAAGTATCCAACCCCAGTGATTCCTTCTAACAACCTCCCCCTCTCCTTGCTCACTCTTCCTTCCTTTCGTTATTTCGCACCCACACGTACACGCACATTCACACATGCACACCCCTCCACACACTCTTACTTGTTTGCACATACACTCTTACTTACCCGCTCACTTTTTTTACTCACACTTACCCATGCATAGACTTTCATACACCTAGAAACCCTTTGCACCGGCACCCAAAGCCCCCCCCTTGTTTAGCTAACTCATGAAAAAAGACAGGGAGTTGAAGAGCACCATCTCTGAGGAACCCCCATGAGCTGCTGAGAGCTCCCATACCTGCAAAACGAGAAGAAGCAAACGAGAGGGCGACCCCGCGAGAGAAAGAGACAGCCCCCCCCCCAAAAAACTTTTTATTTTCTCTTCTTTTCTCTTTAGTCACCCACGCCCCCGACACTCTGACCCTTGATAATTCATATTCTTTTCTTTCGACCGCCCTCCTACACACGTAAAATCCCAAAGACAAACACAATAAAAAAAAATCCAGCTCCCGCGTGTGTACTGACGAGCACCTCCCACCCCCCTGTGTTGTTCATGTCCTTTAACTCTTGACACCTGTCTTGCAAGGGCGACCATACCACTTGCTGTTGTGATGACCATAGGTGTACGATAGCACTAAAACCTCTTTTTTCACAACCAACCATAATAATGGATGGAAGTAGGTGGAACAACAATGGACTGATCATAACCAAAATAAACAGCAGAATTCTGATAGGCCACCACCTTGAGTGCCACAAATCTCTCGAATCATTCATATATATTTTCTTCATACCAATGGTCGTTAGAAACCTCAAGAAGAAAAAATGGAACATTCCATGCTAATCTGGAGCACTCCCCTTGTATCTGTTGAGCCAATGTAGAGCATTCTCAACATGCCCACATAGGTGATGATCCTTTCCTTCCTAACCTGCAAAGTCCCCATTAATGAACCCCAAAAGGATACCTGCAATCAACATATAATCTGCAAACAGAAAGCATGCTCGTGCACGAAAACCAACAAATGATACAGTTAACATACTCCCCCCTTCTACTTGCGAAGTCGTCCCCGACGAGCCCAATATGTTCCTGCACTCAAATCATCCAATATTTGCTCATCACTCAATCAAATACAAATCTTTACCTTGCATGCCTATTCTCTTCTTCGTCAATGTAGCACCTGCAACCACCCTCATACAATCATCGATTAGTACCAAAATCCAATCATGTCACTTACCATCTTTGTCCATCTTCTCGCATCTTCATCGCCATATCCACCTGTCTACAAACTCATCAAAATATTAGAACCTTTCGTCATCAAATCACAATAACATTTACAACCAAAATGGAAAGAGCAAACACAAATCAAGAAATCACATCCCACATCCTCGTCACACATGCAAGCTCATCACATCCCATATGCATTCAAGCAGAATGTCCATCCACATTTCCTCTCTCCTCACTCTTCTCGACTATTCGATCAATACCTCACGAATCTCCCATTACACATGCATATTCAACCCACCTTTCACACGCACCATATTTATGTAAACAAGTACCATTCTTAAATTTCAATTTTTTTGATGCCCTACTCGGCTATACTTCCACCTCCCCAATTCTTCTTTCGTTTCTCATCGAGCCCTCCTATGTATTTGTCATGCCTCTTCGACCTAGGGTTTCTACTACCCGCTTTCCTTTTCATCAACTCTTTGCTTTTTTTTTTTCTTTTTTTTTCTCCTTTTCAACTAAATTCTATGCTAGGTCACCACCACACCTCTCTAACTTGACGAATATACGGCAAAGACCTCTCAAGTCTAACGTCAGGTCACCTCGACAAGATCGCTCGTCATCAACGTGCTTCAGGACATCGCAAGTAGTTGCACAACCTAAGAACCAAAATGAACACCTCCCAAGAGCTCGCAGACGAACAAAGTCACTAGCATGCTTGGATCCCTCGAGTCCAAGTCTTCCACAAACACTTCGCAACCAAAAACCTAGCTGAGCTTAAGCTTCGATTCGGCATGCCTCATCAGGAGTCCACACATTCCAAGCTTCCCACAAACACAGATCCGAGCGTCATGCTCTCTCACCTCTTTTCTGTCCCCCCTCGAGCGAGGAATTTGTCTCATTCTTTTTTTCCACATTTTTTTCTCTATTTTTTTTCATCATTTTTTTCACATATTTACTCACACTTGCCGGCCTACGCCAAAGCTAGGTGCGACTCGTGGCCCTGACCACCCGGTCAGGTTTGTTCCACCCATCTACCAACCCAACGCAGTGCGCAACACATAGACAGCTAGCCCTATGCGAAACCGACGTCGGTTCGTGGCTTTGACCACCCGGCCAAAGTGAATCCACCCACCTATCGGCCCACATAGGCACGTAGCCACATGCACACACACATAAACATATTTTTTTTTTCTTTTTTTTCATTCCTGCATCTCGAGAATTAGGAGACAAAAGAAAGGACCTTTTCCCAACCATCCCGATCACGACACACACACATAAACTCCCTGTGGACATCCTGATGAGACACATCTCCTCTCTGCCGTTGCTCAAGCCAAAATCTGACCACTAATGCCATGGTCAACTTTTCCTCTCGAAACCCACACACACTAACTACCTTGCCGACCTGGAACCTCAAAAAGTGTCACTTCAGTCCTAAGCGTACAACCAACTTGGTCCATCCTTCCTCACATCTCTAACTCGCAATCCGCAAAGCAAACCCTAATTAGACTCAAGCCGTCCTCACCGACATCCATCGCCTCATCTATTTTTTCATCTCCAACCTTTTCCTCGCGGAGATTCCACCTTACCTGATAGATGACACGGAAAACTACTATTGGCCGTTGTACCTCTTAGTGCCTCAAGCCTCGCCGCTAGGTCTCTTAGTCCTTTTTTGTTGTGCTCAATATCACTCTGGTATTGGAACAGGTCACAGCCGATGCTTCAGAACCGATTCCATATTTTCTCCATCTTTTCATCTAGATCTCTCATCTTTTTTTCAGATCCGAGGGGAACATCCTCCCTCTTCTCAACTCGAGCAGTCAACTTCTCGACTTCCTCTCTAATCGACCTTTCCTCCCAAATCCTACTCATATTTTCTACATCTAGATCTTCTACCTTCTTTGACAATTCATTCTTCATCCTTTCTAACTCCGTTCCGAACGCATCCAACCTATCCAACACTGCTTTCGGCTCTTCCTCCATTTTCCCTGCCCTCGGGTCCTCCATCTACCCTCGAGTCTCGTCCTCTTTCTGATTCATCCATCTACCGAGCTTACTACTCAGCCTTGCATTCTCTTTCTCTACTCGTCTCACTTTCTCATCACTCTCTGCTTGGGCACACTGCATCCTTTCTAACTCCAGGTGGACATCCTCACCGACTCTACCCGCTTGATCACTATATTTACCAATCAAACTTTGCACTCTTTCCATTTCTTGCTCTATTTGCTCAAGTCTCTTTATCAGGTTCTCCTCATCTCTCTCGGACTCCTCTTCGATTGCAACTCCCAAGCAGTCACCTACCATCAAGCCGGATTTGAGGTCCAAGCTCAAGTTTTCACTCTGAGGCCTCACAAGGTCTTTCCTCAAGCTTTTGTTCACCCTTTTCAACTCCTTGTTTTCACTTTCCAATGCTCATACTTGCGTTTCCCAAGCTCCTAAGACCTCGGTAATTTCCACTTGAGTTTCCTCTAAATTTTCTATTTTGATCCTCTCGTTATCTTGCTCTTCTCGCAGACATTCCAACTGACATAGTATGCTTGCCAACGAACTCTCTTTATCTTCGGCTTTCACATAAAAGGTCGCAACCTGCGGACTAACCTCTTTTGCCACGACCTCCTCAATGAGAACATCCTTTGCGCGACACACGTGCTCACACAACCTTTTCTCTCCACAATCCGTGCATGCAGGAACAAAGTCCAATGGACTAGACACACGAGGGCAATATTTTGCAATGTGCCTGACTTTCTCGCAACACCAACACCTAATATAATTCGAGATTGGACCAACCCAGCGACATTCATATGCACGGCTTCGCATTGAGCGTCCAAACCCGCTTTGACTTCTAGTCCCTTCGGAGTTCATCATCCTCGGGCCAACCTTTTGAAAATCCCTAACTGGCATTATTTGTGCAAGCCTTTATCAGGACCAAAGCAACCAATCGGGGGCTTAGCTGTGCCACACAGTTGGGGCACCAAGCGAGCTCGTAGCAATCTCTATGAGATGTGCTAAGCCAATTCCCGGCAAACGCACCAAAATGAAAGCCTCTTAGTCCAAGGGAAAGTGCCTATACACAATGATATTTTGACCAAACTTTCTAATGCTAGGTCATCTTTTATCACCCTAAGTCCCCGGTTTCACTCCAATGTAACCTTGGAGAAGACAGAAAAATACGTGCACAAATAAGTATCCAACCCCAGTGATTCCTTCTAACAACCTCCCCCTCTCCTTGCTCACTCTTCCTTCCTTTCGTTATTTCGCACCCACACATACATGCACATTCACACATGCACACCCCTCCACACACTCTTACTTGTTTGCACGTACACTCTTACTTACCCGCTCACTTGTTTTACTCACACTTACCCATGCATAGACTTTCATACACCTAGAAACCCTTTGCACCGGCACCCAAAACCCTCCCCTTGTTCAGCTAACTCATGAAAAAAGACAGGGACTTGAAGAGCACCGTCTCTGAGGAACCCCCCATGAGCTGCTGAGAGCTCCCATACCTGCAAAACGAGAAGAACCAAACAAGAGGGTGACCCCGCGAGAGAAAGAGACAGCCCCCCCCCCAAAAAACTTTTTATTTTCTCTTCTTTTCTCTTTAGTCACCCACTCCCCCGACACAATGACCCCTAACAATTCATATTCTTTTCTTTTGGCCGCCCTCCTACACACGTAAAATCCCAAAGACAAACACAATTTAAAAAATCCAACTCCCGCATGTGTACTGACGAGCACCTCCCACCCCCCTATGTTGTTCCTATCCTTTAACTCTTGACACCTGTCTTGCAAGGGCGACCATATCACCTGCTGTTGTGATGACCATAGGTGTACGATAGCACTGAAACGTCTTTTTTCACAACCAACCATAATAATGGATGGAAGTAGGTGGAACAACAATGGACTGATCATAACCAAAATAAACAGCAGAATTTTGATAGGCCACCACCTTGAGTGCCACAAATCTCTCGAATCATTCATATATATGCAGAAAAAATGGAACATTCCATGCTAATCTGGAGCACTCCCCTTGTATCTGTTGAGCCAATGTAGAGCATTCTCAACATGCCCACATAGGTGATGATCCTTTCCTTCCTAACCTGCAAAGTCCCCATTAATGAACCCCAAAAGGATACCTGCAATCAACATATAATCTACAAACAGGAAGCATGCTCATGCACGAAAACCAACAAATGATACAGTTAACAAAGTACTTAACCAACTGACCCACACCCATGCAGATTTGGGTACCAAAGAATTGTATTATAGCTCAACACCCAAGCCATGTAATATACATCCCTTCAACATCATCCCACCCATCAACAACACTACTACCCAAATCATCTTTTGTACCTCAGCAGAAGAACACCACCCATAAACCAACTCTTAGGAAATGGATGTCGAAACACATCATGTTGTCTCCACATGATCTTTTGTAGGACTTAACACCCATATCAGCTAACCCTTACCCTTGTAATAATTCACTCCCAACTAAAACTTTTACAAATTCATCTCGACTAACCCAATATCACTTGTAATAACATCTCATCAAAAGTAATGTATGCACTATCTAAAGCATGTAGGTGTCTAGTGACCTGCATTTTAAATTTATGAGAAATCATTCCATAAACCACCTCACGACACTTGGTTGCATGGGTTACACATTGGCTATGGAAAGGGATTGCAGTCTCACTTTATTGGGATCATAATCAATTTCCATACTAATGTGTTATCCTTTTGTAGCAGATCATCTCCGCACTCACTTGGATCATCATGCAAGGAGAAGGAACTTTTGAGGCTGGACCTAGTGCACCAATGGTCAATTTTGGTAACTTGCTAGCTGAATCTTACCCTACATTGCAACCACCAGAATTTTAGGGTTTCATGGGACCGATGCCCATTGATGATCCTCCTTTGGGACGCACTAAAAAAGTTCATAGCAACTCACACTAGTTCCAAGGTCTAGCAGGACCCCTCACCGATGCAAACTTTATCTATGACACCATGCTTTGTTTTGATGGTAACAAGTGGGGCCGATATCAGTTTTTCTCATGTGAATTTGAAGAGCTTTAGAATGAGGAGTTATGACACATTTGGGCTAGGGCTGGTTTCACAGAGTATTTTAGTGATCCCTTACCAAAACCTGATTTCTATTGATGCTACTATTTGGTAACCACTCTTGAAGCCCCTGAGAGGAAGGAATTGCCAAGCACTTTCATCTTGCCCT
This sequence comes from Ceratopteris richardii, assembly GCA_020310875.1. Taxonomy (NCBI): domain Eukaryota; kingdom Viridiplantae; phylum Streptophyta; class Polypodiopsida; order Polypodiales; family Pteridaceae; genus Ceratopteris; species Ceratopteris richardii. The sequence goes on along the minus strand of CM035442.1, from coordinate 66,132,846 downwards.
CTCTAGTGAATGATCCGCCCTATAAGAAGTTTTATCTATCAAAGGGCCTCATTTGAGCTGCCTTAAAGATCCATGGTACTCGCACACCAATAGAATGAGATAGGCTCATTCCTGAGCCCATGAAAAGAGGTGACATTTTGAAGTGAAAGATATCTTGGCCATCACACTAGAACTATCAAAGCCGCTGCGCATTTGCATGCAACATTTTGCATTCCCTGCATAGGATCGCTTTACTATTCCATAGAAACGCATTTGGTTTGGCTTATATCTCGCAAATATTGGACCTCAGACTATAGATCTTGCTAGTTGGATTATAGATCAATTATACTTAGTGCAGCAAAGATGGGAATGCAAGCACATCATCCATGGATGTTGTGCTCTCACAAAAATTATCTACATGTGTTTGGCATATGACTTGCCAATAGAGCACGCTATGATCAGTGAGGAATTGATTAGATTTAAGGGAATCACTAAGAAGGCACAAAAATCAAGCAAAAGTAGAGCAAGCAAGCATATGAGGGGTTCAATTCCATGCCTCTAGATCCAGAGTGCCCCTCACCACAATCATCCCCTCAACAATCTCCGACAAAACCTCTTGAACCTGTAGCACCGCTATGCATTCGACTATCATGCCCTAAAATCATCGAAGACACCACCAGTGTAGTAATTCCCATGAATGCCTCCACTCAAGCCACTACTATGGAAGCCAAAGAACTTCCCACATCCATTGGTGTGGATGCTTTTACCTTTCCCATACCTAATCTCAAGGCAGATCCCACTAACACTACATTTGATTTTAAAATGCATGACGCATTTTCTAGTGAATTTCAATTTTTAGAAGGGCAATTTTTCTCTCAATAATACGAAAGACTAAGCTATCCTACTGCACCCCCTCACCAACAACAAGAACATGTAGTATCTAGCTCAGATGTTGAAGATAGGACAATGAGTGATGATGAAGAAGGCAATGATGAAGCTAGTCAAACTAGTCTTGAATCGCAAGAAGATGACCAAGAGGAACAACAATAGCAGCAACAAATGGAAGCTCAAGGAGATACAAGTACCCATGAAGATGACACATTTGAAGTCGTCACCTATACACTAGCCAATTGTATTAGTTAGTGTGAGCTTTGAGCTTGTAAGAGTGTTATTGAGCAATAGAGTCTACTTTCTACCTTCCATTGTGTCTTGCTTGTCTCTTCCTTGTGTGTGTGTGTATGTGTGTGCATCTTCATGCTTCTCACCTTCAGTCTCACTACTTCTTGCATTCATGATCTTCATATCACTCCTATCTCTTCCACTAATTGACATTAAGGAGGTGGAGCTTCTTAACATATCACTCACCATTGTGCTAGAGCAACACCCTTCGATATCGTCGTGGAGCGCTTGAGTAGGACAGTGCAATGTGGTGCATTGCCAACAAAATAATTCATTGGTATCAAAGTATTTCAATGCAAAATCTTGTTCCGTTTGTGCGAGCAAAGCGAGCACCTGCCCACCCACCCAAGGCTTTCTCCAAGGCTTACAACTAAGGTAGCGACCAAGGCATAGGCCTTGGCATACCTTGTCATTCCAATCACCAAAGGCACTGTTGGCACCATTGGTTGCATGTGAGGGAGGAACTCAACAATCAAGGAAGACAGAGGTTCCTTGTACTTCCCAAGAGGTCACCCATCCCCGTACTATTCCCCCCGGAGCTCGCTTAACCATGGCAATCTCTTGCCACTAAGCTACACTCGTGGTGTTTGAAGAAGGGGAAAGAATAAGGTTAACATTACCATGATCATTTCCCTTACAGTATTTGCAAAACAGTTTCTGATTTTCTATTTTTTTCTCATCTCTGTCATCCTTCTTTCATTGTGCAGAATTAGCATATTTTTGCTTACTAGTAGAAGAGTTCCATTTACTTTTGTCCTTCTGAGTAGCTAGGAAAGATTGATCTACAACATGCATAATGGACCTGTTCTGCCTAGACTGATCTTGCAATAGAACAGAGACTAAATCCTCAAATGTTAAGGCATTTGGATTTCCTTTCATCATCAATCGAAGAGTAGAGGCAAAACTCTGATATGAATCTGGTAGACCATTCAAAACAGTCTGCACAAGTGAACTATCAGGCAAGACTTCATCAGAAGAAATCAATTGCTCCTTCAAATCTTTGATCTTTGTCAAAAAACTGTCCATGGAATCTCTTTCATTCATGTGCTCACTCTCCAATTTTTTTTGAAGGTAAGCAACACAAGCCTCATTCCTTGCCTGGTATAAAGTGATAAGTGTATCCCAAGCATCCTTTGCTATTCTGCAAGGGCGAATGTGAGGAATAATGGCACGTTTGATAAACAAGTCTATCAATGCATGTGCCTGAGCACCTCTGCCATCCCAACTAATTTTCTCTACAATAGGTGCAATAGGAACCACAACATAAACAAGAACATGAAGAATATTTTCATCTTCAATGCCATCTACATCACCTTCAATAACTATATTTGCAAGTGTAATAGGATGTTTTTCAACACCCTGTACAATATTCCACAGTCCTTTTGCAACCAATACATGATGCATCATATAAGTCCATAATGGGTAATTGGTACCATCCAACTTATCCTCAATAGCCAACATATGGATACATCACTACTTTCAACCATGGCCAATGACTAAAATACCCTGATGCATAAAAATTATTCTATTTCAAAAAGTTGAACATAACTATCTTGTAGAGTTTTGCTAAAACTATAGCAAACTTTGAGATGCTTGTACTGGTGAACAAAAACCTGTATATATCTTTGGCACAAAAAGACAAAATTGCCTACTTAGGCACTGTGATAGTGCATTTAAAGGCCAAAATGACCTCAGATCATGATTTTGACACCACACAGCAAAGCATGTTTGAATCTTAATTGCCCTAACTATGCTCACCAAATTTTGTGGGATTTTGAGACTGTGATCGGAGGAGTGTCGACAACACCCTAAATGAAACGACGACATGCTCTGATTTCAATTGTTGGAGTTTGAGGTCTGCAGAAGCACGTGAACAACACAAGGAAGAAGAATAAGCTTGGAGCACAACCACAATACTGAATATATTACCAAGAGAATGTACAAAGATAAGTAGCCCATTAGGGTGATAGGTGTATATACAATCCAGGGGGGAAAAACCTCCTAAAGAGGGAAAAAAGTGCCCCGACCATCCTAGTGTGTTCACACACACATCACTACATAAATACATTAGCATAAATTTCATCTTCCACAAAAACAACATCACGGTTGACCAAAATGCATTTAGTATGTGGATGATACAGATGATAGCCTTTGCTTTTAGAATTGTACCCAACAAAAATACATTTCACTACTTTATCATACAATTTTCTATGTTGCTCTTCAGGCACTAATGCATATGCCAAATAAGCAAAGACACACAGATGGGAAATAGATGGCTTGCAACCATGCCAAGCCTCATATGGAGTGATGGGTTGCAATGCTTTGGTGGGACACCTATTAAGTACATATGTTGCACACATAAGAGTCTCAAGCTAGAAACTATGTTGTAAAGCTTGATGTTTAACCATACACCTTGCCATCTCCATGAGAGACTTGTTCGTTCTTTTAACAACACCATTTTGTTGCAGTGTATATGGCATTATACACTAATTTTTTATCCCACGCTCAGCAAAATCAAAAGACATGTATTCCCCTCTTGATACAAATAGAGGGTGCCTATTTTATGTGCTGAAAAGTTTTGAGCTGAAACCAGAAACAATTTGAAGCAAATAAACACTTTCGAATTTACTTTCATTGGATACACCCATGCATGCCTAGAAATAACATCAATTAAAGTCAAAAAATAAATGTAGTTCCCAAAAGAATGTGTCTACATAGGACCATGGAGATCACTATGAAGAAGCTACAACTTTTGAGTAGCTCAAACTGAACCATCTTTTGGGAAGGAGGAATGGTGCATTTTGCCCAAAATACAACCTTCACAGAAATGTTTACCAGGTGACTCAAGTTTGGGCAGAGAGGAAACCATTTCATATTTCTACAAGCATAACAAATTAGCAAAATTCAGATGATCAAAGCGTGAATGCCAAAGCTTTGCATCTATGATAACTTAAGAATCTTGAACTCCATGTGTTGAATCATTGACATATTTTGCATAGTCTACGAGCTTATACAACCCATGACATAAAATGGTAGAAGCAATAATAAAATTGCCATTTGATAGTTCATGAACTACATATCTGTCATCAACAAATTGTTGAAACTAAAAAATAGATTTTTCTTGATCCTTGGCACAAACAAAACATCTGGAAATGTAAAAGAACTACCGTCAGTAATATTCATAATGATCTTACCAACTCCCATGATTGGATAGGAGGAGTTCTTGGCGCATGTGATAGTATTCCCTATAGTGGTAGGCTCAAATGAACTAAAGAAACTGCACTATGAGGTAATATGTTTGCTAGACCCACTATCAAATTACCAAACATCTAAGTCTATTGTAGACATATAGTGTTCATGAGAAGATGGAACTACAAACAGTAGTAAATGCCCATTCTTCATTCTACACAAGATTAGCAGAATCTATTTTGGGTGTAGAGGCCTCCTCTACAACCATTCCATCCTCTTTTTTCTTTGCCTCTTTTATAGCTAGTTTTGGATAACGCTTTACGACATGATCATTTCCTTTATAGTATTTTCAAAAAAAATTCTATTTTTTTCATTTCTTCTTTTCTTTGTCTTCCTTTTTTGACTGTGTAAAATTAGCATATTTTTGCTTACTAGTAGATGAGCTCCATTTACCTTTGCCCTTTTGACTATCTATGAAAGCTTGATCGTGTACATACATAATGGACTTGCTCTACCTGGATCAATATTCTTGCAACAAAACAGAGATTAACTCCTCAATTTTTAAGGCATTTGGATTGCCTTTCATCATCAACCAAAGAGTAAAAGAAAAATTCTGATATGAATATGGAAGACCATTCATAACGGACTGCACAAGTGAGTTGTCTGACAAGACTTCATAAGCAAAACTCAATTGTTCCTTCAAATCTTTGATCTTTGTCAAAAAAAGTTCCATAGAATCTCCTTCATTTATATGCTCACTCTCCAAGTCTTTTTGGAGGTAAGCAACATGAGCCTCATTTATTGCCTGGTATAAGGTGGTAAAGTGTATCCCAAGCATCCTTTATTGTTTTGCAAGAGCGAATATGAGGGATAATGGCATGTTGATAGAAAAATATATCAAGGCATGTGCCTGAGCATCTTTGCCATCCCATCAAAGTTGCTCTACAGTAGGTGAATCTAGAAACGCAGCACAAATAGGAATTTGAAGATCTTCATCTTCAACACCATTTGCATCACATTCAATAACTATATTTGGAGGTGTAGTAGGTCGTTTTTCAACACCCTGCACAATATTCCATAGTCATTTTGTGTCCAATACATGATGCATCATATATGCCCACAATGGGTTATTAGTACCATCCAACTTGTCCTCAACAACCAACATATGGAATACATCCTTGGTTTTAGCTATGGCCACTAAAATACCTTGATACAAAAATATTACTCTATTTCAAAAAGTTGAATAGAATTACCTTATCAAGCTTCGCTAAACTTGTATCAGACTTTGAAATATGTGTACTAGTGAACCGAAATGTGTATATATGTTTGGCACAAAAGGACAAAATTGCTTGCATACACACTATGATAGTGCATTCGAAGGTCAAAACAAGCTCAGATTCTAATCATCTTGAGTATGCTCACCAATTTTCATGTGATTATGAGACTATGACTGGAGGGGTGTGGAAGATGCCCTAGATGAAGCAGTGAGCTTCTCTTAATACCAATTGTTGGAGAGTTTGAGGTCTACCAAAGCAGGTGAAAAACACAAGGAAGAAGAAGAATATTGGAGCACAAGACACAATGCTGGATGTATTTTCAAGTGAATGTACGATTATCGGTGTATATTCAAGTCAGGGGGAAAAAACCTCCTAAAGAGGGAAAAAAGTACCTTGGAAGTCCTAAGTGTGTTCATACACTTCACTAGCGAAATATCAACGGAGACAAGTAGTTAGGGCTTATAAAGGATCCCTCAAGTAAAGAACCAAAAAAGCTGCAAAAAAAGGCGAAAATTCCTCCCATGACTACTCTAAGTTCTAGGGAAATTTTCTATGGATTTGAGCTAGTATTCTTGCTTCCGAAACATGTAAGAATAAAACAAGAGGTTCAAAACAAGAACCATCCATTTTAACCTCGAAATCAACCCATGATTTCTATACCATATTGGAGTGGTTTCTAAACTTAATTTTGTTGTAGAATGTTGCATAAGATAAGATAACTCCCAATAAACCAATGGACCACCAAAAAAAAAATTGGCACACCCATGATTACTCTAAGAAAAGTAATTAGGGAATCGGGCCCTTTGTCAAGCTCAAACCAAACTTCTCATCACCAAGGCAATCGTCTATTGGATTCTAGAGGATTTTGAGCATAAATTCTAGCTTTTTCTACTCTTGCAGCTCATAATAGTTCTCCATTAAGTATTGGTCAAACAAAACCATAAGAAAGCTTTTTAAAATTGTTCATGATTGCTATGTCTAATAGAGAAATCACTTGAGATTTTGGAGTGAATTTCACATCATTTTCATTGAACAACTTGAACATAAGCTTTGTAGACTAAAGCTACAACCATAGCATAGGGAAAATCTAAAAAAGGGCTTACTTGCATGCCCATGATTGCTCTAATCAATAAAGCAATCATCTACTCAAAAAGTCACATTTGAGACCTAATTGAGTTTATTGATTAGCTAGGGAATCTTGCAATTGCCTCTTATAACCTATAGACCTAGTGCCTATGAGGCTATAACACACTTCGAAGTGAAAAAATACCCCCTAGTAGAGCACAATTGGTCTTTGTTTTTCTCACTATTTATCTTCTTTGAGCTTTGTTTTGCCCCTCTCACCCTCAGAAATCATTTATTGAACTTTCTTCTCACCTAGATTTATATTTTCCTACTCTTTTAGCAAGTAAAACAAGCACAAAATTGCACTCACCACCTCTTTGCACACGGAGTATTTATCTATTACTTACCTCCTTCACAACTTGAGAAAATCTATCATTATCGCCTCTTGATTGGGATTTTACTCTTCAAAGCTTCCACAATTAAAGAGCTACTATTATGGCCCCCGAATGTGGAAAGTGATGAAAAGAGGAAGAAAGCATGTGGAATTAAAAGAGAAGGTGAAAAATAAGAGAGAAACTAAGCTTTAATGGAGAACTCTAAAAAACCTAACCCTAAAACCTGAAAGTTAAGTATTTCTACCTTTCTACCTACCTATCTAGCTATTTGAAGCTATGAATAATATGAACAAGTACCTAGAACACATATAAGAATCAAAAGAAGCACATAGATCATGTAAAATCTTACCATCATGTGCATTCATAAAGAACTCTCCCCGACAATGATGCCAAAGTGTAACACCCCGTCATCATAGTCCAAGAGCACACACAACAAGAAGAATGTTGTACCCACAGAAAGACCAATTGGTAGGCATGAAGACTTGCATGCAAGGAGATAGAAGTACACACAACTACAACAAGAGGAAGGAAAGCATACACATGGGTGCATAGATGCATGCATGCACACACACTCACGAGGAGGATGTTCTAAGAAGCCCATTGTATTGTGAAAGTGTAGTACAAAAGCTCACAAGATTTCTCAGCTCTTTGAGCTCACTACGAACAAGTAACCCCCACAAATCAGAGCTTTTTAAGTTATATAGAATTTTTGAGAGCTCTATCCACAATAAAGTGTCCAACCTAGCTTTAAAAATAGTGTGAATGTGTGCCTAGGTGACAGACATGATTCTAAACCTATTCTCATTTCTACCATGGACATAGTTCGAAGTATAAGTGATGTCTACAAATTGTTTGTAGTGTATATGAGCAATGTGCATGGGAAAATTCATGAAGAAAATCTTTTGAATTACATAGGAAACCTTTTGGAAGGTTATCCAAATGTGTTTCTTGAGGACCTATTGGGCATGCCTCCACCTAGGTAGATTGATAATGTTGTAGACCTATATCTGAATAGTGAACCATATTGTAGAGCATCCCATAGTTTTAAGATAGATGAGTTAAAGGAGCTTAAAGTTCAATTAGGTGACGTTTTGAAAAATGGCTTAATGAATGTTTCACCTTGGGGAGCACCTCTTTTATTTAAGAAGAAGAAGGATGGTTCTAATTGGTTCTGCATTGAATATAGATGGTTGAATAAAAGAACGTTTAAAACTAAGTATCCACACCCTCACATAGATTAATTATTAAGTCAATTAAGTGGGGTGACTGTATTCACTAAAATTGACTTAATGTCTAGATATTGCCAAATTACGACCAAAAGAGAGGACATATCCAAAACATCTTTTTGAACACATTATGATCACTATAAATTTATAGTTTTGACTTTTGGATTAAGAAATTCTCCTGCCACATTCATGTTCTTAATGAAACATTGCCTATCAAAAATCGTTGGATTGTTGAAACAAAAAATTGGAAATTATGTTTTGAAAATACCTCAGATGGGAGATCTTTTGTGGTTGCATGCAATGTGAGTGGCAGTAACATAGGGTATGTTCTTTCACATAATGGTAGGGTGGTCGATTCCAAATCAAGAAAAGTAAGGAAAAATGAAGTTAATTATTCTAATCATGATGTAGAAATGCTTTTTTCAACATACACACTTAAGCATTGAAGACATATACTACTAGAGGTTAATTTTGGATTGAGAACAAATCATCAGAGTTAAAAATACACTTTTATACAATCATTGCTTAACAAAAGATAAAAGTGTTGGATTGATCTATTAAGTGATCATTAGTTTGAAATTAATTATTTGGTTGGAAAGGAGATTAAGATTGCTGATGGATTGAGTAAAAAACTTTTATGTAACCTTATTTCTATGGTAAACTTTGACTTTCTCCATCAAATTCAAGATGAACTAAAACATGACTCTATTTATGCATCTATCTTGAAATTTCTAAATACAAAGAGGGGGTCAATATATCAAGACCAATTTCATTTTCAAAACGATATTTTATATTGTAACAATAGGTTATGCAAATTTTCTAAATCTACATTCAAAGTTTAAATATTCCGTGATTGTCATTGCACATTTTTTTGCCTATCAAGGTCTTTCAATGATCTATGTTAAGATTAAAAATTCTATTTTTTGGCCTTAAATGAAGTGTGATATTAAAAAATATATTAGTAAATGCTAAAAGTATAAACAAGTGAATTTTGAGCCCAAAAGGATACCTACAATCTTGCAATCTTTAGATATTCCAAATTAGATGTAGGAGTCTATCTCTATGGACTTCAACATTAAATTTCCTATGAACAAAAGTAAACATGATACTATATTTGTGGTAGATGATTGACTTACAAGAATGTCACACTTTTTCCCCATGAAAAGACCAATACTACCTTGAATGTTGTAAACCTGTTTATAAAAGGAAATTTTCCATTGCATGGGATGCCTAAAAAGATATTTTTTGATAAAGATTTTGGGTTCACATCAAAATCTTAGAAAGCAACATTCGAAGCAAGTGATAACCAAATTCATATGAATACATCGTCCCATCCACATATTGATGGAGAAATCAAAAGGTTCAATGGAGTAATTGATGATAAGTTGCATATGTGTGTGAATGAAAAAAATTATTGAGTTTAATATTTTCCTTTAGTTGAGTTTACATACAATAGTGCATGGCAAGCATGCATAAAACCAAATTTGTTTGAGACTATGTATGGTTATGATTTTTTTGAATCCACGTTCATTTTTTATGTTTCAAATAAACTAGAAGTGTCTAAAGAGATGGTTGAGAAGATGGATGAAGAACTTGAAAACAATTAAATGTCACATAAAATAATCTCGAAAAAGAAAAAAATATGAATTAAATAAAATACCACTTGAATTTAAAAAAGAATCATAGACCTGTTTTTAGGCAAGGATCATATAATTTCTCCATGATATGCATGACCTTTTATAATTTTGAAAGATTAGATTTTTTATTTGTTGGAATTTTCTGAACATTTGAATGCGCACATTGTATTTCATGTCAAGTTACTTAAAACCTATGTACCTAACATCGGCCCTATTTTGTAGGACAATTATAAGATGAAAGAAGATGGATCTTTTAAATTCAGTCTAAACTAGCATTAGATAAGAGAACAATGTTGGAGTTTGAGGTCTACAAAAGCACACAAACAACACAAGGAAGAAGAAGAAGCTTGGAGCTCAACACACACTACTCAATGCATTATCGACTGAATGTACAATGATTAGTGACACATTAGGTTTATAAGCATATATACAAGCCAAGGGGAAAAAACCTCGTAAAGAGCGAAAAAAGTTCTCAAGTGGTCCTCGTGTGTTCACACACATGACCTCCAAAATATATCAATAAATCCCCCCTGGTAGTGATGCAGTGAACAAGCAGCTAGAATTCATGTATAAGGAAGTGTGAAGCTATGTGGAAAGAGATCAATCCACAAAAGGAAGTAGGACCAAAGCTTTCCTGAAAGCTTCAAACTTCTCCTGAGGCAGAGCCTTTGTGAAAAGGTCTACAATGCTCTCCTATGTGGGCACATATGCCAAACTGACCTCCCCAACACAATACCTCTCCTTGACATAATGATAATGCACCTCAATGTGCTTTGTGCAATCATGGAACATAGGGTTCACTCGCAATTGCCAATGTGTTGTCACTATCAGTGAAGATGGTGGTGACAAAAGATTGACCAACACCCAAATCAGCCAAAAGGTGTTTGAGCCACATACACTCAGCATTCGTTGTGAAAGTTGCCCTATACTTAGCCTCACAACTAGCGGTGGCCACAATAGGCTCGTTCTTGCTCAACAAAGATATGCATGAGCTACAAAGCATGAAGCAAAAACCACTAGTGAACACATGAGTGTCATAGCAACGAGCCGAGTCAGAGTGAGAAAAAGCATGTAAATATGGTAATAGTGATCCCCCCTTGGGATAAAGCAATCCAAGTAGCCCGATCACTCAAGGAGTGAAAGATGTGCTTAACTGCCTACTAATGCTTGACACCTGGGTAATGCATAAACTTGATAATCTAAAAGACAACAAACTAAATATCAGGCTGAGTTATGCATAAGTAAATCAAGCATCCAATAGCCCGCTAATAGAGAACAACATCAAACGCATCTCTAGCATCATGACAACTCAGTTGTAAACATGTTTTCATAGGAGTGACAATAGGTTTGCAATCTCCAAGGCCCAAACACTGTAGTAATATGTCAATATGTTTTGTTTGGCACCGAGCTATTCCATGATCAACTTGCATAAACTGAATGCCCAAATAATGATGCAAATGCACCAAATTTGACATCTCAAATGAGGCATGCAAATCAGCCTTAAAACCAACAATATGCTTCTCATTAGGAACAATGAGCAGCATGTCATCAACGTAGACAACAATGATCAGAAGCATATCAATTGCTGCTTAACATATAAGGTACTATCACTTGGATTGTTCTCAAAACCATGTGCAATCAAGTAGGCATGTATCTTTCATACCAAGCATGTGGTGCTTGCTTCAAACCATATAATGCCTTTTTCAACCTGCACACTTTGTTTTCATGCCCTTTTTGCACAAAACTATGGGGCTGAAAAACATACACTTCTTCACGTAAGTCATCATTCAAAAATGTAGTTTTAATGTCTAACTGATGTACATTCCAACCATGATGGGTTGGAAGTGCACATATACTATGAACGATAGTCATTCAACATGTGGATGCAAAAGTCTCAACAAAATCAATGACTCTTTCTTGAGCATAATCTTTTGCGACAAGCCTAGCCTTATACTTATCAACTGTTCCATTAGGCTTAGGCTTCAACTTGTACCCATTTAGTGCCAACAATCTTTTTTCCTGAAGGCAAATCACATAATTTTGCACCAAGTTTTTTTTGGAACCTGCATAAGCACACTTCCAATAGCTAATTCAAAAGCATGAAAAGACTTTTCCCAATTTGGAATTTGTAACATTGCGTCTATGTGGGTAGTCATTTGATTCTCCTAAAGGACACTTTACATTCGTGAGTCCACCTAAATTGATTAGGGGACACATGCGTTAGTCAATTGACAGGAACAACAATTGTCCAAGGTGTCTTACTTCCCTTCAATTCCATCTTATTCTTTTGGTGATTTGGGTGTAGGGGCATCTTGAAGGGGCTCTCACGTTATTAGACCCAAAACAATGTCTTGTTAAGAAATCACATATCCTGGTAGTTTTCCGCCATTGACAATGGAAACTGACTTGGCCGAATGTAGGCATAGATGCACTCATATGCGCTTCTTAAATCATAGGCGCAAGTGTCCTATATGCATAATCTTAAGAAAAAACATAGAAAATTCATCTAGAAAACAAATTAAAAAATGGTTACGGTAAGGGGAGAAGATTTCTTACATGCACTGGTGGAAAGTGCTTACTGCATTTTGAAGTCCTAACCACATGATCTTATAGGCATAAGTGCCCCAATTCATGATGGTCTTCTTTCACACATCCAACTCAACCATTCTAACTTGGTTGAAGCCACTTAATCTATTCACGAATGAATACATTACTCTATCAATGACTTCATCTAGCATACTATCTAGGAAAGGCAGAGGGAAAAGATTATGTATAGTTGTCACATTAATTTTCTATAATCCACATAGATTTTCAATTGTTTGTTCTTTTTACAAACAATCACAATAGGGGATAAAACACTCTAGATTCTTAATGGGGATGATGAACCCAACCTTAAGCAATATGTCAATTTCCTATTTGACCATAGAGGTATAATTTGGGCTCGTTTGGTATCGTTGCTATAGCACATAAATAGCTTCGAACTTAAGAAGAATGCAATGCTCATAAAATCGAGGATCTAATCCATGCATATCATTGTGGTCCTAGGAAAACACATATTTGAACTATGTGAGCAGTAAAATTAGGTTAGTTTAGAAAGTTTCAACTAATCCAACATAATTTTTAACTAATTTAGGATTTTCATCTATTCCCAGCTTACAAGTTTCACTCGATCTTCATCAATGTGGCTAGGTCTTGTTTCCTCATGATGAAGCTATGTCAAAATTATATCATCATCAATGAATATGTTGGTTGCAATTGCAAACAATGATACAAATTTAGGATGCAAATATTGCACAAAAATCCAATAAATATTAATGATGCCTAATGAGAGTAAATCCTTGTTGGAATTTAGAAGAGCATACTCATCATCTGCTAGACCGTGCATTAAATGTGTAGGTTTTTGACATTGATTACACTTATTGGTCTCATAAAATGTGACTACATATTTATCTGCCGTCAACGATATGTGGTTGGTGGACCAATAGCGCATAAATTTTTATTGCTTAAACCCTGGTCATCCAATGAGGCTTTTTGGTCAACTTTGGTGGAATTAGATCCATTTTCAGATCAAAAGGAGGTCCTTGTAAGAAACTCATAGTTCGATATTCTTTCTATATAATAAAAAAATAAAATTTTTCTGTTCCAACCATGAAATGCTATATTTTATAGCAAGGAAGGTTACTGACTTCAAGAAAGGTGATTGATTTGTTATAAATTACTCGGTGGCATGATAGAACATTAGTTCTACGAGAATATGAGGGAGTTTTTGAAATTGCAACATCTCGAAAAGGTGTTTATTCTGTACTGGTAACCCCATTTTTTTCGTATTGGAAATTTCATAGTCCCATTGAGCTGCTAAGTACCATCTTCACATTGATCTTCCAAGTCCTTATTCTCTACCCAAAAATTCTGTAGAGGAGTTCTCTCAATGATCGAAGGTCTTCTAGAGCATATAATGTAGATATCTAGTGAGGAATCTACTTATCCTCTTGACCCTCAAACATGCAATCATCCATCTTAACATTTATGAACCACTTCTAAACATTTCGCATGTTATATAACTATATTCACTTATTTTCCATTGACATTTGAAGCATTTGTTTTGGATTTGTAAAAAAAAGTCACGCTTATTTAGCCATTCGTATGTTTCAAGAAGTTTTTCTTGATTAAATCTTCTTTGTGGGCGGTGGACTATCCTCCACCATGTGCCATAGCTACTCACTCCCACTTTGATCAAATTTACTTTATCTATCTACTCACTCCTGGTGTGTAGACAACGATACTTAACACCCATGATATATAGATATATTTGATATTGGTTTTGTGTTCACACTTTGTCTGAAAACATTTTCAACGATAGCTAAAAATATTATCAAGAAAAGAAAATACTTCATTCTTTGCTTTCTTAGGATGCACCCATGTATGGCAAGTAGCATCATCAATGAAGATAACAAAATATATATGTTTTCCAAAAGATGGAGTCTTGACAGGACCACATACGTCACTATGAACAAGGTGTAGTTTTGTTCTAGCATGTGGTGTGTGTATGAATATCTATTGGAAAAAGAGTACAATACATTTTTCCAAGAATGAAACCTTCACATGCATGTTTTTCGATGGACTGAAGTTTTGGAAAACCAATAACCATGTCCTTCTTTTGCAATTAAAGCAAACTATTGAAGTTCAAGTGACCAAAAATGAGCATGCCAAAACTCCGTTTGAGCCATGGAGGAAGTGTGAGCAACAAGGCACTTGAGGTAGCCCTCTTGTATGTATCCAAGTGATACAAACCATTGCATCATGTACCAAACATGATGATAATATCACCATTGTTGAAATCATGAACCATACACTTATCATCATCAAAGAGTAGATGAAATCCAGCTTTTGCAATCAAAGGAGTTGAAATCAAGTTCTTCTTGATACTCGATACATACAATGCAAGAGAATTCCTCCTCCATTCATAGTGGTAAGCTCAATTTCTCCTAGTACAATGATAAGATAAGAGGCATTCTTTGCACAAACCATATGTCCTCCTTTGGGTGCATCTTTCAAAGATGCAAAAAACCTTTTGCATGAAGTTATGTGCCTTGAAGCACCACTATCAAAGAACCAATCTGAATGAGCATCATTCACAACCATATATTTAGAATGCATTGATGCATCATAATGACATGTAACATCACATGCCCAAACGTCTTTAGCCATGTTGGCTTCATCATTCTTTGCATTTGAGGAGTTTTTAGCAATAGACATGCCAAAGTCCTTCTTCTTTTCATTGCACTTAGCAAGCTTTCTACACTCATCAATAATATGAATAGACTTTTGGCAATATTTTAATCTCTTCTTCTTTTGCAAATCAACATCATTATAGGAATGAGTGGAAGAGAAGGTTGAGGCTTTGGCTTTGCTGAACCATACTTTCTTTTCCCTTTTTGTGAGATAGAAAGTGCTTGTGTTCCCTCAATCAAACCACTCCTATTCACTATAGATTTCTCTTCTTGCAAAAGAAGAGACACAACCTCATCAAATGCATACATATTGGTATTCCCTTTTGCAACCAAACAGTGTAGTGGCAAAGCTTTGAAAATATTTTGGTAATCCTTACAACAATGTAGAGATGAGTGATGCATTTGGAACAATCTCATCTATGTTTGCTAATTGCTATTTCAAGCCCTTGATGTGTGTCAAATACACATCCACAAACTCATTTTCAGCCATACATACATCTTTAAGTTGCTTCCTCAAGTATCCAACACATGCTTCATTGCACATGGCATACAAAGAAGCAAGAGTGTCCCATGCCTATCTTGATGTAGAACATGACTGAATGTGTGGAATTTTATTAGTGTTCTTTGTGGGCACAATGACCATGGGAGAAAGTCATCCCATCTAAGTTGCTCTTGTGTAGGTTGAAAAGGAGCAACCACTTACTTGAAGAAGAAGCTCCATTTGTAATAGTAGACTCTGAAGTAGAAGAACCTGGAGGTCTTTGATCTACATTTGCCACTATGTTCCATAGTTGCTTTGGAGCACGAACATGTTTCATAATGTAAAATCACATTGAATATTTGGCCCCATGAATCTTATCTTAAGCTTGCAACATGCCAAACAAGTCATTGATGTTGCCATTTCACTAAAGAACAAGAAAGTGATAAAATATTTACTTCAATGAAAGTTAAAATCAATGAAATTTTAACTCACAATCCATCACTTTTATGGAAATTCTAACTGCATGAATGGCTTTGAAATGGGGGTAAACCCCCAGTGGAACTAGTAGAAATGCTCTCTCATTGTTGAAATCAATGTTTTATGCTATGAAGTTGATTCGTACTATTAAAAGTGCATGTGTGTCATGACATGAAAAATTGAAACTTTAGAAGGAGCTTAACCTGCTCTGATACCGCTATTGGGTGTGTATAGAAGCATGAGAGACACACAACAAACACACATAATGATCACAAACAGAACAAGACACACAAAGAAGACAAATGGCTAGAATAACTCCTTGTATTGATGACAAATGGAACTGAAGTAAGAGCTAAATAATATCCTTAAGTACAAAGTACCACTATATATGAGTGTATCACGTATGTGGTAACATGGGGAAAAGTTTCTCATGTATAGGGAAAATGTTCACACAAAGATACTCGAGGAACACATAGGTGTAACACATCCTACATCGATGGCCACATGGTTATTGAAGTATTCTGAGTTGCTCTCAAAGGTAACTTCTTTTATGAAATCTTATGCTGATGTATTTGCATGGTATTACAAGGATTTGGAAGGAGGCCTTGCAAGTTTGGGGAAATACAGGATTCCATTGATAGAAGGAGACAAACTTATAAGGGTCAAAAGCTACATGTTGAATCCAAAGTATGCTCAAACCATTTACCAAGAGATCTAGGCTTGTATGTATGCATACAACCATAACGTGCTAATTATCTTATACATTGACTTATTACTACATTTACATGTGCTCGAAGCTTCTTCTTCTTCCTCATGCTCTTTGTAGTCTTTCATACTCCTCGAATTCCAACAATTGGTAATAGAGCAGCTTTTCACTTTCTATAGGGCATCGTTGGCACCCTTCCAACCATAGTCTTAGAATTGCACAAAATTCTGGTGAGCGTACTCGTTTATGGAGTCAAAATTTTGATTTGAGCTCGTTCTAGCCTCTGAATCCACTATCACAATGACTTTGTAGGAATTTTTTTCCTTTTGCATCAAACACATATAAAATTTTGATTTGCTAGTACAAGCATCTCAAATTCTAATATAATGTTATGGAGCTTGAATGGGTACTTATGTTCCTCTTTCTTAAAAAAAAGAAATTATGCATCAAATTATAATACATTGGCCATGGACAAAAGCAATGATGTATTTTGTATGTTGGATATTGAGGATATATTGGATGGTTCTAACTATCCGTTGTGGGAATACATGTTGCATTATGTATTGATAGCAAAAGTCTTGTGGAATATTATGCATTGTGGTGAAATACACCTACAAATATTGTGATAGCCAATGATTTCGGTGGTATCGAAGATGACGATCTTCATGTTCTTGGTCCTACTATTATTCCTATTGCAACTATTGCAAAGCAACTTCGTTGGGATGGTAGAGGTGCAGAGGGACATGCATTGTTAACTTTTTCTATCTAATTTGCCATTATCCTCTGCATTTCCTCATGTAGAACAACCAAGGATGTTTGGGGATCTTTTTTTTTCACATAAATAAGAGATTGTATTATGAAAAATAAATAGATGAGGACGGAATGGTCATCATTGGCACATAAGGACAAAAACTAGGGGGACAAAAGACTTAGACCCAAGGGTCTAGGGAAAAATAGGGGGATGCCATAATAGAGATTTACAAAAAATTGGGAAGATTAAAGTCCAAACTAACAAAATTTATAATTTCCTTTATTATAAAATGGGGAATTAGAGGATGAAATTTGAGTCTTTATTTTTATTCACATAGTTGTTATAGAGGATATGTTTATCGACTACATAATCAATTGCATTCTTTCTTTGAAATAGATGTTAGTGGGACCCCTTCTCAACTAACTTTTTGTAGCATGAATCCATCCAAAGCACTAACTCCTATCACCTCTACAATGTTGACAATCCTCATCATTTTATACACATGGTCCATGGCTCCATTGAGTAATTCTTTAGCAGGAAATAACTTTTTCTTTTTCCACATAACAGTCCTCATCTTCCAAATCAGGTGATCAACATCAACAACTTTAAATCTTTTGGAAGGTATAAAATCCCCCTAGCCAACTTTATTAAAGATTAAGTTATTTATTTCTTTCCAAATAAGAAAAAGCACTTTGGATCTTATTGAGAACTAGAGAAGGGATTCAAGTAAATGGATTTTTCCCAAAAGAATCTATAAGGACAAGAAAGGCATAGAGTGGATTTCATTCTAAATATCTTGCACAAATAAGGAGTAAGTTTGTGAGTGCCTATGAGTAAAAATAAATGATAAATATCTTTTATTGAGTTGTAGAAAGGGTATCAGCCATCTCCAATACCAAAAGAATTAGCTTTATTGTTAGTGTAGGTAGTTTTGTGTATAATTTGTTAGAGAAGAAAATTTTCCTTTTTTTTTAATTTCAAAAATACTAGATGCTATTGAAGAGATAACTCCATTTTCTAGAAGACCAATTAAAGTTCCATCTCTCATTCAAAACATGAGTTAGGGATTTTAGGTCATGATTTTTTTTTGGACATGCCATTCCACCAACAATGTGTTGGGAGAAAGGAGATAAGGAAGATAGCTCTCACAAACTCTCACACACAAAGAGAGGACATATTGAGGCAAGGAAGAATTATATTCTTCTTCTTCTTCTATTACATAAAGAGAATATACAAGAATGACCTAATACAACAATACAACTAGTGCAATATATAAAGAACAATACATACAGAAAATCCTAATGTCCGCGAATGAGTGAGCTAGCAAGAAACAAATGTGCCATCACTCTCAGTAGATAAATGTATGCTCAACGAAGTATCCATGGCATATATCAACACAACCACTATACATGTCAGAGAAATGAAAAGTGATATGCGGCATCCTCGATCATCACATGTTGAGATTAATCCTCAATACTCCACCTCAATTATTGCATCTTTAGAACAAGAAGGTTCAACATCTTGTATTACCTTGGTCATCTATGCACAATGAACAACCATGTACCTATCATATGTCAATCGCTACACTAAAATCCACATCCTCCCAGATCGTCTCCCTCTTGGGTTACTTCTTCTTATTGTTTCATCTGCATATGCCTTTCTTACTCTTGGAGTCTTCACAGAGGGCAATCCAAGTTCCTCATCGAGGCTCTTTTCTAAACCGCTTGAATCTCCATCAATGTCGTCAAAACCTATAGATGTTTTATTACCAACAAAAAACTTTTCTTTACCTTTCTTGGATGTATCCCATGAATTTGTTGGACTGAATTTTTCATGCAATCTTCCACTCCATGGATTTGACTTGGAACTATTGCTCAGTGACACATCAGTTCCACTCAAAAATTGACATTTTGCACTTGAGATTTCAGCATTTCCTTTTTCATTTGACTCAATATTAACATCTCCATAGAAGATTGACATTTCATCAAACAACACATCTCTGCTTATTTTCACCTGTCATGTGAGTGGGTTGTAGCAATTATATTCATTTTGCTCAAATGAGTACCCAATGAAGATACATTTTTCTATAGCTTTGTCCTCAACTCATCTAGAACATGCACATATTCAATACAACCAAATATTTTCATATGTGATAAGTTTGGCTTTTACATGTAAACTTTTCTTTAGGTGTAACTTGATGTACAACAGTGATTGAAGTTCTATTCATGATGTATACAACAGTATGTACAACTTTTACCCAATAAAAATGAGGCATATTTTTCTCAGCCATCAAGGCTCTTGCTATTTCTGCAATATGTCTATTTTTGCATTCAACAATGCCATTATGTTGTGGTGTGTACCTACATGAAAAGTGTTGTCCAATTCCATGAATTTTTAGACAGTTATTCAACTCATTTGACATATATTCACCTCCTCTATCAGATCTCAATGCATGAAAATACTTATTTGTTTGCTTTTCCACCATATCCTTAAAACTTTGGAAGTTAGTGAACACCTCACTTTTCTCTTTCATGAAGTGTACCCACGCTTTCCATGTATGCTCATCAATGAAAGTGACATAAAACCTGCATCCTGCCATAGATATGGTCTTTATAGGATCCCAAACATCTGTATGTACTGTTTCTGGCAGATTCTCACTAACATGCTTGTCATATGGAAATGATGCCCTTGACTATTTACCAAATTTACATGCTTCACATAGCTTTTGCATCTTTGCAACCTTGAAATTTGGTAGGCCATTGACAATCTCCTTTGACTACATCAACTTCAACAATCTACAAATTTGCCTGTCCAATTCGCTTGTGTCAAATCTCTATGTTAGCAATAACACTTGCACCTTTTGCAAACATGGCTGCATTCATTCCATGAATTTTCACATTTAAGCTGAACATCCTACCCACTTTGTTTCCTTTGGGGATCAATCTTCCATTCTGTTTGTACTCTTCTACATATAACCCATCAGCATTGAACCTGACTTGTAATACATGGTGAACCATTTCTCTAATAGAAATCAGATTCTTTGTTATATTTGGAACATGCAATACATCGGCAAGATGTTTTACCTTCCCATCTTCCATAGATAGTGCTATGTTTCTTGTATGCTCAAAAGGATTTCATGTGTCATCACTTGTTTCAACATATCCAAGACCTTGCAATTTTTGCAAACTACTAAACCATTATACATGACTGGTCATGTGATTCGAAGCACGTGAATCAACATACTAGACATTAACATTTGATTTTTAAAACATCAATAGACATCATGTTCATCATGTGATGTTGGACTATGAACAACTTCTCCGAATCACCTGTGCTTGTTCATGCATAGTTGTTTTATTGCCTTCAATTATTTTGATTTTTCAACGTGCAAATCACATTCAAAGTGACCAAGATTACCAAAATTCCAACATCCTTTATTGTCATTACCTCAATCATTTCTTTGAAATTTATGTAGCCTCTTTGGCTCCCCCTACCTTGAAAGTGTCCTCTACCTCTTTTCTTATTCTACTGTTAACCTTGCTCCTGCTTGCTGCTCTTCAGAAACCTCTCTCTCTGCCTCTTCCTCTGCCATAGTAGAATACTTGCTTAGAACCAGCTTTTCCTTGGGAGGTTGAGTCTTCCCGAAGGTTCTTTTCTTCAATTATTAGCATGGACACCAGATCATCAAAATTCAAAATATTTTCCCTAGTTTGAATAGAAGTTCTGAAGTGATTATACATAGTACCTAAACCATGAGGGCACACTTCCACCTTATCATCATCATCATCATCTATATTGATGCCAATAGATGCAAGCAACTCACATATGCTTTTGCGTTTTAGGGTCTAGTCACTTACTCACATGCTCTTTTTCTCTGGTGTATGCAACTTGTTCTTGAGTTGCAATTTTTATGCCTTTGTATTGGCCTCATACAATGTGACCAAACTATTCCAAGCATCTTTTGGAGTTTTAGCATCCTGTATGTGCCCAACCATGCTATCTTGTATGCTAATAGACAGCCAGTACATTACCTTATGTGCTCCTTTATTCCAGTCTTCATATGCTCTTAACTAGTCCGTAGTCTGATTCCTCTCTTATAACTATGGAGTATTTCATTCTCTCCTTCCATATAATTCTAGTATCCTTTTCCCATCAGGAAATTTGACATACTCAATCTCCAAGCATGAAAGTTGTCCTTGTCCAGATTATTGCTTATAAGTTGACTATTTCCATCAACATTTTCCATTTTTGTAGCAATTCACAACATTGCAAAAGCATCAAAAGCAATACCTCTACTTGAGAACTATCACACTATGACATGAAAGTTCTATCTCAAAAAAACATAGTTTTCGTGTATCAAGAGTACACAAAATTTATTGAAATTCTAGATATGAATTACTTGAGTATCATCGAGTAGAATGAAACTTATAGTTTTGTAAATTGACTTGTTGTTTTTGTGGGCACCACCTTATAGGCTCAAAATAGAGGTTGAGATGGCTCCGAAACTGAAATTGGAGCAAAACAACTGACCCTAAAGGGCATAACTCTAGAAAATATTTTGATGCCTTCTACCTTCACACCAAATTTTGTAGCAATCTGAGATCATTTGTGAAGCATGCATTCTCCATGCCTTCTTTCATACTCTTCACTTTCGGCCTTCTCCATGAGCTCTCTATAGCCACACTGACTCTAATACCATGTCAAGAGAAAGGAGATAAGTAAGAGAGCTCTCACACACTCTCACACACAAAGAAAGGATCACACACAATTTTGATGCAAGGAAGAATGATCTTCTTCTTCTTCTATTACATAAAAAGGATATACAAGAATGACCTAATACAACAATACATCTAGTGCAATATATAAAGAATAGTACACAAGGAAATCCATAATGTCTGCAAATGAGTGAGCTGCCAAGGAACAAATGTGTCATCACTCTCAAAAGATAATTCTAGCAAAGCTAAATGAAGTATCCCTAACATATATCTATGTAACCACTATACATGTGAGAGAAATGAAAAGTGATATGTGTCGTCCTTGATCATCACATGTTGAGCTTCATACCTCAAAAAAGTGGAGGGTTAGGAGATCTTGATGGGAAGTAAAGGAGACAAAGAGGTAGGAAAGAGGGGAGTAAGCCCTATTGAGATTTGAAATTTTTGATGTAGAGTCGCAAAGTTTAGAAGTTTTTCATGAGTTTCTACAAGTGACTTCCAAGTGATAATACTATGCTTGAAGAGCTTAAGACAAGTTCTAGTTTTATCAGGCAAAAGACAATAAAAGAAGGACTAAACCAGATAAAGGAGGTCTTCCAATTATTTGAGGAGGGAGGTTGATTTTGACTCTAATTATGAAGATAAACCAAGAGGTCTAAGGTCCTTTGAGAAAGGGAGAGCACTTATAGGTAAAGTTGCAGGAACTAAGGGAGACAATGAGGAAATGAATCAGAGCAGGATGGGAAGTCCTAAAGGTTGAAGTCAAATTTTTAATGAAGAAGCCCGAAATTATTTAGATTTGAGGGAACTAAAGATCCAACTAGCTAGAATTTTGATGGAAATATCATTTAATTCAAGGATATCAAGCCCTTCTTTGGCTCTCATGTGGGTGCAAGTCTACTAGCTAACTTTATGGATTTGGTGAGCGCTAAGGAATGAGTCCCACATGAAGTTGCTAAAGTTAGATTAGAAGAGGTTGGGATCATAGCTTATAGGTCTCCAACAAGCCAGAAAATAAATAGTAGATGGGGCCAAGTAATGTTTGTAGATGAAGATTATATGAGAGAGATTGGAAGTTATTGAGGTCTAGTAGCTAATCTTGGAGTGGATTCTATTCATAATCTAATTCCATCTATCTAAGGGTCTCACATGGAAGCCCATAAGGATTCTTGGCACCCAAGAGATGGAGCCATCTTGAGTTTCATGCTAGCCAAGAGTAATGTTCAAGGCCAGAGGAAGCAATCTAAATGACTTGAAGCTATTCTTAAAGTGATTTATGACAAAAGCACTAGGAGAACAATAAAAATCAAGCATTTTGAGGTCTTCTTTTAAATTTTTTTTGTAAGTCTTGAATGGTGAGGTTGGCATCATCATCATAGTTTTTAATCAGAAGACCTGGGAACACAAACTAGACAGACAACTTCGTGGCTTTATTAGTGAGAGGGTTGAAGTTAGGGTACCACTTAAAAAAAACTACAAAGGATCTCTTAAAGAACCACTACCCATGACTTATGACCATGTCGACATTTGATTTAGACTCAAAGAAAAAATACATAAAATGACTGGCTTGGGATGTTGTCGAGGGATGTTGTCGAGGGGATGGTGATTCTCCTTCTAGCCATTGCTTAAGAAGTTCCAAAGGAGGCCTATGACCTTGGATGAACCCTTGGGATGGTGTGGAGGGGATGGTGAGTCTCCTTCTAGCCATTGCTTAAGAAGTTCCAAAGGAGGCCTATGACCTTGGAAGAAGGTGAGGAGGATGCTCTTTTGCAAGGCAAGAAATGAGGTTCATGTTCCTTACCTTTGAAAATAGTTTGAAAATAAACATATGAATGAAGGAGATTCAATGGGTGGTTCTAACAAAGATCAAGGATTTGAAAGAGCTGTTGATTTCTATAGATGAGATCTTGTCAAATATTCCACTTGTGTAGACTCTTCTTAATGGTCTTCCAGATTCTTATCTAACTTTTGCTTCTATTCTTTCTTTGATAATGAAAACCAAATGCCTTGAAATCTAAGGAGTTAGTCCTTGTTGTGATGCAAGAAGATAAATCTAGACAAAATAGATCAATTATGCATGTTGCAAATCAAGCTTTCTTAGCTACTGAGAAGGGAAAATTTAAACTGATCTCATATACTACCAAAAAAATTTCTAATGCTATACAATCAAAGAAAAATGATAAAGATGATAGGAAAATAGAAAAGAAAAAACATTTTTGCAAGTACTGTAAGGCAAATGGTCATATTATTGAAATTAACCCTAATTTGGGTGTAAATAATGCAAAGAAAAAAGAGTATGGAATGGTTTATTAAAGAGATCTATACTCCTAGAGTTGGGTCTACTAATCTTGCTCAGAATGAAGAATGTGTGTTTACTGGTCCTTGGAGTTATGATCCATCTTCTCATGAATAATGTTTTCTCATGGCACGATTTCTTCACTTCACGTAAGCCTGCTCTTAAGGAAATGCTATCACATATGCTAATAATGCCTTTTATCTTGATTTTTGAGTTGGGAAGTTTATTCTTACTATTGCAAGATTATTTTTACATACCATGGATAAATAAATACATTATCCATGTCAACATTAGCAAAAGATTGGTTTATTAGTGGAATTTCTTCATGAAAGATGTATCATCCATGATCTCTTTGATGGTGATAAAATTATTTCATATGGATTGTTATATCATGGATTGTATAAGATCGCAAACTATGGGAAAGCTATGAATGATTTTTCATGTGTAGTTGGAGATTCTCAAGCTATTTTAGCTACCAAAATTTGGCATGCAGGTTTTGGTCATCTAAATTCTTTTAGTTTGCTTCACCTATAGAAATTTGAAATGGTATCCACCCAAAATTGAGGCACCTTCTAAGTGTTTTTGTGAAGGTTGGATTTGGGGTAAAATTAAACATTCTTCCTTCTCCAAAGATGGTTAAGTTAGAATTGCACATAAATTGTAACTTGTTCATAGTGATGTTTGTGGTCCTATGTATATAGCTTCATTTGAGAATTACTTATACTTTGTGACTCTCATTAATTAATTTCTAGCCATCATATGCTTATCCACTCAAAGAAAATTCCTAAGTGTTTATGTGTTAAAAAAAGTTTCTTATTATGGTTATAAATATATCATTACGCAAAAAGGGCACCCTCCGTTGTGATGAAGTTTAATGCATTTATGGTTAAAATTGTGGAATACAACATTAGATTGTAGTTTCATACATTCCACAACAAATTGGATTTATTGAGAGGAAAAATTGGTATGACATGGAAATGGCATGGTGTATAGTCAAAATTCAAGCTCTATCACATAGCTTTTGGTTTGTTACATGTGCAAGATATGTACTTAACAGCTGTGTGACTAAATAGTTGTAATCTATCACTCCTTTTGAGGCTTGGCATGGTTGCAATTCATCTTTTGATCATCTATGTTTTCTAGTTGTTTGAATATGCATAAATGTTGGAGTTCGAGGTATGTGAAAGCACACGAATAGCATAAGGAAGAAGAGGAAGCTTGGAGCACAATGCAACATTGAATGTATTACCAAGTGAATGTGTAAAAATATAAGTAACACAATAGGTTTATATGTGTACATAAAGGCCAAGTCGAAAATACCTCCTAAAGAGAGAAAAAGTGCCCGAATGGCCCTAAATGTGCTCATACACATCACTACCTAAACATATCAACAAATCCCTCTTGACAATTGAAATATTTTGTTGTTGATGCATCAGAGTGAGCTCTCCTACTCGAGAGCTCCACGACAATATCAGAGGAGTAGAAAACCGAGCTCCAAGCACCACACATGGTACTCCACAGAGAGGTTGTATAATACGCAAAAAACACAGTACATAGGGAGCATGAACACATACTTCTTAGGTGTTACAAATGTGATCAACCTTACATTATGTGACTGACCAGACCACTATATGTTCTATTAAAGAACATATATAAAAGTGTCTGATGGCCATTTGGCCTTTCACATGGACACTAACGATAACAATCTCCCACTAAAGGCCAATATGGCCAAAGTAACTATGAGAGAAAAATGAAGAATGATAACCAATACCTGAGTGTAAGTATACAAACTATACCTCCCACCTGATGGGCATGTTACATAGTATACAAGTGATTGTGTAAAAATCATGAATCAAGTAACCCCCATCAAGTGACAATAGTGTCAAAAGCTATCTTGTGGTAGAGCTTTAGTCAAAGCATCTACAACATTATCTCGACTGTGAACCTCCTCAAGAATCATGTGCTTAGTGGCCAAGAAATCTCTAATGAGGTGATACCTCACTTCAATGTGCTTGGTCTTTGCATGATAGGCCGCATTCTTAGCCAAAGCAATGACACTTTGACTATGACTAAGAAAACAAGGTACATGCTGAGGTAAACCCATATCACAAGCAAGACGAGAAAGCCACAATGCTTCTTTAAATGTTCACTTGATGCAACATACTCTGCTTCTGTGGTGGAAACAACTGCACATTCTTGAAGAAGAGATCTCCAAGAGATAGCACCTCCAACAAAATGACAAATGTACCCTGATGTAGACTTGTGATTGTCTACACAACCATCATAGTCAAAATATGTGTAACCAATATTGGATGCTTTCCCTCTACCTAAGCATAGAAACTTTCCTTAGTGCCACTCAGATATCTCAAAATCATCTTGACCACTTCCCGATGTTGCTTGCCAAGATTATACATATATCTACTCACAACTCCCACTACAAATGCAATGTCTGGTCTTGTAGTTACCATAGCATACATGAGACTACCAACAGCAAATTGATAAGGAATTTTGGTCATGAATTCCTTTTCCTCATCTAATTTGGGGCAATCATCCTTGCTCAATTTCACATATGTGGGTAAAGTTGTACTCAATGCCTTTCCACCCTACATATTGAATCTGTGAAGTACTTTGGATATGTGCTCATTTTTTAGATAAGTATATGCATCCTTTACTCCTATCACAAGTGCGTATGCCAAGTATATGTCTGGCATCCCCCAAATCCTTCATATCAAATGTCTGACTCAACTTCTTTTTGAGAATTGACAGGTCATAAGAGGACTTCCTAGCAATCAACATATCATCGACATAAAGTATCAAGCATGTCAAGCTACCATCTGAGCATCTCTTTATGTAGAGACAATGATCCTCATTGCTTTGAGAATATCCTTGAGACTTCATAAAAGCATCAAACTTTTGGTACCATTGTCTAGGGGAGTGTTTGAGTCCATATAAGCTCTTCTTGAGCTTACAAACTAAACTTTCTTTGCTAGGAACTACATAAACCTCTTGTTGTTCCATATAGATCTCATCTATAAGAGCTCCATGCAAGAAAGAAATTTGAAAGAAATTTTCACATGCATTTGGACTAGATCTAACTCCTCCATTGCAATGAATCCAAACAACATTCACAAGGTAGTCATCATGACCACTGGAGAATCAACATCACATTGTTGCTGTAAACCTTTGCAACAAGTCGTGCTTTATACTTTGGAGATTTCCTCAAAATCAACATCACATTGTTGCTGTAAACCCTTTGCAACAAGTCGTGCTTTATACTTTGGAGAAACACTATCTAATGTGAATTTTAGCTTATATTCCCATTTACATGGTAAAGCTTTCTTGCCCTTTGGCAAAGGTACTAAATCCCAAGTACCATTCTTGTGAATAGAATCCAACTCACTCTTCATGGCATGCTAACATTTGACATGATCCTCTGTCTGCATAGCCTCTTTGTAGCAAGAAGGATCACTGACATCTGTCAACATAATGAAATTTAAACCTGGAACATATCTATCAGGTTGATGTGAGACACGTGCCGAGCGTCTTAATGGTTGCTGAACAAAAACATTTGTAGATCGATATGATTGGACATTCTCTTGAACATCCCTATGTGCAGCATTTTTATGCATGCTAACTAGAGGACTAGTATCCTCAAACACCACTCTTCTCACTTCAACCTCCTTAATGGGTTGTTTATGCATCTTAGACTCATTAAAAAAGACATCACTACTTTTGATCTTTGACCATGTTTCAGGGTCCCATAAGTGATATCCAAAGTCTTCTCAACCATACCCAATAAAATGGCATTTCTTTGACTTATGGTCCAACTTTTGTCTAAGATTCTTGGGTATATGAACATATGCTTCACACACAAAAAATCAAAGATGATCATAATATGGTGGCTTCCATGTCCATAACTCTTGTGCCACGTTTAGACCTTTGGCAGTACTAGGTGAAAGGTTAGTCACATGAATTGTAGTTAATACTACTTCTACCAAAAAGCCTTTCTATTCATTCTTTCAGCTACACCATTCTGTATTGGGGTATAGGGAGGTGTAAACTGTCTATGAATTCCTCTAGACTGGTAGAAAAGATTGAATTCATGTGAGGTATACTCATCTCCATTATCTAAACGTAAAGCTTTGAGCTTAGTTCCTTTTTCAATCTCAATTGAAGCAAGCCATTTTTTGAAAGTAGGGAATACCTCATCCTTCAATTTGATAGGATATACCCAGAATTTTCTAGTAGCATCATCTATGAAAGTGACAAAGTAAAGAGAACCACCAAATGGCCTTGTAGGCATAGGACCACA
This sequence comes from Ceratopteris richardii, assembly GCA_020310875.1. Classification (NCBI taxonomy): domain Eukaryota; kingdom Viridiplantae; phylum Streptophyta; class Polypodiopsida; order Polypodiales; family Pteridaceae; genus Ceratopteris; species Ceratopteris richardii. The sequence goes on along the minus strand of CM035442.1, from coordinate 66,103,930 downwards.
CACATATGTATGAATGAGATCTAATGGCTGAATTGAAGAGTCAATGTGCATTCTATGCACATTTGTGGTTTTCTTTCCATATTGACAATGTTCACAAAATGAAAAATTAGAGAAAGATAACATAGATAAGTAGCCAAAACAAGAAAGATTTTCCATTCCACTACGAGATATATGGCCCAAATGACCATGCCAAATACAAGCCATAGGCTGTTCAGTAATAGCTAACAAGTGTTCTTTCTGTGATAGAAATAAAGGATAAAGTGATCCAACTTTGTTTCGTTTTGCAATAACCATATTGCCCTTTGATATGAGAAAGGATTGAGCATAGAAGACTATCTTATAACCAAGGTCATCAAGTTGACTAATTGACATCAAACTGCATGATAACTGAGGTACATGGCATACATTATGCATAATGAATTTCGAACCATCAATGAACTACACAATCACATCTCCAATCCCGAGATCATCACACTAATAAGGATCACCCAGTCTCATAGTATCAAGAGACTTTGCTGCATATGTAGAGAACCACTCTCTATATGGTGTCACATGGAAAGAAGCACGGAATCTAGCAGCCATGTGTGGGAAAGAGAATCAGCCATAAGAGCCTCAATAGGCACAATATTGTCAAGTGTCAACACATTAGCATCATCTAAAATAACATTGATTTCTTCAATCTTCACAATAGAAGCAGATGGTGCAGGTAACTATTTAACATGCCCATCAACATTTTTCTCTTTACCTTTAGCATTATTTAACAGATAACAGTGTTTCTTCATGTGTCTTTTTTATGACAATAATGGCATTCGATATCCCTCTTCCTTGATTTACTTCTACTCTTATTTCTTTGACCATTCTTGTCCTTGTTCTTGCTCCTGCTACATTGTTGGTTCTTTCCTTGGTAAGAATCATGAACATTATATGCATCTCCACTTTGAGTGCCAACCATAGATTTTCTACAAATCTCCTCACCCAAGAGTGCTCCACATATGTCCTCATAAACCAATTGACCACAAGGTGCACTATCACGAATAGTTGTGCAAAATATATCCTATGATCATGGCAAGGTGCATAGCAACAAGACTTCTCTCATTTCATTATCCATGTCCATTATTTGAGCCTGTAACTAGGAGAATATAGCATCAAACTCATTCAGATGAGCAACAACACCATCTGTATCCCTCATTCAAAGGTCATATAACTTTCTCATCAAATACACTTTGTTTGATGTTGTTTCTTTTTCATATGTATTGCATAACTTCTTCCAAAGTTCCTCTACACTTTCATAGTCCAATACTATAAAGTAAACATTATTTGCCAGGTGCAATTGAATGGTAGACCTAGCTATTTCATCTAACTCATCCCAATCATCTTCATCCATGTCAATAGGATTCTTTGAGATTGCATTTACTGGCTTCCATTGCCTCCTCTAAATGAGCACATCTTTAATCTGATTCTTCCATAAAGCAACATTTGAGCCATCAAATTTTCGAATGTCAAAATGGTCTTTGCCCTGCAAGTTATAGCTCCTCCTCGAAACACTAGCACTAGACCCTGATCCACCAAATGTGCCTAAGACCTCTGATGCCATGATGATAGAGAACTAAATAGAATGATAATGGAGCTAGAGGAGTCCAAAGAATGCGAGTAAGGCTCAAAAAAAGATAACCAAGTATTACATTTTGTGAAAAATTTAACAGAGTCTTCCCAAAAAGATGAATTAATGGACACTAATGACCAACCAAAAGTATTATGTGAGAATAAATGTGCTCACACCAATATGTGTATCAAGGATATAAATCAACCATTGTATAGTTGACAACAACAAAAATCTAGAAAAATTTTGCCAGAGTATTCTCTGCAAAATGAGCATATGAACAGTGTCAAAATCTCATAAAACTACGAGTACTGACATGTTTACCTGCATAGTGAATCACTGACTCCATTGCATGCAATCACTTACCCAAAAGAAGCCAACTAGGCTTATCGTGCACCTATGAACAACTATCATACATCTCCTATGGTGAGGCAAGGTAAGTCTTCCACCTGCATCACCGAAGAGACCCCAACATCTGGGTGTCTCTTAGTTAAGAAACCCTCACCACGACCCTCTTTATCAAATGTAAAAGACTTTATGCAAAAACATAACATCTATATCAATGACCACATGGACATACATAAGCGGTATCCACAGAAGCATACATAGTGTGTATGTGCTCAATATCTATAGTAAAATAACACTAAAAAGTTGAATTCACTACCCAAACACTGGCCAACAACACTTGCAAGTGTATATCAAATTTTTTCTTTAGGCTCAAAAACTTGCATAGACTTGTGGTGGTTGCTTCCACCCACAACTAAAAACTTTCAAGAAAATTGTAGATTAACTAGTGAGGCTGAAAACACAGTCCCAAAAGGTGAAGTTTCATTGTCGAAGAAGTACAAGGAACACTATTCTTGATGTTTTTGGACCTTTGTGAAGAGAAATGTGCACGAAAATACTCCAAAATGGCTCCAAAAATCACTCCAAAAATGCTTCAAAAACAGGCTTTGGAAGCAAAAAATGAGGCTTTGAGGGACCAAAACATGTTCAACATAAAGAGTTGTCCAAAACTGGCTGCAAAAGAGGCAAAGAAGAAAGAGGCTGGAATGGTTCTTGTAGAGGCTTGTACATCCAAAACAAAGTTTGTTAATCTTGTGTAGAATGAAGAATGGGCATTTACTACTGTTTGCAGTTATGAACCATCTTCACATGAATAGTGTATGTCTGCAATAGAATCAGATGTTTGGTACTTTGATATTGGGGCAACCAAACATATAACCTCGCAGCGCAGTTTCTTCACTTCACTTGAGCCTACCCCTACAGGGAATACTGTCACATGCACCAACAACTCCTCTTATCCTATTATGGGGGTTGGTAAGATCATTCTAACTACCACTGATGGTAGTTCTTTTACATTTTAAGATGCTTTGTTTGTGTCAGGGATCAAGAAAAATCTGTTGCAGTTTCAACATTAGCCAAGATTGGCTTGGTCGTGAAATTTGTTGATGACAAATGTACAGTTCATGATCTATCAAATGGTGACATCATTATTGCTTTTGGCATTTTATGTCGTGGGCTATATAAGCTCATAGATTATGCAAAATCTGTGAATGATTCAGCATATGAAGTTCAAGATTCTCAGGTTATGTCAGATGCAAAGCTTTGGCATGCACTCTTTGGTCATCTGAATTTTGTTAGTTTGCTAAGCCTCGAGAAATCTGAAATGGTGTCATCTTAACTTGAGGCACCCGGTAAACATGTTTGTGAACTTATTCATAGTGATGTCTGTGGTGCTATGCAAACATGGCCTTTTGGGAGCTATCTTTCCTTCATGACTTTCATCGATGATTTTTCTAGGCATGCATGGGTATATCAATTGAAAGTAAAGTCCGAAGTGTTTATGTGCTTCAAACAGTTTTTGGTTTTGACTGAAAATCTGTTAGCATGTAAAATGGACACCCTCCATTCTTATCGAGGGGGGATATATGTCTTCTGATTTTAATGCATTTCTAGCGGAACCTAGGATAAAACATCAGTGTACAATGTTGTATACACCTCAACATAATGGAGTTGTTGAAAGGAAGAACATGTCTCTCATGGAGATGGTGAGGTGTATGGTTAAGAGTCAAGGTTTACCACATAGTTTCTCGCTTGAGGCTGTTATGGGTGCAGCATATGTACTTAACAGGTGTCCCACTAAATCATTATATTCTATCACTCCATATGAAGTTTGGCATGGTCATCAGCAATCTGTTGCTCACCTGCGTGTTTTTGGTTGCCTGGCATATGCATTAGTGCTTGAACAACAATGCAAGAAATTGGATGATAAAGTAGTGAAATGTATTTCTGTTGGGTACAATTCTGAAAGCAAAGGCTATCTTCTAATATCATCCATAGACTAAACACATTTTGGTTAGTTGTGATGTTGTTTTGTGGAAGATGTTATTCAACCATTACTTTCATGTACTTAGGAGACATCAGTTAGCTCCAAGCATGTGCCTGGGCATCTCTGCCATCCCAACGAATTTGCTCTGCAATAGGTGCAACAGAAACAGCAGCACGAACAGGAATCTGTGGAATATCATCTTCGACACCATCTTCATCAGCTCTAGCACCTGTATTTGCAGTACCCGTCGTTACAGGTGTAACACGACGTCTTTCAACACCCTACACAATGTTCCACAATCCTTTTGCAACCAAAACATGTCGCATCATATAAGCCCATAATGGGTAGTTGGTACCATCCAACTTATCCTCAACAGCCAACATACAGAATACATCACTGCTTTCAGCCATGGCCGATGACTAAAATACCTTGATGCAGAAAATTGACTGTATCTCAAAAAGTTGAACAGAACTGCCCAGACGAGTTCTGCTAGACCTGTAGCAGACTTCGAGACGCTTAAACTGGCAAACAAAAACTGGTATATACCTTTGGCACAAAAAGTCAAAATAGCCTGCACAAGCGCTGTGATAGTGCGTTCGGAGGCCGAAACGAGCTCACCAAAATTCGTGCGATCCTGAGACTGCAAACGGAGGAGTGTCGACGGCACCCTAGATGAAGCGACGACCTGCTCTGATACCAATTGTTGGAGTTAGACGTCTGCAGAAGCACGCGAACAACACAAGGAAGAAGAAGAAGCTTTGAGCACAAACACACAATACTGAATGTATTACTAGAGAATGTACAAAGATAAGTAGCCCATTAGGGCAATAGGCGTATATACAAGCCGGAGGAAAAAAACCTCCTAAAGAGGGAAAAAAGTGCCCCGACGGTCCTAGTGTGTTCAGACACATCACTACCTAAATATATCAACACCAATGGCCTTTTGCTAGAATCAAATCACATAAAGACGAGGTATCATTCTTCATAATAGCATCATATTTTGATTGCAAAACAGCCATCTAATTTTTTGAATTTTGTGCTTCATCAAACAAAACAATCTCATTCTCACCACAAAGACTAGAGGTAGCCATAGCATATCAATCTAATGCAAAAGAAGCACTACGAGAGCATGAACGAGTACGATATGGTAGAGGCCATCTAATTTGCTATCTCGCAAAGTCTATACCAACCATTTAGGCATAGTCTTTGCCTCCATTATATCCGTCCTCTCATCAACAAGTGCATCATGTAAATTCGCATCAGAAATGGAATGATCTGCATCATCATGTGAAACTTGTAAAGGCTAAGAAATTGCCTCATTTAGACTAGAACTTGAGTGTCCACTTGTAAAAAGAGGTAGCAAAGTGTCATACACATCTCTAGAGCTAACTGAAGTCTCCTTGGTACATGAAAGTAATAGTTGAATTGCATCTTCCACAAAAACAACATCATGGCTAACCAAAATGTGTTTACTTTGTGGATGATGTAGATGATAGCCTTTGCTTTCTAAATTGTACCCAACCAAAGTACATGATAGCCTTTGCTTTCCTGTGTTGTTGTTCAGGTACTAATGCATATGCGAGACAACCAAAAACATGCAGATGAGCAGCAGATGGCTTGCAACCATGCCAAGCTTCATATGGAGTGACATACTGCAATTCTTTGGTGGGACACATGTTAAGTACATATGATGCACACATAACAAAAGCTAGAAGCTATGTGGTAAAGCTTGAATTTTGACCATACACCTCCCCATCTCCATGAGTGACTTGTTCTTCCTTTCAGCAACTCTATTCTATTGAGGTGTATACAACAATGTATGTGGATGTTTTATCCCACATTCATCAAGAAATACATTAGAATCAAAAGACATGTATTCGCCCCCTTGATCAGAATAGAGGGTGCCCATTTTACATGCTAGCAGAACTTTAGCCAAAACCAAAAACTGTTTGAAGCACATAAACAGTTAAGACTTTGCTTTCAATGGATAGATCCATGCATCCCTCGAAAAATTGTCAATAAAATTCACGAAGTGAAGGTAGTTCCCAAAAGAGGGTATCTGCATAGGACGACAAACATCACTATGAACAAGCTACGATTTCTGAGTAGCTCAAACTAAACCACCTTTTGGGAAGAAGGAACGCTACGTTTTGCCCAAAATACAACCTTCACAAACATGTTTTCAAGCTGCCTCAATTTTGGGCAGAGAGGACACCATTTTAGATTTCTATAGGCATAGCAAACTAGCATAATTCAGATGAACAAAGTGTGCATGCCAAAGCTTTGCATATGATATAGCTTGAAAATCTTGAACTACACATGTTGAATCATTCACAAATTCTACATCGTCTATGAGCTTATACAATCCATGGTATAAAATGCCTGAAGCAATAATAAAATCCCTATTTGACAGATCATGAACTGTACATTTGTCGTCAATAAATTTGAGAACCAAGTCGATCTTGGCTAATGCTAAAACTGATAGTAGATTTTCTTGATCCCTGGCACAAAAAAGCATCTGACAATGTAAACGAACTACCATCGACAATAGTCAGAATGATCTTACCAACTTCCATTACAAGATAAGAGGAGTTGTTAGAGCATGTGATAGTATTCCTCGTAGGGGAAGGCTCAAGTGAGTTGAAGAAACTATGATGTGAGTTAATATGTTTAATTGCCCCACTATCAAAGTACCAAATATCTGAGTCTACTACAGACATACATTGCTCATGAGAAGATGGGTCAAACCTGCAAATATTAGTAAACACCCATTCTTCATTCTACACAAGATTAGCAGACTCTATTTTAGATGTAGAGGCCTCTTCAACCACCATTCCAACCTCTTTCATCTTTGTCTCTTTCACATCTAGTTTTGGACTACTCTTTATGACATGATCGTTTCCTTTACAGTACTTGAAAAACCATTTCTGCTTTCCTGATTTCTTCTCATCTTTTTCTTCCTTCTTTGACTATGCAACATTAGCAGATTTCTGCTTTCTAGTAGATGAGCTCAATTTTACCTTGCCCTTCAGACTGTATAAGAAAGCTTGATATGCAACACACATGATCGATGTGTTCTATCTAGACTGATCTTCCTGCAACAAAACAGAGACTAGCTTCTCAAATGTTAAGGCATTTGGAGTGCCTTTCATCATCAAACAAAGAGTAGAAGCAAAACTCTAATATGATTCTAGAAGGCCATTAAGAATATTCTACACAATTGAAATATCGGGTAAGACTTCATTGACAAAAATTAATTTCTCCTTCAAATCTTTGATCTTTGTCAAAACATTGTCCATGGAATCTCCTTCATTCATATGCTCACTCTCCAACTATTTTTGGAGATAAGCAACACAAGCCCCCCTTCATGCCTAATATAATCTGGTAAGTGTATTTCAAACATCCTTTGCTATTTTGCAAGAGTGAATTTGAGTGATAATGGCATGTTTAATAGAAAAAGCTATCAATGCATGTGCCTAAGCATCTTTGACATCCCCAACAAAGTTACTCTATAGTAGAGGCATTAGGAACCGCAGCATGAACAAGAATTTGAAGATCGTCATCTTCAATGCCATCACATTACCTTTGATAATTGTATTTGCAAGTGTAATAGGATGTTTTTCAATGCCTTGCACAATATTCCACAGTCCTTTTGCAACCAATACATGACACATCATATATGCCCATAATGAGTAATTAGTACCATCCAATCTATCCTCAACAACCAACATATGGAATACATCATTGCTTTTAGCCATGGCCACTCACTAAAATACCTTGACGCAAAAAAATAATTGTATGTCAAAAAGTTGAACAAAACTACCCTGTCGAGCTCTACTAGATTTGTAGCAGACTTTGAGGTGCTTGTACTAGGGAATTGAAACATGTATATATGTTTGGCACAAAAGGACAAAATTGCCTGCACACACATACACACTATAATAGTGCATTCAAAGGCCAAAATGAGTTGAGATCGCGATTTTGACACCATAGAGAAAAGACATATTGAACTAGTATGCTAACCAATTTTCATGTGTTTTTGAGACTATGATCGGAGGGGTGTCGATGATGCCTTATATGAAGCAACGACTTGCTCTGATACCAATTGTTGGAGTTTGAGGTATGTAGAAGTAGTTAGAATGATCTTACCAACTCCCATAATTGGATAAGAGGAGTCATTGGTGCATGTGACAATATTCCCTGTAGGGGAAGACTCAATTGAACTTAGAAAACTGTGCTGCAAGGTAATATGTTTGGTTGCCCCACTGTTAGAGTATCAAACATCTTAGTCTATTGCACACATACACTATTCATGAGAAGATGGGTCATAACTGAAAATAATAGTAAATGCACATTCTTCATTCTACACAAGATTAGTAGACTCTGTTTTAGGTGTAGAGGCCTTTGCAATAAACATTCTAGCCTCTTTTTTCTTTGCCTCTTTTGCAATTAGTTTTGGGCAACTCTTTATGACATGATCATTTCCTTTACAATGCTTGCAAAACAATTTTTGTTTTTTTTATTTCTTCTCGTCTTTGTCTTCCTTTTATTATTGTGAAGAATTAGCATATTTTTGTTTACTAATAGATGAGCTCCATTTACCTTTGCCCTTCTAACTAGATAAGAAAGCTTAATCTGCTACATGCATAATGGACCTGTTCTACCTAGACTGATCTTCCTGCAACAAAATAGAGAGTTAACTTCTCAAATGCTAAGGCATTTGGATTGCCTTTCATCACCAAACAAAGAGTAGAAGTGAAATTTTGATATGAATCTCGAAGACCATTCAGAACAGTCTGCACAAGTGAGATGTCTGGCAAGACTTCATCAATGGAAATCAATTTTTTCTTCAAATCTTTGATTTTTTCAAAAAAATGTCCATATATTCTTCTTCATTCATATGCTCACTCTCCAATTGTTTTCAGAGGCAAGCAACACGAGCCTCATTTCTTGCCTTGTATAAGGTGGTAAGTATATCCCACGTACCCTTTGCTATTTTGCAAGAGTGAATAGGAGGGATAATGGCACGTTTGATAGACAAAGCTATCAATGCATGTGCCTGAGAATCTCTATGATCCCATCAAAGTTGCTCTATAGTAGGTGTAGTAGGAACTGCAACATGAATAGGAATTTGAAGATCATCATCTTCAACACCATTTGCATCACCTTCAATAACTGTATTTGGAGGTGTAGTAGGTCGTTTTTCAACACCCTGCACAATATTCCATGGTCCTTTTGCAAGCAATACATGACACATCATATATGGCCACAATGGGTAATTGGTACTAATGCAAAAAAATGATTATATCTCGAAAAGTTGAATAGAAGTACCTTTAGACACATCACCACCAAAATATATCAGCAAGATCCAGGTTCAATATATTGAGGTTGACAATAAGGTTATAAGACACGAAGGTTGCAAACAAGAAGGTTCAAGACAGCAAGGTTGAGAACAAGGTTTGAAGATACCGAGTTTGAGAGAAATAAGGTTGAAGAGATTGTACAAGAGTAAGGACATCGATTAAAACTGGAGATGAGCAGTTGATCATTGAGGAAAATGACCTTTAGAAGGGGAAGAGAGTGTTAGACTCAAGAAATGATAGGCAAGAGATGATTGAACCACACTCCAAGAAGGAGGATCAACCATGTCTCATAGGGCAAATGGTTAGCCCATCATAATCTTAGTTGGTAGTTCATGATTTCAATTTCCCTTGAAGACAACATACATTCACATATTCTTCAAAAAGGTTTCCTATGTAGTTTAAAAGTTTTTCATCATTAATTTGGCCATGAAAATGGCTCATACACTTCAAATATTTTGCTCACATCACGTATGCCTTGAATTATCTTCATGGTAGAAATTAGAATAGGTTTAGAATCATGTTCATCACCCAGGACACCGATAGATTCACCATTTTTCTCTCATATTCAATTGATATATAATTTTGAGCTAGCCAATCCATGCCTATAATTACATTTACATGTTGATCACATGGAAAATTTGCCAAAAACATCTATCAAAAAATGTAAACACAAGGATTTTAATGTATCCTTTTGTATAGTAAATCTATCAATTGAACATCTCCACACCTCTAGATATTTGTGTATTCAAGCATACCTCCAAATTCTATGCCAACTTAAAAGAAAAAAAAATGCACTACCTACCCGAATCAATCAAAATAACTTTATATGCATAAATCATACTCCATATCTTATTTATAGAAGCTTTTGGAAAGCAAATGATTACCATGCAATGTATAGTATAGTAGATTTAGATCACTTGCCTTTGTTGTCCACTTTTTCAATCATTGTTCCTTCCTCAATCACATTTACCGCTTTCGCTTGTGAGGACCAAAAGATTTCTTGTTAGAACATTCATAAGTCAATGTTCACGTTCTCCACAATGAAAGCATACATGAAGTTTTTTCCCCACTTCAAGAACTCAAGATCATATTGCTAATAAAAAAAGTTGTTGCTTCTTTTGAGCTTCTCCTTCACTAGGATTATTACCTTGGTTATTGAAGGATAGATCCTTCTTTGAATTATTTGATTTGTTGTAGCAACTCCGTGGTTTATGCTTCGTAAAGATAAATATAGGTTTGCTCACCTTTTGCATAGTAAATTTGTTTGTCTTTTCAAACTTATCAAAATAATTCTCCACAGTTGGATCCTTTCACTTGGTAACAAAGTTCCTGTCCAAGATCTTCATGAATTTGCTCTTAAAAACATCCTTATTGACCTCCAAAGCATATTTATAAATACGTAAGAACTCATCCACAAAAAAGCTATGCTTGTCATCCTTATGCTACCAGAAATTATCAAATTTCATCTTCTTCTCCAAATGATATTGTGAAGAACAAAAGTGCTTTTTTACTTATTCCCAAAATTCTTTCCATAGAACCGGTGTCATAAGGTTGCAAAGCTAGTTGGATCAGGCCCAACTATGATGTGTTCCGAGTTACAGTGCATGCAGGGTAGGGCACTTTGAATAGGTTCTGATTCTAAGGTCAATACGGATGTCCTCTCTTTGCTAGAAAAATAATCTTAGAAGGAATTAAGAAATTGGAAATGAATTATGAATGTGCATCATCTCCCTATCTATCTCCCTCTCACAAATGGAGAAGAATCAAATTTTTATTATGATCTTCACTTACAAGAGCATGTAATGTTATCGTTATTGTCCATGTGAAAGGCCAAATGGCCACCAGACACTTCTTTTTATATGTTCTTTAATAAAACATATAGTGGCCTGATCAGTCACAGACTGTAAGTTCAATCACATTTGTAAAACCCAAGAATTATGTCTTCGTGCTCCCTATGTATTGTAGTTTTCTATGTATTCTACAACCTCTGCTTATCATCAACAAATTTCACAACCAAGCCAATCTTTGACTAAAGTCAAAACTGATAATAGATTCTTCTTGATCCATGGCACAAATAAAGCATTTGACAAAGTGAAAGAACTACCGTCAATGGTAGTCAGAATGATCTTACCAACTCCCATGATAGAATAAGAGGAGTTGTTGGCACATTTGATAATATTCCCTGTAGGGACAGGCTCGAGTGAAGAGAAAAAACTACACTGCGAGGTAATATGTTTGGTCGCCCCACTATCAAAGTACCAAACATCTGAGTCTACTACAGACATGCATTGCTCATGAGAAGATGGGTCAAAATTGCAAACAATAGTAAACGCCCATTCTTCTTCTTGCACAAGATTAGCAGACTCTGGTTTCGGTGTAGAGGCCTCTACAACAACCATTTCGGCCTCTTTCTTCTTTGCCTCTTTAGCAGCCAGTTTTGGAGAGCTCTTAATGACATGATCATTTGCTTTACAGTATTTGCAAAATAATTTCTCTTTTTTTTATTTCTTCTCATCTTTGTCTTCCTTCTTTGAATGTGCAGAATTAGCAGATTTCTGCTTATTAGTAGAAGAGCTCCATTTTCCTTTGCCCTTCTGACTAACCAAGAAAGATTAATCTGCAACACGCATAATAGACCTGTTCTACCTTGATTGGTCTTCCTGCAACAGAACAGAAACTAACTCTTCAAATGTTAAGGCATTTGGATTGCCTTTCATCATCGACCTAAGAGTAGAAGCAAAACTCTGGTATGAGTCGGGAAGACCATTCAAGACAGTCTGCACAAGTGAACTGTCAGGAAGGACTTCATCAACAAAAATCAACTATTCCTTCAAATTCTTGACCTTTGTCAGAAAATTGTCCATAGAATCACCTTCATTCATGTGCTCACTCTCAAACTGTTTTCGGAGATAAGCAACACGAGCCTCATTCCTAGCCTGCTACAATGTGGTAAGTGTATCCCAAGCATCCTTAGTTGTTATGCAAGAGTGAATGTGAGGAATAATGGCATGTTTGACAGACAAAGCTATCAATGCATGTGCATGAGCATCTCTGCCATCCCAATGAATTTGCTCTATAGTAGGTGCAACAAAAATAGCAACACGAACAAGAATCTCTAGAATATCACCATCTTCGACACCTTTTGCATCAGCTTCAGTACCTGCAATTGTAACAGTTGCAAGTGTGATAGGACATTTTTCAACGCCCTGCACAATGTTTGTTATCAGGATCTTGCTCACACACACATGGAGGTTAGGGATGCAAAAAACACACAGAAAAATAGACACGCCAGGAGACGAGATAGAATGCAGTATTGGGTGCAATCTCCCCCCATGCACTCTGTTTCAACACTCCACAGAGTGCATGTATTTATATGAATTTTTTATTATGTCGAAATAGTGCTTACATGAGAGTAGCTTCAAAAAGCATGCACGAAAGTAAAAGTTGGTAACTTTTGTAGAAAGCCTTTGCTTTCAATATCAGAAATTGCAGTTGTTCTAACCTCTATTTTTCTAATTGTTTCTAACAATAGAACCTTCTACGCGGGTTTATTTACAAACTAAATTATAAGTCAGATTATTGATGTCTGCCCTAAAGTCAAATTATTGATGTCCACCCTTTCACGCCTTTTATGCCCTCATGAACCTTCAACTGCTATATCAAAAACACCAAAACACATTAAGACATTAATAACTTAACACTCCAACAATGTCTTGTTCAACACATTCAATAAATTATACCATGCCCCTCAGTTGAAAAAGCAACTGACCTCAGTTGATAAAATAAAAATAAACATGGATGGACAATCACATGTTCCATTACTGAATGAAAATAAGCATGCCATGTAAAAACACATGCAGGGAAATGTGCATGGAGGAATTACATTAATGAGTTTGTGTATGATATGCAGAAATTAAATGATCATAATGAGGTGTTAATTGTGTTTTATGTATGCATTGACATTCTTCAATAGAATGATTTTTTTACTTAACTAAATATCGATGATATTGGGTACGTGTGCGTGTACTAGTGACATCATGATTAATTATTTTCTCAGGAACCAATATTTCATATTGTTCTTCAATTAAAGGAGGGTCATCAAGAAGTGGAGTGAGTGGTAAAATTCCTTTAAATGGTTTAAGTAAAATAATATAAAAAGAGTCATGTATATTCCAATGAGATGGTATATCTAATCTAAATGAATTATCATTAATTTTTTGTATAATGCGAAACGGTCCATAATAGTGTGGTGCAAGTTTAATTTTCGGATGCTGCAAAATATTTTTGAGACGTCTTTTAATGATACACAACCACACAGGATCATTTTCCTTGAATTCCTTAGCTAATTGTTTTGTATTGATATTATGTGTGTATCGCTCTTGACTTTTCCCAATGTGCTTGTGAACATCATGAAGTATAGAAATGTGATCTTGAGCAATAGAATCAGCCATCGGAATGTCAGTTTGGGTGAGTGAAATGGGAGTGGGAAGCTTTTTACCATAAACAATTTCAAAAGGTGCATGACCAGTAGTGGTGTGTGTGGTGTTATTGTAAGCAAATTGAAGCAATGGCAATTTTTCATCCCGGTTAGTGGGACTATCTAATGAATAACAACACAATAAATCAAGAATATTACTATTTGTAGCCTCACTTTGTCCATTACTTTCGGGATTAAATGTGCATATTTACTAAACCTATCAACTATTGTCCAAATCATATCATTATGTGACCAAATGATGGGAAGACCTGTGATAAAATCCATAGAAATTTATTCACATGGTTCGTTCAGAATGGCAAGTGGCATTAATAATCCAAATGGTTTACCATGATGACATTTTACACACTAACATACAATGCATTGAGAAACATAATGTGCAATATCTTTTTCCATGTGTGGCCAAAAGAAGAAATCTTTGCACGCAGAAATGGTGCTTTGTATGCCTCTATGACCCATGTAAGATGGTTCGTGCATTTCTTTGATGAAAAAATCTTTAAAAGCTTGGGTTATGCATAATCTTTGTTGAAAATAAAGAAAGACATTATGAAATGTATAATGTTTATCAGATAAAGATGCACCATTGTTGAAGTCATGCCATGCACGTGAGAAATACAAATAAGATGCATAAGTGGAAACCATTTCTTGAAAAGAATGAATCTAGATGGCAGAAATATTATGCAAAACAACAGAATGTGAAAGAAATCGGCTAAGAGCATCAACTACAACATTAGCTTCAACAACCTGATATTGGATCATGGGTTGGAAATTTTAAATGAATGATGCCCATTTAAGATGGTGATCAGAGATTAATAAATGCTTAATAGCCTGTTGATCAGTTTTGATTAAGACTTTAGAGCCCATAAGATAGTGTTTCCGAATTCACAAAGCATGCACAACCGCTAACAATTCTTTATCATATGTACTATAATTATTTTCTGAGGGCTTAAGCTTCTACTCTCAAATGCAATGGGATGATCATTTTGCATTAAAACAGTACCTATTCCTGAACCACTAGCATCAGTAACAACATGAAAGGGTTGCGAAAAATCAGGTAACTGTAGAACAGGTGCATGTGAAAGTGCATGTTTGAGTTTTTCAAAGGATTGTTGTTGGGTAAGTCCCCATGCAAATTTTATTTTCTTTTTCAATAATAAGGTAAGAGTCAATGATAAATAAGAAAAATTTTGAACAAATTTCCTATAGAAACTAGCCAACCCAAGAAAAGAACGAGCATCATTGACTGATTGTGGTGGAGGCCACTCTACTATAACTTTAATCTTTTTTGGATCCAAATGCAGACCTTCACTTGAAATAATATGTCTTAGATATTCTAGATTACATTGAAAGAAGTACTCTTTTCAAGATTAGCGTAAAGTGTGTTCTCTTGTAGTAAATGAAAACCTATTTTAAAATGCTTCTCATGCTCACTATCATTTTTATTGTAAACAAGTATATTGTCAAAAAATACAAGAACAAAAGCTTGGTAATCGGGAAAAATGTTGTTCATCATTTCTGCAAATATAGCAGGGGCATTAAAGGTCATTACCATAAATTCATAATGGCCAGTTCGAGTTCTAAATGCAGTCTTAAAAATATCACTTTTCGTCATACAAATCTGATGGTATCCAGATTTTAGATCAATTTACTAAAGACATGAGCTAATCGTAATTTATCTAAAAGATCAACTATTCAAGGAATAGGGCATCTATTCTTTATTGTGATCTTGTTAAGGGCCCTATAATTAATGCACATTTGATAAGTTTTTTCTTCTTTTCTACTAAGAGAACTGGTTCTCCGAATGGGGAAGAACTAGGCCTTATAAGTCCTTTCTGTAGTAGGTATTTTACTTGGTTTTCTGTTTCCTTTTGGTGTAGTGGGCCATGTCTATAAGGTGCTTTATGAGGAGAAGAAGTACCAGGGACTAAGTCTATGCTATGGTCAAAGGATCCTTGAGATGGCGGTAGTTCAGAGGGATACTCAGACATAAAACAATCCTTATAAGTAATCATGAAAGGTTTATGTGCATCAGGAATTGTATGAGTATAATCATTGATGACATTGATAAAAACAATGCATGAATTGAATCCTTTCCTAAATGCCGGTTTTACTTGAGTATGACTAATCAATGGAAATGGCTAGAGATCATGCCGTGCAGACAAAGTAATGATTTGACCTTTAAATTCAAAATTAAAGGTATGTGTATGGTAGTCAATGTGTGGGTTACAATTATGACAAAAAGGCATACCTAGTATAACATCGCAAGATTGCACAGGTGCAATTAAAAATGTTCGTGAATCAACATATGGGCCTATGCTAATCGTAACATCTTGCACTTCTCGAGTTGCATTATAACGATTATCTTGAAATGCAGCTTTTACTTTATACAAGGAAGGAAACGTTTTTATTTTAAGTTCTTGTACTAATAAATGTGAAATGAGGTCATGTGAACTACCATCGTCATGTAAAATTTTAACGAGTGTGTTAGTTAGAGTACCCTGCATGCAAAGTAGAGAATGAAGAGAAATATCGTTACCCAAGGCACTTAAGTCCTTCTCCAATGATTCCTCTGTCCAAAGAGGAGGAATTTCTTCATTATGGGCCTCCATGTTATGTAATTGAGTTGCAGCTAGTTTCATGTTTAGAGGTCGCAATCGGCACTTCATTTTTGTATGTCCAGGTTTACCACAATTCCAGCTGGTGATTCATGGTTGCTTTTGTTGGGCATCCATTGCTGAAGTTTGTAGGATAGGTGGTTTGTTAGGTTGGAGAGATGAAGCAATAGGTGTAGTTGAGTAGTTGGATTGTGGTGGACGAAGAAAACTAGAGTAAAATGGGGCATTAAAATTACATTTCATGGGAAGATTTGGTTTAACAAAAAGTGGTCATTGATGCGGTTGTTGTAGATGGATTGACTTGGTTATGGATTGGAATTCTTTCTCTGCATCATAGGCGAAAGATATAGGGTGTGAAGCTTAGCTTGGATTCCCACCTCCAAACCATCTTCGTATTTTCGTTGCAAGCTATCCTCCAATACATCTTCAAGCATTTGAACCAATAGTAAATTTTTCCAGAACCGCTCCATGTAGGTAATAACCATATCACCCTCCTTCCATGTAAGGGTTGTCCATGCACGTCGAACATGTAAATGGTATTGAGGAGGAAGAAAAGAATCCTTCACTTCATCTTGGAAATCCTTCCACGTTGTTGGACACTCTGTACTGTGCCACAACACATTCCACCGGAGTTGAGCTTTTCCTACTGAATAGTTAGTGGCAAATTTGACTTTTTCACTTTCAACATATGTTTCATCAGTATAAAAATCATCAAACTGTGACAACCATGAAAGGACTAAAGGGCCATCCTTACGGCCATCAAACCATAAAAACTGGTAATTCTTAATAGTAATCTTGGAATGTGTGCCATCCTATTGGGCAGACAATAGCTTTGACCACCCTCATAAGGTTATCTTCATCAGTTTGCATCTTCTGGAGTACTTCATCGCGTTGTCGGATCTCATTCTGAGTGCCTCGAAGTTCGTGCCACAGGAGCTCAAGTTGTTGCCCAAGTGTTACCTTGGGTAGAGGTGACTCACCGAAATCCTCCATGGTATTCATAGGGTCCATGAGGATGTAGAGAACATAATGTTGGAGTTAGACGTCTGCGAAAGCACGCGAACAGCACAAGGAAGAAGAAGAAGCTTGGAGCACAACACACAAGACTGAATGTATTACTAGAGAATGTACAAAGATAAGTAGCCCATTAGGGCAATAGGCATATATATAAACCGGGGGAAAAAAACCTCCTAAAGAGGGAAAAAAGTGCCCCGGCGGTCCTAGAGTGTTCACACACATCACTACCTAAATATATCAACAAATCCCCCCTGGGAGTGATGCGGTGAACAAGGAGCTAGCACTCATGTATAAGGAAGTGCCAAGCTATGTGGAAATCACTCCACAAAAGGAAGTAAGCCCAAAGCTTTGCGGAAAGCTTCAAACTTCTCCCTAGGCAGAGCCTTCGTGAAAAGGTCTGCAATGTTCTCCTGCGTGGGCACATATGCCAAGCTGATCTCCCCAGCAGAGAACCTCTCCCTGACATAGTGATAATGCACCTCAATGTGCTTAGTGCGAGCATGGAACACAGGGTTCCTCGCAACTACCAATGCGCTCTGACTGTCAGTGAGGATGGTGGTGGCAGAAGATTGGCCAACACCCAAATCAGCCATAAGGTGTCTGAGCCACACACACTCAACAGTCGCTGTGAAAGCTGCCCTATACTCAGCCTCACAACTGGAAGTGGCCATAGTAGGCTGCTTCTTGCTCAACCAAGATGTACATGAGCTACCAAGCATGAAGCAAAAGCCACTGGTGGACACACGAGTGTCATAGCAACCAGCCCAATCTGAGTCAGAAAAAGCATGCAAATCTGGCGGTAGTGATCCCCCCTTGGGATAAAACAACCCAAGTAGCCGAGTACCACTCCAGTAGCGAATGATGCGCTTAACCGCCTTCCAATGCGTGACTCCTAGGAAATGCATAAACCTGCTCATATGTGAGACAACAAACTGAATATCTGGCCGAGTAATGCATAAGTAAATCAAGCATCCAACAGCCTACTGATAGAGAACAACATCAAATGCATCTCCAACATCATGAAGACTCAATCGTAAACCTGTCTCCATAGGAGTGGCAATAGGCTTACAGTCTTCAAGGCCAAAACGCTGCAATAATGTGTCAATATATTTCGTTTGACACAAAGCCATTCCACCATCAACTTGCATAAACTGAATGCCCAAATAGTGATGCAAATGCCCCAAATCAGACATCTCAAATGAGGCATGCAAATCAGCCTTGAAATCAGCAATATGCTTCTCAATAGGACCAGTGAGCAGCATGTCGTCTACATATACAACAATGATCAGAAGCACATCATTAGCACGCTTAACATATAAGGTGCTTTCAGTTGGACTGTTCTCAAAACCATGTGCAATCAGATAGGCATGTATCTTCTCATACCAAGCACGTGGTGCTTGATTTAAACCATATAACGCCTTCTTTAACCTGCACACCTGGTTTTCATGCCCTTTCTGCACAAAGCCACGGGGCTGAAAAACATACACTTCTTCATGCAAGTCACCATTTCAAAAATGCTATTTTAATCTCCAACTGATGTACATTCCAACCATGATGGGCTGCAAGTGCACAAATGCTCCGAACAGTAGTCATACGACATGTAGGTGCAAAGGTCTCATCAAAATCAATGCCTCTTTCCTACGCATAACCCTTTGCAACAAGCCTAGCCTTATACCTGTCAACTGTACCATCATGTTTACGCTTCAGCTTGTATACCCACTTAGTGCCAATGGCCTTCTTGCCAGGAGGCAAGTCACATAAAGACCATGTACCATTCTTCATTATAGCATCATATTCAGAATGCATAGCAGCCATCCAATTTTCTGAATTCTATGCTTCATCAAAAGAAACAAGCTCATTCTCATCACAGAGACTAGATGCAGCCATAGCATAGCAATCTGATGCAAAGGAGGCACTATGAGAGCCTGAATGAGTACGATATGACAAGGTGCATCTAATTTGCTGTCACACAAAGTCTGCACCAGCCATTTTGGCATAGTTTTTGCTTGCTCAATATCAACTCTCTCATCAGCAAGTGCATCATGTAAATTTGCATCAGAAATGGAATGATCTGCATCACCATATGAAACCTGCAAAGGTTGAGAAGTTGCCTCATTAGGACCAGCACTAGACTGTCCACCTGTAAAAAGAGGCATCAAAGTATCATACATGTCTTTGGAGCTAACAGATGTCTCCTTAGTACATGAAAGCAATGGCTGAATAGCATCTTCCACAAAGACAACATCACGGCTAACCAGAATGCGTTTAGTATGTGGATGATACAGACGATAGCCTTTACTTTCAGAACTGTACCCAACAAAAATACATTTTACTGCCTTATCATCCAATTTTCTGCGATGTTGTTCAGGCACTAATGCATATGCCAAACAACCAAAAACACGCAGATGAGCAACAGATGGCTTGCGGTCATGCCAAGCCTCATATGGAGTGATAGACTGCAACGCTTTAGTGGGACACTTGTTCAGTACATATGCTGCACACATGACAGCCTCAAGCCAGAAACTATGAGGTAAAGCCTGACTCTTGACCATACACCTCGCCATCTCCATGAGAGACCTGTTCTTCCGTTCAGCAACTCCATTCTGTTGAGGTGTATACGGCACTGTACACTGGTGTTTTATCCCACGTTCAGCCAGAAATGCATTAAAATCTGAAGACATATATTCCCCCCCTCGATCAGAACGGAGGGTGCCCATTTTACATGGTGACAGATTTTCAGCCAAAACCAAAAACTGTTTGAAGCACATGAACACTTCGGACTTTGCTTTGAGTGGATATACCCATGCATGCCTGGAAAAATCATCAATGAAAGTCACGAAGTAAAGGTAATTTCCAAAAGAGGGTGTCTGCATAGGACCACAGACATCACTATGTACAAGCTGCAATTTTTGCGTAGCCCGAACTGAACCATCTTTTGGAAAGGAAGAACGCTGCATTTTGCCCAAAATACAGCCTTCACAAACATGTTTTCCAGGTGCCTCAAGTTTGGGCAAAGAGGACACCATTTCAGATTTCTGCAGGCGTAACAAACTAGCAAAATTCAGATGACCAAACCGTGCATGCCAAAGCTTTGCATCTGACATAGCCTGAGAATCATGAACTGCACATGCCGAATCATTCATAGATCTTTCATAGTCTATGAGCTTATACAGCCCACGACATAAAATGCCAGAAGCAATAATCACATCGCCATTTGAGAGATCATGGATTGTACACCTGTCATCAACGAATTTCACAACCAAGCCAATCTTGGCTAATGCAGAAACTGATAACAGATTCTTTTTGTTCCCTTGCACAAATAAAGCATCTGACAAAGTGAAAGAACTACCATCAGCAGTAGTCAGAATGATCTTACCAACTCCCATAACAGGATAAGAGGAGTTATTGGCGCATGTGACAGTATTCCCTGTAGGGGCAGGCTCGAGTGAAGAGAAGAAACTGCGCTGCGAGGTAATATGTTTGGTCGCCCCACTGTCAAAGTACCAAACATCTGAGTCTACTGCAGACATGCACTGATCATGAGAAGATGGGTCAAAACTGCAGACAGTAGTAAACGCCCATTCTTCTTCCTGCACAAGATTTGCAGACTCTGTTTTTGGTGTAGAGGCCTCTGCAACAACCATTCCAGCCTCTTTCTTCTTTGCCTCTTTAGAAGCCAGTTTTGGATAGTTCTTTATGATATGATCATTGCCTTTACAGTACTTACAAAACAATTTCTGCTTTTCTGATTTTTTCTCATCTTTGTCTTGGTTCTTTGAATGTGCAGCATTTGCAGATTTCTGCTTACTAGTAGAAGAGCTCCATTTTCCTTTGCCCTTCTGACTAGCCAGGAAAGCTTGATCTGCAACTCGCATAATGGACCTGTTCTGCCTGGACTGATCTTCCTGCAACAGAACAGAGATTAACTCCTCAAATGATAAGGCATTTGGATTGCCTTTCATCATCAACCGAAGAGTAGAAGCAAAACTCTGATATGAGTCAGGAAGACCATTCAAAACGGTCTGCACAAGTGAGCTATCTGGTATAACCTCATCAACAAAAATCAACTGTTCCTTCAAATCTTTGATCTTCGTTAGGAAATTGTCCATAGAATCACCTTCATTCATGTGCTCACTCTCCAACTGTTTTCGGAGATAAGCAACACGAGCCTCATTCCTAGCTTGGTACAATGTGGTAAGTGTATCCCAAGCATCCCTAGTTGTTCTGCAAGAGCGTATGTGAGGAATAATGGCACGTTTGACAGACAAAGCTATCAATGCATGTGCTTGGGCATCTCTGCCATCCCAATGAATCTGCTCTGCAGTAGGTGCAACAGAAACAGCAGCACGGACAGGAATCTGCACAATATCATCTTCGACACCATCTTCATCAGCTCCAGCACCTCCAGCACCTATATTTGTAGTACCTGTAGTCACAGGTGTAACAGGACGTCTTTCAACACCCTGCACAATGTTCCACAGTCCTTTTGCAACCAATACATGTCGCATCATATAAGCCCATAATGGGTAGTTGGTACCATCCAACTTATCCTCAACAGCCAACATACGGAATACATCACTGCTTTCAGCCATGGCCGGTGACTAAAATACCTTGATGCAGAAAATTGACTGTATCTCAAAAAGTTGAACGGAACTGACCAGACGAGTTCTGCTAGACCTGTAGCAGACTTCGAGACGCTTAAACTGGCGAACAGAAACTGGTATATACCATTGGCACAGAAGGAAGAAATAGCCTGCACAAGCGTTGTGATAGTGCGTTCGGAGGCCGAAACGAGCTCAGATCGCGATTTCGGAAACACCCTGAGTATGCTCACCAAATTTCGTGCGAATCTGAGACTGCAAATGGAGGAGTGTCGACGGCACCCTAGAAGAAGCGACAACCTGCTCTGATACCAATTGTTGGAGTTAGACGTCTGCGGAAGCACGCGAACAACACAAGGAAGAAGAAGAAGCTTGGAGCACAACACACAAGACTGAATGTATTACTAGAGAATGTACAAAGATAAGTAGCCCATTAGGGCAATAGGCATATATATAAGCCGGGGGAAAAAAACCTCCTAAAGAGGGAAAAAAGTGCCCCGGCGGTCCTAGAGTGTTCACACACATCACTACCTAAATATATCAACACATAACCCTCTTGCTACATATGTAAAAACGATTTTTGAGATTGTTTGAGTTAAAATGTAAAAGAAAGGGTTGTTCTTGGGAATTGAAAAAGTAAGAAAGAGATGAAAGTTGTGTTAAATATAAGAAAAGAGAACTAGAGTGACAACATAAAGAGATAGTGTAGTGGTAAAACACTTCTCTTGTGTGAGTGAGGTTGTGGGTTCAAATCCTCCCACCTTGGGGAATATAAAACTCCTTATTGCCACTCATAAATTAAAATTGGTTCACGCATAGCCAACGGTCGCTAAGGGAGCCTTGAGTGCCAAAGTAATGCCTTAGTTATACATTAAGTTATGCCTTAGTTATACATTAAGTTATGCCTAAGTTCTATGCCTTAGTCGACGCCTTGGAGTAAGTCGAAGGAGTAAATATAGGTGTAAACGTAGGTTTTGGTTCTGGAACTAGAACAGAAACAGAAAAAAAAAACTGAGTCAAGAAACGGAAACGAAAACGGAAATGGAATCGGAATCGGAATCAAAATCGCGAACAAAGAACAATGAAATAGAGATCAATCGCCAAAACAAATAGAAACAAACCCCTCCATAGTGATGTGTGCAAGGCTTTGATACCACGATTATTAGGATCTTGCTCACATGCACATAGAGGTTACAGATGCAAAAAACACATAGAAAAATAGACATGCCAGGAGACGAGACAGAATGCAGTATTGGGTGCAATCTCCCCCCATGCACTCTGTTTCGACAGTCCACAAAGTGCATGTATTTATAGGTAGTGGTTACATGAGAGTGGCTTCAAAAAGCATGCGTGAAAGTAAAAGTTGGTAACTTTTGTAGAAAGCCTTTGCTTTCAATATCAAACATTGTGGTCTACAATGACCCTTATTCTAACCTCTTCTTTTCTAATTGTTTCTAACAATAGAACCTTCTATGCAGGTTTATTTACAAACTAGATTACAAGTCGGATTATTGATGTCCGCCCTAAAGTCAGATTATTGATGTCCACCCTTTCACGCCTTTCACGCTCTCACGAACCTTCAACTGCTATATAAAAAACACCAAAACACATTAATACATTAATAAATTAACACTTCAACAATGCCTTGTTCAACACATTCCATAATTTATAACAATGTTCCACAGTCCTTTTGCAGCCAATACATGTCGCACCATATAAGCCCATAACGGGTAGTTGGTACCATCCAACTTATCCTCAATAGCCAACATGCGGAATATATCACTGCTTTTAGCCATGGCCGGTGACTAAAATACCTTGATGCAGAAAATTGATTGTATCTCAAAAAGTTGAACAGAACTACCTAGATGAATTCTTCTAAACCTATAGTAGACTTCAAGATGCTTATACTTGCGAACCAAAATTGGTATATATCTTTGGCACAAAAAGGCAAAATAGCCTGCACAAGCACTATGATAGTGCATTCGGAGGCTGAAACGAGCTCAGATTGCAATTTCGACACCCTGAAACACCCTGAGTATGCTCACCAAAATTCATGCAATTTTGAGACTACAACCCGAGATGTGTCGACGATGCCCTAGATGAAGCGGCGACCTACTCTGATACCAATTGTTGGAGTTAGATGTCTGCGGAAGCACGCGAACAGCTTAAGGAAGAAGAAGAAGCTTGGAGCACAACACACAATACTGAATGTATTACCACTAGAATATACAAAGATAAGTAGCCCGTTAGGGCAATAGGCGTATATACAAGACAGGGGAAAAAAACCTCCTAAAGAGGGAAAAAAGTGCCCCGACGGTCCTAGAGTGTTCACACACATCACTACCTAAATATATCAACAGAGTGGAGATGCATATAATGTTCGTGATTCTTACCAAGGAAAGAATCAACAACGTGGCAGGAGCAAGAACAAGGAAAAGAATGGTCAATGGAATAAGAGTAGAAGTAAAGCAAGGAAGAGGGATATCGAATGCCATTATTGTCATAAGAAAGGACACATGAAGAAAGAATGCTAAAGGTAAAGGACAGAATGTTGATGGGCATGTTAAACAGTTACCTGCACCATCTACTTTGACTTTGAAGATTGAAGAAATTAATGCTATTTCTGATGATGCTGATGTGCTGATACTTGATAGTACTGTGCGAACTGAGGCTCTTATGGATAATTCTCTTTCTCACATGTGGTTGCTAGATTATGGTGCTTCTTTCCATGTGAGACCACACAAAGAATGGTTCTCTAATTATGTAGCAAAGTCTCTTGGTACTGTGAGACTTGGTAACTCTTTCCAGTGTGACGTTGTGGGGATTGGAGATGTGGTTGTGCAATTCATTGATGGTTCAAAATTTACTATGCATAATGTATGCCATGTACCTCAGTTATCACACACTTTGATGTCAGTTGGTCAACTTGGTGACCTTGGTTACAAGGTGGTCTTCTATGCTCAGTCCTTTTGTATATCAAAGGGAAATATGGTTATTGCAAAAGGAAGCAAAGTTATTTGTATCACAAAAAGAACATTTGTTAGCTGTTACTGAACAGCCTATTGCTTGTATTTGGCATGGTCATTTGGGCCATATATCTTGTAGTGGAATGGAAAATCTTTCTCGTTCTGGCTACTTACCTGTGTTATCTTTCTCTGATTTTTGATTTTGTGAGCATTATCAATATGGAAAGCAAACCAGAAATATGCGTAGAATGCACATTGACTCTTCAATTTAGCCTTTCAATCTCATTCATACAGATGTGTGTGGTCCTATGCCCACTAGGTCCTTAGCTGGTTCTCTTTACTTTGTCACTTTCATAGATGATGCTACTAGAAAACTTTGGGTATATCCTATCAAATCGAAGGATGAGGTATTCCCTACTTTCAGAAAATGGCTTGCTTCAGTTGAGACTGAAAAAGGAACTAAGCTTAAGGCTTTACGTTCAGATAATGGGGGTGAGTATACCTCACATGAATTCATCCTTTTTTGACAGTCTAGAGGGATTCGTAGAGATTTTACAACTCTTTATACCCCAGTACAGTGGTGTAGCTAAAATGATGAATAAAACTATTCAAGATAGAGTACTTTCTATGTTGCATCATGCAAACCTATGATAAGGCTTTTGGCAGAAGCAATATTGACTGCAATTCATGTGCTTAACCTTTCACCTAGTACTGCCAAAGGTCTGAAAGTGGCACAAGAGTTATGGATAGGGAAGCCACCATATTATGATCATCTTCGAGTTTTTGGGTGTGAAGCATATGCTCATATACCCAAGAATCTTAGACAAAAGTTGAACCATAAGTCAATATTTTTATTGGATATGGTTGAGAAGGACAATTTGGATATTGCTTATGGGATCCTGAAACCCGATCAGTGATCACAAGTAGTGATGTCATTTTCAATGAGTCTAAGATGCATAAACAACCCATTAAGGAGGTTGATGTGAGAAGAGTGTTGTTTGAGGATATTAGTCCTCCAGTTAGCATGCATAAAAATGCTACACATAGGGACATTCAAGAGAATGTCCGATCAAATCATTCTGCACATGTTTTTGTTCGGCAACCATTGAGATGCTCTGCACGTGTCTCACATCCACCTGATAGATATGTTCTAGTTTTAGATTTTGTTATGCTAATAGATTCCAGTGAGCCTTCTTGCTACAAAGAGGCTATGCAGACAGAGGATCATGTCATGTGGGAGCGTGCCATGAGAGTGAGTTGGATTCTATTCACAAGGATGGTACTTGGAATTTAGTACCTTTGCCAAAGTGCAGCAAAGCTTTACCATGTAGATGGGTATATAAGCTAAAATTCACATCAGATAGTGCTTCTCCAAAGTATAAAGCACGACTTGTTGCAAAGGGTTTTAAGCAACAACATGGTGTTGATTTCGAGGAAATCTTCTCTCGAGTGGTCAAGATGACTACCTTGCACATGTTGCTTGGATTCGTTGCAATGGAGGACTTAGAGCTAGTCCAAATGGATGTGAAAACTACTTTCTTGCATGGAGATCTTATAGATGAGATCTATATGGAACAACCAGAGGGTTATCCAGTTCCTCGCAAGGAAAGTCTAGTTTGTAAGCTCAAGAAGAGCTTGTATGGAATTAAACAATCCCCTAGACAATGGTACCAAAAGTTTGATGCTTTTATGAAGTCTCAAGGCTATTGTCAAAGCAATGAGGATCATTGTCTTTGCACGAAGGGATGCTCAGATGGCAGCTTGATATGCTTGATACTTTATGTCGATGACCTGTTGATTGCTGGGAAGTCCTCTTATGACTTGTCAATTCTAAAAAAGAAGTTGAGTCAAACATTTGATATGAAGGATTTGGGGGATGCCAAACATATTCTTGGCATGCGCATTACTCGTGATAGGAGTAAAAGATGCATATACTTGTCTCAAAGTGAGTACATATCCAAAGTACTTCATAGGTTCAATATGCAGGGTGGAAAGGCATTGAGTACACCTTTACCCACATATGTGAAATTGAGCAAGGATGATTGCCCCAAATTAGATGAGGAAAAGGAATTCATGACCAAAATTCCCTATGAGTCTGCTATTGGTAGTCTCATGTATGCTATGGTAGCTACAAGACCAGACATTGCATTTGAAATGGGAGTTGTGAGTAGATATATGTCTAATTTTGGCAAGAAACATTGGGAAGCAATCAAGATGATTTTAAGATATCTAAGTGGCACTAAGGACAAGTGTCTATGCTTAGGTAGAGGGAAAACATCCATTACTGATTACACAGATTCTAACTATGCTGGTTGTGTAGACAATTGTAAGTCTACATCAGGGTACATTTTTCATTTTGTTGGAGGTGATATCTCTTGGAGATCTCGTCTTCAAGAATGTACAACTGTTTCCAACACAGAAGTAGAGTATGTTGTAGCAAGTGAGGCATGTAAGGAAGCATTGTGGCTTTCTCGTCTTGCTTGTGATATGGGTTTAATTACCTCAGCATGTACCTTGTTTGCTTAGTGATAGTCAGAGTGTCATTGATTTGGCTAAGAATCAGGTCTATCATGCAAAGACCAAACACATTGAGGTGAGGTGTCACTTCATTAGAGATTGCTTAGCCACTGAGCGCATTATTCTTGAGAAGGTCCACACTCGAGATAATGTTGCAGATGCTTTGACTAGAGCTCTACCACAAGATAGCTTTCGACACTGTTGTCACTTGATGGGGGTTACTTGATTCATGATCTTACATAGTCACTTGTATACTATGTAACATGCCCATCAGGTGGGAGGTATAGCTTTTATACCTCATAGACTCTAAGTTCAACCACATTTGTAATTAAGAAGTTTGTCTCCATGCTCCCTATGTACTATGGTTTTTTGCATATTCTGCAGCCTCTATGTGGAGTACCGTGTGCTTCCCTAGGAGCTTGGTTTTCTACTTCAAAGATATTGTCATGGAGCTCTCAAGAAAGAGAGCGCATTGTGGTGCATCACCATCAAATTACTTCATATAAATCTTTCTAATATGTCAGTCCCTTTCCCACAAGATATATGGATAGATCTTCATTCACTCTGCCTCTCTCTCGCTTTGTGTATGTGTGTGACTTAGTGTTGAAAGTGCTTTGTTGATTTCGATATTGGTTACCTTGTTATTTTGTTAATATGATCTTTGCACCACATTCTGGTATCTAGTTTTATATGGAGATCCAATCATACTATTGTCATATGGTTGACCATGATATTACAAGTTTTTGCGTCCATCCTATCTTGTATATGTGGTGTTCATCTTCCTTTGTAAGTTGGGGTTATAATAGAAAGAATCATAGTCATGGCCCATTCTTTGGCAAACTTGACATTATACTTGCTTTCTAGTTGTTGTGGCTATCTGCATTGCATTGAGTCTTTTCAGAATGAGTCTGTTGATACTTTCTATATTCATCTATTCTATTTTCTTAATTTTTTGTATGTTTTTTGTTTTTTTTGCCAAAGTCTTCATTTCTGTTTTGCTTCTTGGATTTCTTTTTTCTTTTTATAGCCTATATTTCTTCATCTTCTTCTATCACTTGTTAGCTCTTGCTTTAGGCATGTATAGAAGTCATCTCCCACATTTTCCCAGGAGGGCCTTTGAACTTGCTACAATCTATTCAAAATATTCTTGTACTTGTATCATAATCTTCCACCATGAGTTGCTTTTGTTTGATCTTTCTTATTGTCTTATGAGTGATCTTTTTTGCCCTAAATCTTGCCAAAAATTTTGTTTTTATATTATTATAGCTGTGGAAGTTTTCCATCCCATACTGCATGGACCATTCCATTGCCTTTCCTCGCATAATTGTTGTATAATTATCTTTCTTTATGTTATCATTGTATGATGTGTCATATCCGCTTTTTGACCATCGGGGTCTCCTATTGACCGATGTGGTTATGTGCATCTTCAATTTTTTTCCACTTAATTTTATTGGACCCACTTTTGGGCTCGTAATTGCTAGATGCACCATTTTTTTGTGTAATTGTACTTGCTAATGGATTAAACTATAGATGAGGTAGAAAGGATTGTGTTATCTTAAGCTTATTAAATTAGAATCGTCACTTTGGTCATACTATCTAGGATTAAACTATAGATGAGGTAATTGTACTTGTTAATGGATTAAACTATAGATGAGGTAGAAAGGATTGTGTTACCTAAATCTTATCAAATTACAATCGTCCCTTATCAAATTACAATCGTCTCTTTTGGTCAGCCCACATGCCCACAATGCATTGAAGCAATTTTTCTAGAATCACTAAAACCTCCCCTTGCTCTTTTGGCTTTGGTGTGAGGTCTTTTTGGAAGTTCTCTTATGTGCTTTCCTAAGGTTGTGGTGTCTCTACCAAGTTCGCTTCCTTTATACTTTCTACTTACATCGTCACTACTACAATTTCAAGAAAGTGGTATTTGTTCTTTTTGAGATTGTTCTTGATGCTCTCACTTTTGGAGGAGAAGTTTCTTTGTATATAGTCTCGTTTTTCTTCTATGTTGAGATATTTTATTAGAGCATATTATACACACTGAACTAAAGTTAAGCGAGTAGGATCACCAAAAAGCTGATGGCATTGCCCAAGGACCACACCTTCACCTTTTGGTTTTGGGTGCTTGGTTTGCACCAAGATAAATGAACATCATAGAGAAATTGCTACTATAGATCTACAAAGTTCCTTTGCAAATTCTCTTTATGTAGCTTTTTATGCTTCTAAAACCACCTAGTTTGCAGTGAACAAAGGGGTTCTATTGTAAAATGACCAATAGGAGATGGTTGAACCACACCTTAAGAGAGGGGATTAGGAAGTAATACTCAACCATGGCTTTTGGGGCAAGTGGTTAACCCATCCAACTCTTAATTGAGAGGTCACAAGCTCAAATCCCCTTGGACACAACATTGGTATTAGAACCTAGGAAGTAGACTTGGACTAGGTGGTTAGAAGGTGTGCGTGATGCCTTGACAAATTTAGCCAACAAAGATGGGAGGTATCTCCCAATTCATAAGCCAGATTGAGACATATAAGGTATCATTGGAAATCTCTCGGAGTGAACCTTCCTTAGGTAGAACTTGATTGATGGTCCAACATAGCAAGGTTCAAGATACTGAGGTTGAGAACAAGGGGTTCAAGATACCAAGGTTGCGAATGAGAGGTTCAAGAAATTGTGTGAGGGTGAGGACATCAATTCAAGGGCCCTAGGGAGTTCAAGAGCCAATAGTTGAGGACAATGATTGACCACGAGGGGAAGAATGTTGTAAAGTGATTGATAAGAGATGACTGAACTATGACCTAAGTGGGAGGATTAGAAAGTAATCCTCAACTATGGCATTTGGGGCAAGTGGTTAGCCCATCATACTCCTAATTGAGAGGTCATGAGTTCAAATCCACTTAGATGCAATAGATTCACTTTGCAAGAATCGATAGTTACAAATCTGGATGACAAATGCAAGGTGATGACCTAAGCATGCAACGGTCTCCTTCAAACTAGCGTGTAGGAAAACCAAATCTTAATATAGACTCGTGACTTCCTTGGTAGATTATTATGGATACTTTGTTATGTGAATGTATATGTGCACAATATAATAATCCATCGTCGAGTGTAATACTATACTCGTCAAGCATAACATTATTGCATGGAAACTGCATATTGGAGCAACAAATGCATGAACTATAGAAGAAGAACTTGTAGAATAGCAGAATATAGTCTTTCATGTTTCTAGGATCAAGGAGTGTAGCGACTCTAGCGTGCTTTCAACCAAGTGCTAAATTTAATGGGCTCTTTTTTTCCTTGCAAAGAGACTATTTCCGTCCCAGGTTGCTTGTCCTGGTGGTTGGACCTTTCGCCTTTTGAGGCGGGGGCGAGGGTTCAACCCCCAACAACACCATGTAGGGGGACACATTTACCTTGAAAAGTTGTACCTTGTGGCTGATGTGCCATTGTTTGTCTTGCCCCGCGGTAAATGTGACCGCAGTTTAACCCAGCCATGTAAACTCTTATTTTTGTGGGATAAGAGGGGTCCTATAGGTAATTTGCCCTTCCTTGGTACAATTGCAATTTCAAAGTTAAAGCCTGGAGGAGTAGGCCTCTGCTGAACCTCCATTAAAAAAAAAGAGAGTATTTCTAGATTTTCTGATGACGTGCTCAAATTTAAAATTCTTTACCAATTTTTAAACATACTTACACATACATACGTAAATCGATCAATAAAAAGAAATATTTTTATTTATTTATTTATGCTTTGCCGAGGCTTGTGCTACGTTGTCCATCGATTGATCTTGCATGTCCTAGCGCATTTTATACTACCGTCAATTTGATGTGAGGAATGGGGAATCTTGGGGATTCGGTTTCTAGAGAAAGAGGGAGAGTCGACACCCGTGGGCCGGCATCCAGCATGCTTCAATTTATGTTCGATATGTACACGGTGATGGCGGCTTTGTCAAGTTTGCCTATAACGTCGAGAGTGTTTCGCGTTGACAGAAGATTGAATATTTTGGACAATTCCGCTTTGAAAAATTTGTACGTCATCAATTCTGATCAGACTCAAAGTCATATGATCTATCGAGTCCCACCTACTCATCAGGCGGTCCCTAGTGTCAAACGGATCACGAACAACCCTTTCCTGCGCTTGCACGCAGCCACCGTTGTTTTCCTTGTGCGCTCCCGCAAGCTTTCTGTGATGATCTCTGATTATGGAACCCTATATTTTCATAGTGTAACATTTCTCTTCTCTGCAGGTATCAGTTCAAGAGAACGCTTTGTTTTATTGGGATGGCTTATGTGGATCGTGCGTTCTCCATCACTGAGGACGACTTTGAGGGTACCTTCATCGTGCATAATCGGCCACCTGTGAAGGAAATTGGGTTGGCAATAGCGCTTCTCGCTTTTGGTGTTATAGGGATTTTCACTGGGTTGTATATGATGTTCAACAAGATCGGTGGTGATCGTGGTCATGGTATCCTTCTTCTCATTTATTTCGCAAGCGCCATTTATATTTTCCTTATAGTCTCATGTACATCTCGAAATGTGGAGCTGCGGAATGTTGTACTCGCCTACGTTGTGTGTGTGTGTGTGAGAGAGAGAGAGAGAGAGAGAGAGAGAGAGAGAGAGAGAGAGAGAGAGAGAGAGAGAGAGAGAGAGAGAGAGAGAGAGAGAGAGAGAGAGAGAGAGAGAGAGAGAGAGAGAGAGAGAGAGAGAGAGAGAGAGAGAGAGAGAGATCCAAATACATGGGACTAAATCGTACAAACATACATGGTGCTGGCATGTAGCCCATCATCATGAAAAGAAAAGAGAAAGATGCATATTGAAAGTGAATGCGTCTCCTATAGAGAGCCTGAACTTACTCTTAAAGAGGAAGAGATATATATAGAATACTAAGATGATCTCCAGTCCTTGGACCTGGTTTCAGGTCTCCTAGACAACATGCAGTGCAATTTAAAGAATTGGATTTATTAGCATATATTATTGAAGTATATATTATGGAATGTATATACAAGTATATATGATTGAAACACTCATATATCTTGAAGCACAATGTATGTCCATGTGCACATACAACAGAGAAGCCCCTTCTGTGTTATAACTCCTTTAGTATTGGTGCTATAGATAGAATCCCTATGCATTACCACCATTGTACTCTTAAAGCATAAATTTTCTCACTTTGCACCCTATCGTTATCAAACTCTTTTGAGTTTTACTTTTTATCGTCGACCACGTGGCACAATTCCACACTCATTTACTTCTTTTATGCACATGTTTTGTTTCTTTTCATGATGATTTGCTTCATGTCTATATGGATTTTACCTCATGATTCAATCTTTTGTAGACTTAGCATGATTTGTTGGTATTATTATTATTATTATTATTATTATTATTATTGCTCTTATTTCTTTTTAGATACAAAAGTAGATCTTGTCAAGGTGTAAGATTGGTGAAACAGATAGAGAAATACCATATACTAAAGTAATACAATCGTGATTAATGCAAAGGGAGTTTATCTCCATCTTGAATGCTCATAGGGATATAATAAAAAATAGAGTGTGCACGATGTATACATGTATAGTTATATATTGCTCTAAGATAAGTGAATTGAGTATCACAAATTCTAAATCCTCTAGATAACAACCACACTAAGTCTTAGGTCATTAAAACCAAGGATTTGGGTTGTCCACATGCCCCATATCTCTTTGCCCACTCAAGTGCAAGCGAAGGCTCCCTTGAGGTCTAATGTCTCTTTCCTTCTCTATGAAGGGCTTTTTGTAGCACATCCTCTTTGCGTCTTGTAAACTTGGCTAAGTATGTGCTCGATTTCCTAAAGTTAGTTGTCATGAGTAACTTCAAAAAGGAGTAGGATGCACCAAGTATATCTTGGCATTATTGGACAATGAGACAACAAGAGTCTTCCAAGACTCGGACAATGTTATCAACAAGAAAATTGCCTTCAACTTATCATCCAAAAAGTTGGTTGACTTGAATCTTGGAGTTTGAGAAAGGGCACTTGTGAACAATGACAAGTGCTAAACTCCATCAAGCTGCAAATTGATTAGCTGTCTCATTAGGTGAGCTTGGTTCACAAATATAATTAAATTATATTTGGAAAGTTTTTTAAGAGAGCTAACGGTTGGAAAGGCCAAAATATAGGAAATGAGAGTCCGTGGGCTGTTTATCCCCGACAAAAACAACTTTCTTACATGGTGATCTTGATGAGTTGTACGCTAAACAACCCAATGATTATGGGATTCTTGGAAAGGAAAATTTGGTATGTAGGCTTAGAAGAAGCTTCTATATGCGAAAACAAGCTCCATGGTGATGGTATAAGAAGTTAGTGCATTTACGGTAAAACATGGACTCAAAAGAAGCCATGTAGATCATTATTTATACACAAAAAAGGACACAAATGAAATCTAGATCATTCTTGTCTTGTATGTTGATGATATGCTCCTAGCTAGGAAGAAAGAGGTCACTTTGGATGCTCTAAAAGAGAAACTCGATGGTGCATTCTCAATGAGAGACCTTGATGAAGCTGAACAGATTTTTGGAAATGAAAAAATGTTCAACAGATTGGACATGGCCAAATGGAAGCCTCTTAGAGTGCCATTATAACCATATACCAAGCTTTCCAAGGGTGATTGTCCCTCCATTGATGAAGCAACCAATTTAATGCATGGTGTACCATATGCATCACCTTGTCGATCACTTATGTATGCAAATGATTGCAACAAGGCTTGATGTTGCCCATGTAGTAGTAGTGGTAGGCTTATACATGGCTAATTGAGACAAAGCACGTCAGGATGTAAAATGTATCACGAGATACTTGAAAGGGGACAAAATATGAATGCCTATGTTATGGAAAGGATCCTTTAGAATTAAAGGGATTTTGTGATTTGTACATGGGAGGGGATGTGGATACTTAAAAATCCACAAGTGGCAATGTGTGTGTGTGTGTATGTATATATATATATATATATATATATATATATATATATATATATATATATATATATATATATATATATATATATATATATATATAGACTTGTAGGAGGTGCCATTTCATGGTGCTCTAGAATTCAAAGGATAGTTATATTGTCTACTTCAAAGGCTGAATATATTTTAGTCATAGAGGCTTCAAAGGAAGCCATATGGTTGACATGTTTATGCAGCATGTTTGCTTTGGCTAACAAGGCAGCTACACTTGGTTGTGATAGCTAGAGAGCCATATGCATGCATGCATGCATGTTTCATGCATATACAAAACACATAGATAGATCATATTGCGATATCACTTCATGAGAGAAGTCCTTGAGGATGGCCTGATCACATTGATCAAGGTGAACACATCATGGAATCCAAGAAACGCCCTCACTAAGTGCCTAACAAGGCACATTATCATGAATACAGATGGTGGAAGATACATAGCTTGAAGGAGCCTCTTTGGCTTTCTAAGTGGAAGGCTGTTTGGGATAAAGGCACTAAGGAGCCTATTGTTCTATGGTATTACCTTTTCATTTGGTAGCTCTTTTTAAGAGTTACACATACATTTAAAAAAAATTCGATTTTTTGGCTCTTTTATAAGGCCCCTATAGGTATTTTTATTCAATAATGAACGTTTTGGTTAGTGGAGATATGTGAACGTGTCCAAGTGATGTGAAAGGCCACTTATGATAAAACTTTGTTCTCTCATCTCATATCAAGAAGACATTCTACAAAACTTCAATGTACAACTCTCTCTTTCCCTCTCTCCAAGATCTTGAGACTTGCATAGAATTTTGTCTCTACTATCTCTCTCCTTTAGTGCTTCCTTGCTACGTAGTGTTCTAGAGCATCCAAGGGAATCAACTTGAATCTCTCTCCGTGCTCTTTCGGAAATCCAAGTCCATAGAAATATATGTAGGTTTTTAGGCCCACAATTAATATAGAGACATGGAGAAAATACAGACAAGATGGAGAATAGGAAAGACATGAGAGAGAGAAAGGAGCCAAGCTTCATATATATTCCATACATTACAACGATGAAGTACATGAAGTTACAATGTAGCATAATGAATATGCTTGAGATACAAGTTGCCCATAACTCCAGAATCTCCATAGCTGAAGATAATCTCCTCTGAAAATAGATATACTTATGCTGAGCAGAAATTGGGGCAGCAAGCTTCTTGAACAAAGAGCCTACTTCTTATGTAGCTTGTCTTGGCCTTGGATACTTGCCATTGACAATATTCCACAAGTTCTTGAAACTAGCAAATTCATCATCATAAAATTCCACATTGGATAGTTATAGACATTCCATCAATCTTATCTTCTTGTTCCAATCTATCTCTATAATCACTCATCTTGGGAACAAGTTATGTATGTGTACAAAGCTCTGATACCAGATGTTGGAAGTGAGGTAGGTCCAATAATAAACCCACGATCTTTTCAACACTTCAAACCTCAAGAAATACACCCCTTGAACCAAATAAGGTAGGTAAATGACAAAGAGAATAGACAAGAGACAAGTGTAAAAGAGTAGCAAATCCTACTCAAAATAAAATTGCTCGAATATTAAAATGTCAATACAATGTGATAATATACAAAATTGAATATAGGCTGAATGTAAAGGGTTCTAGGAACAAGAATTTGAGAAGAGTGCCTAGGAGTCATGACGTGTGTGTGTGTGTTGATTTGAAAGTAGATGACTGTTATATACAGTCCAGCAGCAAAAACCCTAACTGAGTTGGTCTCCTCTGATGTAAGCAGCAGTAAAAATATCTTCAACACTTGAAGGAGGTGGAACACCTGGTACAACAGCAAAATATTCAAGACAATCAAAAAATAGCACCAACTTACTATGATCAGCTGGCACACGCTTGAGCGTGCGAAGGATAAGGAGGGCAGCAGCAATAACTTCAAAATCATCAACAAACTCCACAAAATCTGCTATACACAATACCTAGCTCATAACCCAAGAGCTGTAGCTTAGATAAGCATGAAAACTTGATAAACAATGTGTTATAGACCTGCTCCTTATACAGCATTAAGTCAATCTACAAAAACAGCTCAAAAGGGAAGGTAAGAAAGCCTAATTCACGATTCGACAGTGTATTTTATGGAAAAGCCAGTAAGACGGCTTTTTTAAATTTTGGTTTTGGCTTTTCAGTGGTGCTCTTGGTTGACTTAACCCAGACCATTGATTTAAGTTACTTTTCAATCTTTTAATCTCAACCATTAATTAAAATTTGATCTAAAAGCAGAAATTAGGGTTTTCTTTTTGAGGGGTTCTTAGGTCACCGAAGCTCCGAAGAGTATTTTGAGAATATGCAATAAAATTTCTGACCCATATGTGACAGATTTTGACCATATCTGAAAATTAAGGTTTGCTGAAATTAGGGTTTCTACCACTTAATATGGCATTATTTTCCAGTAGAATTTTTGAAAAATTGAACAATTTCTGAAATTCTTAGTAGAAAATTGCAACAATTGATTTCCTTAATTTAAGCTAAAAAATCTTGGACTTCGTTCAATTTTTGTTGTAGTTAAAAAATGGAAACAATGTCAAATTGTGCTCAACCCTAATTTCCAGCAAACCTTAATTTCACCATTTCACCATTTTTCAGGATGGTATGGTTAAAGACGGTAAAAATTATTATTGCATATTCTTATAGAGCTTAAAAAGAACTATCTATCCATTGACCACATATGGACCCTCAAATCTCAAACCCTAATTCATAGCTTTTAAGTGCTTTTCACACATATATGATTATAACAAATGAATGGCTCAGATCTGAAGACAAAAAGGCACTTAAATTTAAGGATCTACATGAAATGGTCTAATTTTAGTACATCAAAAGCTGACATGCAAATCGATAAGCAAAGTGAAGCTAATTCGAAAAATGTAAAAGCCATACGTAGGTTTTTAGTAAATTTTTGCTAAAACTCAGCTAGGTGGCTGAAATTCTATATAAGTAACACAAGGGGGGCTCATAAATGATAAAACAATGTCTAACTTAAGTGCTGCTGTTTGGGAGTTCTCTTGCTGTCACACATATAGTGAGTGTACATGCTCTTTTTTTAGTAAGTTGTTGCATGTTTGTTCCTACTTCAAGTCTTGCTGCTGTACCAGGTGTTTCCAGCCTACGACCTCAGGAAGAGAAGTATTTGCAGCTCTGCTTATATAAAAGAAGAAGCATAATTGTGGTTTGGTTGCAGATTTTGACACTATTCCACAGCACATAGGCTGGATTTTTCATATTCAACCTTTTATCTTACAATCCAGCACTCACTCATTATTCTATGAGTCTTAAGCACACTTTTCATAATTTTCTACCTAGATCCATTCCATATTCAGCCCTTTATGAAATTTTGTACATGCACACACTTTGTATAGTTTTTCATATTGTAGTCATCTATTATTTTAGAGTATCCTTTTAGCTACTCGTTTTAATTCTCGTCTCTACTTTGATCTCTGTTGTCTCTCATCTATCTTATTTGGTTCAAGGCGTGTATGTGTGCAAGGTTCTAAGTATTGAAAAGATCCTGTGAACTTGTGTATTGGGCCTACCTCACTTCCACACAAAAAAATGAAGTTGCGTGCATCAAATGCCAATTTTTATAGCAAAAATTAGTCTCTAATGGTTTAGATCTTGAAAACAATGGATTAAAAAAATTATTGTGTGCATATGTTCAGCAAATCCTCAAATTTTGTACTTTATGTGCATAATCCTACTTAAAATAAAGCGAATTACAACATATGGCCTATGGTTGATATTTTTTTGTACTTGCAAAACTTGTAAAAATTAGTTAAACTTGAAAGGGCGACTTCCCAAAAGCAGTAATTGCAATGAAAAACTTTAGAAAATGAGAGAGAATGTTGTTGAAAGTCACATGGCAGAAAGCTTCAGCTTGACACACCAACTTTTTTTGATGAAACATTAAAAGGCTTTGATAGCTTGAGAAAGTAGGGCAAGAGCATCAAGTTGGTACTTAGCATGTGACATTCGCTCCTAGATGAGTAAGAAGTTAGAGGAGAAAAATATCACAAATAAAGAGAGAGAGGTTGTAGGTTTGCACATACTCAATTAATTTTGAAGGCATGCCAATAACATATGTAAGGTTTGAGACCTTAGTTCTATTATAAGTGATCTTTATGACCACTTGGATACTATTAACATATCATAAAAATGACTTACATAGTACTGAGTCGATACTATGCATAATGGAGTTGATCTGCTATATAGTCTTGTGGTTGACTACCATGAGCTTATAGTCACACAAATGGGTGAATTTGTGGTTTGCTTGGATTCATTCTTGTATATATGATTGCATATTAACGGATGTGCAATTTTTAATTGTGGATTCTTGGTCGGAGTTTTGACCATTTGATAGGTGTGTAAACCCTAGTGGCTATGCATTTTCATTAATTTTTCCTACATTTTGTTTGCATGTTGTGCTAGACTTCATTATTGTTGAGTTTGCCCATCACTTCTGGAGGTGATAGAAACTCAGTTTGCAGAGCTTCTTGTGAGTTCATGCCATAGTTGGAAAAAGTCGCGATTCAAACCCCTTGGAATGGTATGTACCGTACCATACCGTACATACCATACCTACCGTACCATACATACCATATGTACCATACCGTACTGCACCGCACTATACGCATCGCATCGTACGTACCGCACCATATGTACCGCACCGTATGCATTGCACCGGACAACCCAAACAAACACACACACACACACACACACACACACACACACACACACACACACACACACCCCCCACCCCCCCCCCCCCCCCCCCCCCCCCCCCAACACACACACGTGCGCGCGCGCACACACACACACACACAAAAAAAAAAAAACCAACACCGACTTTTGGAGCATCAACTTCATCTCACCATGACCATGAACAATGCTTTTTGGATGAGATTTCTTGAGTTTGAGATGACGATGATGCCATATTAAATATTCAATCTCAGCTCTTGTCTATTGAGTCATGAAAAAAAAAGTCAAGTTAAAAATCAGAGCTTACAACTCGTACTTGATATAACCACATGCACAATGACAAATTTAATGCACACACATATATGTCATATGATATAAGCATTACACATGTAAATTGTAAATATGTATGTATAATATATGTGTGTGTGTGTGTGTATTTATGTATGTATGTATATATGCAGTATGTATGTATGTATTTATGACATTGTATGTATGTGTGTGTGTATTTATGTTTTTATGTATGTATGCACTATGTATGTATGCGTGTGTATTTATGTGCATTGTGTGCACTGTGTATGTATGTTTGTATGTACTATGTACTTATGTTTGGCATGTATGTACTATGTATGTATGCAGTATGACATGTATGCATGCAATAAATTAATAATGTATGTATGACATATGTATGTGTGTATTTACTATTTATGTGTGTGTGTGTGTACTTAATATTATGTATGTTTGTACAATGTATGTATGTATGACTGTTGGCATATGTGTATGTACATTGTATGTATGTATGTATGTATGACATCATCATCAATTAGTAGCTTTGAATCCCTCAAGAATTCACAGGCAGCAGAAGGTAGCTTGACTGTAGTGGGAAGCTCTGTAACAACAGGTATTGGAGGTTGGAGCCCTACAGCAACATTTTGATTTTCAAAGCTCAGAAGGCTGCCATGATAGAATTCTGCATACAAAGAATTACTCGATTTCATATGATGTCACTGATATGTCATGTCAGGTCTCTAAGGCCAGTTTATAATGTGCAATTGATTATTTTAATGACCAACACGTTCAATGCATGGCTGTCCCTCTTTAATTTGCTGGAGATGATGTCTGTAAATTTTCTGTGGGCCTATGTTTTGGGCCCTAGCATCTCTGTATGTAATATGTAAAATAGTAAAATACAATCTAGTAATGTACATATCTTATTGTCAACTGAGGCTTGACTCTTGGGGGCCTGAGGGTTGAGGCTTTCAGAATCCAACTCTCTCTCTCTCTCTGTCTCTGTGTCTCTCTCTCTCTCTCTCTCTCTCTCTCTCTCTCTCTCTCTCTCTCTCTCTCTCTCTCTCTCTCCCCCCCCCCTCCCCGCTGATGTGAGCAAGTTTCAGAGGCCGGAACGCGCACGAACAAAATGTGTGCACATTAAAAAAATGGCTTCAATTTTGGGCTGGGATGGGCTCCGTCCCTGATGGGCATCCCCGACAAGGAACGGGCCATCCCCAGCATGATGGGACACATTCCCTGTCTCGAATGGCCAATCGGGACCGGACCCGACCTCGGACCAAAAAATTTGAATGGGACGGTGGGGACGGCCGTCCTTGGTCTTTTTTGGCCCCCACCCCCCGTCCCCTATCACTATGGAGTAGGGATGCCATAGCTATTTGTCCAAGCTATGCATGATAAAGTTTAATTTTGATACTTCTTGTTTTGGACAGACATAGAAGTTGACGATGCACTTTTTGTTTTGTTTTTGTTTTTGTTTGATTTACAGTTTTATAAATTTATTTATATATTTATGTAATTATTATTATTATTTATTTTCTTATAGTTTTATTTTATTTATTTTTTATTATTATTTAATTAATTATTATTATTATTATAATTATTATTTATTTATTTTTATTTTTATTTTTTTAGTGTGGTTAATTTTGTATTGGTATTCTTTCTTGTTTGCATTTTTCATGTCTTATATTGAACTTATTTTTGTGTAGTCTCTTGCTTTGGTTTGTTGCTTTTTCTTATGTGTATGCGTTTGTGTTCTCTATCTTGGGTTGGTAAGTTTGGATAACTCTGAACTTATGAAGGTGTGTGTATGTGTATATATATATATATACACACACACACACACACACACACACACACACAGATATATATGTGTGTGTGTGTGTGAGTGATGTATGTATGTATGTATGCATCTATGCATTCATGTAGCTATGAATTATGTAATATTGATCTTATTTTTTGTGTGGTCTCTTGCTTTTGTTTGTTGTTTTTTCTAATGTGTATGTGTTTGTGTTCTCTATCTTGGGTTCGTAAATTTGGATAATTGTGAACTTATGAAAGTGTATATATATATATATATATATATATATATATATATATATATATATATATATATATATATATATATATATATATATATACACACACACACACACACACACACACACACACACACACACACACACACACACACACACACACACACACACACACACACACACACACACAGATATGTGTGTGTGTGTGTGTATATGTATGTATGTATGCATGTATGTATGTAATATGTATGTATGTAATATGTATGTATGTAATATGTATGTATGTATGTATGTATGTATGTATGTATCTATCTATATATATATATATATATATATATATATATATATATATATATATATATATATATATATATATATATATATATATATATATATATATATATATATATATATATATATATATATAACACACCCCCCCCCCCACACACACACACACACACACACACACACACACACACACACACACACACACACACACCCCCCCCCCCCCCCCCCACACACACACACACACACACACACACACACACACACACACACACACACACACACACACACACACACACACACACACACACACCCCCCCCCCCCCACCCAAAAACCCCAAACCTACTTGCCATGTACTGTACACGAACCATTCACGTACTGTACCCAACGTACCGTGCCACTTTGGTTCATGCTCATGGTGTGTGTGAGTGTGCACTACGAGATGCGTGTGTGAGCATGTATTCATTCTTTGTTCCATAACCACTATTGGGCATTGGTAATGTCATAGTATTGAGTCGATACTATGCACAATGGAGCTGGTCTGCTATATAGTCTTGTTTTGAGGGTGAATTTGGGGATATCTTGGATTCATTCTGTTATATACTTACAAATCATAAGGTACCAAAGAGAACAAGATGAGGCTTAGGCTGAAAATAGAAACTCCAAAGCAACTTCTCAAGAGAGTATGAGAGGCCTCCAAGTGCATGAGCATACACTACTACAAGTCCTCCAAGAGTGTTTGCAAACTCACTACTACAATTCTTCCAAGAGTCAAGGCAAGAAGCTGCTCGTTGTGTGTGAGAGGAAGCACCTCTCACTCTCACAAGAGTGTGTCGGAGTAAAGCTCACCTCTAGACTTGATTTTTGGAAAAAGCAATTGTATGTGCTTAAATAAGGAAGTTGGCCACCAAGCTTTTCAACAAAGGATGCCCGAAAAGCAATAGTGATAGCTAAATTTAGCTCTAATTATCTTTTGCCCAAGTACTTGGATGATGTGGCATGTTTTTGCCATGTGGCAAATTTGAGGTAAATTATCAAAGCTTAGATGCAATGACTTTTTTAGGTGGTGTAGCAATTTTGTTATCAATTAATAAGTCGAGTACCAATTATAAGTTAACTTTAAGTGCTGTTGACTTTTTTGACCAGGAATTTGGGTTTGAGATTTAGGACTTATTTTAGGGTTTTTGGGATATGTCTTTCATATGGTTGAATTGCTCTCTTCAAGTACCTTATGAATATGCAGTTTATTTCTAAAAGCCCTAAAAGTCATTTTTGATCTTTTTTATGGCCATTCTAATTTTGTCCTAGGATACAATCGAATCAAAATGTTCATGGATATATACAATGATAGGAGAAATCAAACCTAAATTATATAGAATGAAGGAGTTCAAATGTCCATTTCGTAACACAATACGTATCATTTATGTCGAGAATGGGTGGTTAGAACTCGGTATTATACCTGAAAGAAAGTTTAATAAGTAGAGGAAATTTTATAAATGTTATCTATCAAATTAACTCTCCAAATAAAGGATCTTGATTCTTTACCAAGTATGCAACATACCACATTTAGACCTTGATAGACATGACATCAACCTCCAAAACAGTTGACTGTTTGCTTAAGAAATTGAATAGAAGTCCTTTGTGAAGCTTTTGCAATATCTTTAGTAGACTTTGGGGGGTTCGTAGTGGAGAACAAAAACTTGAACTTGAGAGTTAGACAAAAAACCTGAAATTGCTTGGACAAGTGTTTCAATAATGTAAAGGGAGGCCAAAATCTGTTCGAATGCAGATTTTGAAACCATCAAGCTTTTCAAGCTAACCAGAAGCATATGTCAGCCTACTATTGCTCAAGAAATCTTAGAGAATGAAACAATTTGTGTTAATACCAATTGTTAGAGTGGGATTGAGAATGCACACAAATATGAGGATGAAGAAGTTGAGGAGCTCAATACACAATGATACTATTAAGTGTGGAATGTAGAAAGATAAGTAGCCCATTAGGG
The DNA here is from genome assembly GCA_020310875.1 of Ceratopteris richardii. NCBI lineage: Eukaryota > Viridiplantae > Streptophyta > Polypodiopsida > Polypodiales > Pteridaceae > Ceratopteris > Ceratopteris richardii. Next base: position 66,060,103 of record CM035442.1, on the reverse strand, counting down.
TTGTTTGCATATATCGAAACTGTGAAAAAATAACTTTCTAAAGAGGGAAAAAGTTCTCGAAAAGATCTAAAAGATGTTCACATGCATTGTGAGTTGTTACCATAATGTGCTGACATGCTGGACAGATTGTCTATCTCTATTAGCTTGTTTGACATATTGCTAGGTCATGACTTATTTACACTGATATTTTGATATAATTTTTTTCTTCATACATTGATATTCGTGTGTGTCATATTCTTAGGAAGCCAGATTATCTGCTGGCGGCTTTTGTTCTCCACAGTTGGTTTTAATTGCCGATCGGGGAATTCTCTAAGTTATCTATAAGATCAAATTATCTATAAAAAAATCGGGTTTTAAGTGTCTACGTTATCTATAAGATCAAATTATTCTTATAAAAAAATCGTGATGGGTTCTTGTTTCATGTTTAATGTTGTGCTACAGACTCTAATCAAAATGGTGAACTTTCGCCTACTGGGTTCTGAAAGGAACTTAGTTTATGAGGGAGGGAGAGTGAGAGAACAAATGATAGGGGAGGGACAAGATGGGCTAAGGGGTGGTACATAATGTGCTGGCTAGAAAT
>CM035442.1:65949523-66052023 GCA_020310875.1 Ceratopteris richardii | reverse complement strand
TGACGTTGTTGCACATACTTCTAATGGACTAAGAGATGAAGAAAAATGGAGGGCTTTTAGTAGCTTAATGTATATAAGGGGCTTTCTACTATATTTTGACCATCTCATCATACTTATGGTCACCAAAGAGATGAACCTGGGTAGAAGTCAAGCCAAAAGTAACGAATGATAGGTATTATGTATAGAAAGAGGTAGATGAAGTCAAAGTTGAAAAGGTCCAAGTAGAAGTAGGAGTTATGACTGTTGGAAACAATGTCATAGTGAGCTAAAACCCCTAATTCCAACAAACCCTAAATTGGTCAAAACATTTCCCACAAATGTTGAAACGATTGAAAATGATATATGAGATGAGCACATATTTCTAAGTACTCAATGAGAGCTTCCTAACCATATATAAGACACGATCATTTGGTCAATGTAAGGCCCTCAGTTAAAATCCCTAATTTTTATGTAAACATATAGTGTGGTGTTGCTATGAGTTGTAATGCTACTTATCATCTCTCCTTTACGTCTTCTATACACTTTTATGTGTGTTTTGGTATTGTGGTGCTGGAGATTTTCTATTCTATACTATCAACTTGCTATATCAAGGTAATTGCAACCATCTACAAAAGTGGAGAAGTTTTGTAGCTATCTACATCAAAAGAGGGATTTTTTATAGCATATGTTGCTTGTGTACATTCGCATACACAACACATACACTGAATTTTCCATATTTCATTAGTTATTCCGCACACACAATCATTTCTTATAGACATATTCTAGAAAGTCATTCTCTCTGATTCAAGTTCTTTAGAGTAGATTTTTCTACTTTATTTTCACCTCTTATTTCTTTTTCTAATTGTCTATCTTCTCTCATCTACTTTCTTTGCTTCAAGTATTGTATATATGCATGATATTCTAGTATGTGTAAGATTCTTGTGTTCTATGTGAGCCTACCTACTTCCAACACTTGGTATTAAAGCTTATTTCACACATACATACTTGTTCCCAAGGTAGGAGATTATAAAGATAGATTAGACCAAGATGACAAATTTGATCCAATGTCTAATGATCCTATGTGGAGTTTCATGATGATGAATCTTTTAGTGTCCAAGGATGTGTGGAATATTTTCAATGAAAATTATCTTCTAAAAGACCAACTCTTCCATTTTTTTCCCAAAAAATGGAGGAAGAAGAAGAAGCTCTCTCTTCTTCCACTGACAAGGACATACAAGATCGTCAACCTACTAAGGAGAATTCTTTCACAAGATGCTCAAGAAATCTCTCTTATTGTGATAGGTGTGAAGCACCATGTTATACCTCAAATCAGGTCATGAAGCATCTGTGAAGCTGGGTTGGAGTTGGAGATCTCTATCAAAGAAAAAATCCTACAAGGCAAGCGCTTGTGAGGAGGGTCTTAGCCAACACACATATGAAGGTTGATGATCTATTTTTGTCACGTATTTTTAAGTTGAAAGATATTAATGTTCAACTTCTCAATATAGGTGTGAATATTTCTGATGAAGTGATGGTAACTACTATACTCAATTCTCTTCCTTCATCATATCATTCCCTTTTTACATCTCTTTCTATGTGTGTGTGTGTGTGTGAGAGAGAGAGAGAGAGAGAGAGAGAGAGAGAGAGAGAGAGAGAGAGAGAGAGAGAGAGAGAGAGAGAGAGAGAGAGAGAGAGAGAGAGAGAGAGAGAGAGAGAGAGAGAGAGAGAGAGAGAGAGAGAGAGAGAGAGAGAGAGAGAGAGAGAGAGAGAGAGAGAGAGAGAGAGAGAGAGAGATTGATAAAATTCAAATTTTGTTACCTTAAGATTAGGATCAACAAAAAAGTATGGAGGATAATGACGAGGCTATGGTTTCTTCATCAAAGGGAAAGAATAAGAAGAAGGAAAACAAGACAAAGTAGTACATGCAATCATAATCTAAAGATAAAGGCAAATCATCTACTTTTGAAATCCCTTCAATATGTTTTTCTACCTCTACATGTACTACATCTATATGTGAAGCACAATCTACTTCATCTACATCTACCTCTACAACCACAAAGAAGGGAACTTTGCATTATTGCAAAAATTCAGGTCATCACATAGAAGCGTGTAGGAAAGGGTTTACAATGAAAAGAAAATGGCTTCATGTAACAATGTTGATGATGATTCAAAAGGTTAATCTTCATATGATGATGTTTGTGCATGTGTCAATATAGAGGAGGTTTCTTTTGAACAAGTAGATTGCATGCTATATTAAAGAATCCATAGGTGTTTGATTCTAGAGCTAGAAAACACATAACAAGTTGTAGAAAGGTATTTTCTAATCTTACTAATTATTTAGGTAGAAGAATGAATATTGCATATGGTCATGATTTGGAAGTTTTTGGTGTTGGTGATGTCATAATAAAGTTAAGAGCAAGTGGAATTTTAAAGATTTCTAATGTACTTTATGTAATCTAGAGATGAAAAAAGAATTTTCTCTCTATCTCAACTTTTATAACAAATGGTTATAAAGTGGTATTTAAGAAGGATTAATATTAAATTCTCATTTCAAATGAAGAGCATTATCTTCTACAAGGCGAACATAAAAGTGGGATGTTTGTTTTAGAAAAATTCAGTCATGCTAATGTTGCAAGATCATCCACATCACCAAAGGCAAACATGGAGCTTTGATGTACAAGATATGGTCACATCAATTATGCAAATCCCATGCGCATGAAAGAAAAAGGTATGGTTGAAAATTTACCTACTTTTTCTTTAGAAGATGTGCATTCATGTCAAAGATGCTTGGAAGGAAATTTACACAAATTACCTTTCAAGAAGGATGGACTTATCAAGACCACAAAGAAGTTACAAATAATTCACAAAGATGTGAATGAACCCATGAGAGTATTGAGATATGAAGCTCATGTGATGATCGAGGATGCCCCGTACCACTTTTTCATCTCTTTGAAATGTAGTGGTTACAATGATATATGTCAGGGACACTTTTAGTGAGCTTTACCAAATTTATCTACCAAAAGTGATGACACATTTGTTTCTTTCCAACTCACTCATTCTTGGACATTAGGGTTCTTTATGTTCCATTCTTTATTAATTGTATTGGTTGTATTATTGTATTAGGTCATTCTTGTATATTCTCTTTATGTAATGGAAAAAGTAGAAAAATATTATTCTTCCTTACCTCAATATATGTGTGCTCCTGTCTTTGTGTGTGAGAGTGTATGAGAGCTCTCTTCCTTATCTCTTTTCTCTTGAAATGGTATCGGCGCCGGTGTGGCCCTAGAGAGCTCATGGAGAAGGCGGAAAATGAAGAGTACATGAGAAGGCGTGGAGAATGTGCACTTCATAAACGGTCTGAGGTTACTATGAAATTTTGTGTAAAGGTGAAAGCATCAGAATATTTTTGATATTTATCCCTTTATGGTCACTTGTTTTGCTCAGATTTCAATTTTGGAACCATCTTGACCTCCGTTTCAAGCCCACAAGGTGGGGCCCATGGAAAAGATAGGTCAATTTGCAAAGCTATAACTTGCATTCTATTTGAAATCTCCCAAATATTCTAGATCCAAAATTTCAAGAGATTCCATGTATTCTTGAAAAACTGTGTTTTTTTGAGATTGAATTGTTAAGTCACAATGTGAAAATTTTCAAGCATAGGTACTACTAGTGTTTTTGCAGTTTTCTAAATCGTTGCAAAAATTGGTAAAGCTGATGGAATGAGTCAATTTATGAGCGATAAGTTGGACAAGAACAACTTTCATGCCTAAAGATTTAGAATGATAAATTTCTTGATGGGAAAAGGCTATTAGAAGTAGATCAAAGTAGAGAATGGAAAGCCTACAGAATTACCAGAGAGGAATTGGACTACTGACCAGTGAAGAGCATATGAAGAGTGGAATCAAGGAGCATGAAAAGTGATGCATTGGCTATCTCTTAGCGTAGAAGATAGCATGATTTGACATATACAAGATTCCTAAACTCTAAAAGAGGCTTGGAATGATTCGGTCACATTGTATGAGACCACTACAAAGGCACATAAATTACAACTCAAGAATGAGCTACATATATTGGAGAAAAAGAGCATGTTGGTAAGTGATTACACCTTAAAAATTAAAAGCATATGTGAGTCACTTGCATCCATTGGCATCAATGTAGATGATGATGATAAGGTTGAAGTGTGCCTTCATGCTTTAGGAGTTGCACATAAAAAGTTCATAACTTCTGTTTAGACAAGGGAGAATATTTTGATTTTTACTGATCTTGTGTCCATGCTGATAATTGAAGAAAAGAACCTTGCTGAAGAATCAAACTCCTAAGGAAAAGTTGGTTTTGAGCAGATATTCTACTTTGACAGAGGGAGAGACTGAACTAGAGGCTTTAGAAGTGGAAGAGGAAACAATAATTAGGACCAAGGACAACAAGAGACTAATGTAGGAGGTAGAGGATAATTTCGAGGTAGGGGGAGCAAAAGAGGTTGCATAAATTTCCAAATAAATGATTGAGATAATGAAAATAAGGGATGCTAGAATTGTGGTAAACCTCATCACTTTGAATATGATTGGAGGTTGAAGAATCAAAACAAAGAAAGCAACAAAACAACTATGCATCCACAAGCATAGATGATTCAAAGAAGATATTCCTAGTCCAACATGACAAAATGAATACAATGCATGTTGATGTTTCAAAATAGAAGGGTAATGTATGGTATGTTGATTCAGGTGCTTCAAATCACATGAACAACCATGCATAATGGTTTAGTAGTTTGGATCAATTTCCAATTCCTAGATTTATTGAAACAGGCAATGATACATCACATCCTATTGAGCATAAAGGAAACATAGCACTATCCATGGATGATGGGAAGGTAAAATATCTTGCTGATGTATTGCATGTTCCCAACATAACAAAGGAACCTACTTTCTATTGAAAAAATGGTTGACGAAGGATTACAAGCCAAGTTCAATGCTAATGGTTTATCCTTTCTCAAAAGCTCAAGAGGTCTACTTTGCACTTCTCAACTCAGTTTTGGCTGGTGTGAAGCAAGAATTTACAGTACCATCTCATCTCTAGAAGGTGTCCACCATCTCCTCCAGCAATGGTATCAGAGCAACATCAAGGTAAAATGGGAGATGGATTTCCATCATTCATTGATAAATTGGACAAGGAAAATTATCCAGCTTGGTCCATAAGGATGAAGGCTTACCTCTAAGGAAGAGGCTTATATGGATACATATCTCGAGATGAAGAAATGCCAACTCTTAGAAGCAAATCTCAACCTACAAGAGAGGAGCAAGAGAGACTTGTTGCATGGTGTGCAAAGGATGCTCTACCCAAGTCTTATATACTCAATTGAATATTTGATTTTTTCTTACCTCATATTAGGAATTGCAAGAATTCCCAAGAGACTTGGGAAGTACTATCTTCATACTTCTCATCAAATACAAGGGCTAGGAAGAACCAGCTTTGGATGGAGTTCTCAACCTTGAAGAAGCAACCAAAGCAAAATGTAGTTGACTATGTGACCAAGATGAAGGATGTACTTGATCAACTTGGAATTATAAGAGAAGAAATAGAAGAAGAGCAGATAGTAAGATAGATCATAAGTGGCATTAAGGCTGATGAAAAATGTGAGTTTTTGACCAAAACAATGGACCTATATATGGACATACAGATACCCAACCTCAGTACATTGATGGGGCATTTCTTCACACATGAGACAAAGCTCAACAAGAATGGAGATACCCCTAGAGGTAATCAATATTCTACACTTTACACGGATAGAAATAAGAGTAAAGATAAAGGAAAAGGTAAGAAGAATGAAGAAGAAGCAAGTACCTCTCAAGTGAATTTCACAGGTAGAGGTAGATGTACTAGAGGAAGAGGATTACAACCAAGGCTACAACAACAACAACAACAACTATCAACGAGGCTTTAGAGGAAGAAGATACTACAACAACTATATAGATGATTAAGAGGATTCCCTGTTACTCATGAATATGACAACCAAGCAAGGTAAAGATGATGAGTGCCTATTCTATATTGATTCTGTTTGTTCTAATAATGTAGCAGACAATGTAGCATTATTGTCTGACATTGAAGAACCCAAAGGAAAGCATGAAGTTCAGATAGGTGATGACACTAGGCACTCAGTAAAGGAGATTGGAAATGTTAAAGGATATGATGGTAACATGAATCTTCTAAGTAGGGTATTGTAAGTGCCAAAAATAACCAATAATCTAATCAGTGTTGGATAGATTGTTGAGAAGGGTTTACAGGTTAGATTCACAAGGCATGGAGAATATGTGGAGGACCCTGAAAAAGGATTCAAGAGGATTGCAAAAGGTGAGAAATCTGGTAGACTTTTTACATTTTAAGTTCAAGATATAAGAAATATTGCTCTCTTCAATTATAAGGACCAAATCCTATCTGGATTGGAGATATGGCATAAGAAACTAGGTCATATAGGTGAAAGAACATTGAAGCAAATATGCAGGGATTAGAGTGTGCTTGGCATCCCAAATGTATCCAAGCAACACATGAGTTACAAATGTGGAGCATGCCAATTTAGCAAGTCACATAGGCAACCATTTAACAAAAGAGGATACTTGTATGAAGACTACGTGGAACTTGTACACACAAATGTGTGAGCCCAATAGAGAGCCGTCAATTTTAGGGTTAAGGTATTATGTTTCATTCATAGATGATGTTGGAGTTCGAGGTCTATAGAAGCATGTGAACAACACAAGGAAGAATAAGAAGAAGAAGAAGAAGAAGAAGAAGAAGAAGAAGAAGAAGAAGAAGAAGAAGAAGAAGAAGAAGAAGAAGAAGAAGAAGAAGAAGAAGAAGAAGAAGAAGAAGAAGAAGAAGAAGAAGAAGAAGTTGGAGCACAAAACACAAATACTGAATGTATTACCACTAGAATGTACAAAGACAAGTAACCCGTTAGGGATATAGGCATATATACACCCGGGGGAAAAAAACCTCCTAAAGAGGGAAAAAAGTGCCTCGGGGGTCCTAGTGTGTTCACACACATCAGTGATGCGATGAACAAGGAGCTGACACTCATGTATAAGGAAGTGCCAAGCTATGTGGAATCAATCCACAAAAGGAAGTAAGCCCAAAGCTTTGCGAAAAGCTTCAACAGGAGAGCTACTTGAAGACATTATAGGTTATCAAAGGCTTGTTGGGAGTCTCAATTATGCAACCCTAACAAGAGTGGATATATGCTATGGGATGAGTACATTGAGTCAATTCATGCATACACCAAGAAAACCTCACTTGGAAGCTGCCAAAAGGATCTTACAGTACTTGAAGGGTACCATAAATTAAGGGCTATTTTATCCATTCACATCTGAGTGGGATATCAAGCTATACTCTGATGCAGATTGGGCTGGCTCAAAAGATGATAGGAGGAGGAGCACTTTTGGCTACCTATCTTTTGCAAGATCTAAATTATTTTCATGGTCATCCAAGGAACAAACAACTATGGCATTGCCATCAACTGAAGCTGAATATAGAGATCTAGCAAATGCAATACAAGAAGCAATGTGTTTAGAGCTACTCTACTCAGACTTGGGGCTACATACATACACTCCAATGATCTTTGGAGATAATACTAGCTCACTACATTTGGTTGCTAATCCTGTATATCATGCAAGGACTAAGTACATTGAAGTGCATTATCATTATGTGAGAGAAAAGCTACTTAGCAAGGACATACAATTGTCCTATGTATCAACAAATTTTCAATGTGCAGATATGCTAACTAAATCCTTGGATGGAACTAAATTAAACAAGCTCAAGATGATGATTGGATTGCAGGAGATGAAGAGAATTGAAGCCCAAGCATATTGGGCTCGAGGGGGAGCTGTTGGTGCAATCACTCCAAGCCTAAATGCTTGGTCATTTATCCAAGGCTCATATGTCCATTCATGAATTAGCACATGAATGGTCTCTTGTAAAAGATTGATTTTTTACTCCTTGTAAAAGTGCATATATGGAAGGACTTACAATTATGAGCTCTTAGGAGAATCTTTTACAGATAATTTGGTGAGGATTTATGGAAAATCAAATCCTAAAACCTTGGAACACGTTTAGGTAAAGATTCAAATTCAAATTTGAATCTTGTCTCCAACAAAAAGGCTATAAAAGAGGACTACCTAGTCGCATGGAATGGAGGCGAGATATAGCAGAGATTTCAGAGGGATTTCATATGGATTTTTAGCTCACACTATAGCTCTACCATTTTCCTCACATTGTGCAATCATGCATTGCCAATGTCAATGTAATCTATGTGCATTAATACATATAGTTTTCTCATATCTCATATCTTCTACTATGTCATGTACCACTCAGAACAGTGAGCTTCTCTGACCTGTTTCTCAGCTTGTATTTGATCATTTTTCAGCGATTCAAGTTTGTATAGATTCATTAGACTCTCTATTTCATTGTTATAAAGTTCATTGGCTCAATCATTGTTGATATATTTAGGTAGTGATGTGTGTGAACACACTAGGACCGCCGGGGCACTTTTTTCCCTCTTTAGGAGGTTTTTTTCCCTCGGCTTGTATATATGCCTATTGCCCTAATGGGCTACTTATCTTTGTACATTCTCTAGTAATACAGTCAGTATTGTGTGTTGTGCTCCAAGCTTCTTCTTCTTCCTTGTGCTGTTCGCATGCTTCCGCAGATGTCTAACTCCAACAATTGGTATCAGAGCAGGTCGTTGCTTCATCTAGGGCGCCATCAACACTCCTCCGTTTGCAGTCTCAAAATCACACGAATTTTGGTGAGCATACTCAGCGTGTTTTCGAGATCAAAACAACTTTGCTGTGTGGTGCCAAAATCGCGATCTGAGCTCGTTTCGGCCTCCGAACGCACTATCGTAGCGCTTGTGCAGGCTATTTCGTCTTTTTGTGCCAAAGGTATATACCAATTTCTATTCGCCAATTTAAGCGTCTCGAAGTCTGCTATAGGTCTAGCAGGACTTGTCTGGGCAGTTCTGTTCAACTTTTTGGGATACGGTCAATTTTCTACATCAAGGTATTTTAGTCACCGGCCATGGCTGAAAGCAATGATGTATTCCGTATGTCGGCTGTTGAGGATAAGTTGGATGGTACCAACTACCCATTATGGGCTTATATGATGCGACATGTTTTGGTTACAAAAGGATTGTGGAACATTGTGTAGGGTGTTGAAAGACGTCCTGTTACACCTGTAACGATAGGTACTACAAATACAGGTGCTGGAGCTGATGAAGATGGTGTTGAAGATGATATTGTGCAGATTCCTGTTCGTGCTGTTGTTTCTGTTGCACCTACTGTAGAGCAGATTCATTGGGATGGTAGAGATGCCCAGGCACATGCATTGATATCTTTGTCTGTCAAATGTGCCATTATTCCTCATATTCGCTCTTGTAGAACAGCTAGGGATGCTTGGGATACACTTACCACATTGTACCAAGCTAGGAATGAGGCTCATGTTGCTTACCTCCGAAAACAGTTGGAGAGTGAGCACATGAATGAAGGTGATTCTATGGACAGTTTCCTAACAAAGATCAAAGATTTGAAGGAACAATTGATTTCTGCTGATGAGGTTATACCAGATAGCTCACTTGTGCAGACCGTTCTGAATGGTCTTCCTGATTCATATCAAAGTTTTGCTTCTACTCTTCGGTTGATGATGAAAGGCAATCCGAATGCCTTATCATTTGAGGAGTTAGTCTCTGTTCTGTTGCAGGAAGATCAGTCCAGGCAGAACAGGTCCATTATGCGTGTTGCAGATCAAGCTTTCCTGGCTAGTCAGAAGGGCAAAGGAAAATGGAGCTCTTCTACTAGTAAGCAGAAATCTGCAAATGCTGCACATTTGAAGAACCATGATAGAGATGAGAAGAAATCAGAAAAGCAGAAATTGTTTTGCAAGTACTGTAAAGGGAATGATCATATCATAAAGAACTGTCCAAAACTGGCTGCAAAAGAGGCAAAGAAAAAGGAGGCTGGAATGGTTGTTGCAGAAGCCTCTACACCAAAAACAGAGTCTGCTAATCTTGTGCAGGAAGAAGAATAGGCGTTTACTACTGTTTGCAGTTTTGACCCATCTTCTCATGAGCAATGCATGTCTACAGTGGACTCAGATGTTTGGTACTTTGATAATGGGGCGACCAAACATATTACCTTGTAACGCAGTTTCTTCTCTTCACTCGAGCATGCCCCTATAGGGAATACTGTCACATGCGCCAACAACTCCTCTTATCCTGTTATGGGAGTTGGTAAGATCATTCTGACTACTGCTGATGGTAGTTCTTTCACCTTGTCAGATGCTTTATTTGTGCCAGGGATCAAGAAGAATCTGTTATCAGTTTTTGCATTAGCCAAGATTGGCTTGGTTGTGAAATTTGTTGATGACAGATGTACAATTCATGATCTGTCAAATGGCGATGTTATTATTGCTTCTGGCATTTTATATCGTGGGCTGTATAAGCTCATAGACTATTGTAGCTCAGTGATGAGTAGCACCTCCTTTAATGTCAATCCGGGAAGACGTGAGGATGGTATGAAGACCTCGAGCAAGTGGAGGCACCAGTGCGTGAGTGAGAAGCACACAAACATACACACACATACACACACACGCGCACACACGGCAAGACAAAGAGGGAGAAGCAATGGAATTCTTAGTTTACTTTCAAAAAGCTCTTACAAGTTTGTTTCAATTACAATCTAACCTCAAAAATGAGCTCTCTAGCTCCTTTTATAGTTTTTGACTAGCTTTGGCCCTGTTCAGACCTAGTGTCTGGCCTAGTTAAAAATTAGGTTCCAGGGCTTATTTGAGGGCTCAAACGAGATCTAAAAATTACGAAAATTGGCAGGTAGATACTTCTAAAGCTCCTCAAACTCAAGGACTCCTTGGCTTGCACAAAATGGAGCTACAAAAATATGAAATGGTATTTACAATGGTGTTTAGTGATGAGAATCACTTTTAATTGGTGTAAGGGTTTTTGAAAAGTTAAAGGGTTGCGTAAGTGCTAGATTTGCGTGAATGCTCATACTTGCTTCTTCATGAGGAAAATTATTGGCCTATTTGCCAGATCTTCTTTGACTGCCATGTCTGCCTATGCTGTCCCTTCGCTCTGACTCTCTTCGTCTTGTGGCTCCTTCGGTTCCCTGACTGCTGCCAACACCCCCCCCCACTCTCGCGTCTCTCGCCCCTGACAGACCCTTGTCTAGAGGATTTTTGAACATAGTATTGGACGACATCGGAGGCTAGGTGGTGTTCTTCGAGTCGCAAGCCGCGTGCTAGATCTGTGAGCAATTCATCCCAATTCACAGGTCCGGGAACATCTGGATGAGGCACCCTCAATTGTTCTGAGTAAATAGTTCTCTCCACAGCAAATAATTGGAGGAGATGTGATGGTCTGGGTATAAAGATTTCGGAGTGATATTCCCAGAATCCGGTGATGAACATCTCCTCAAATGTCTGTTTAAAGCAGGCTGGGAGGTATTTGATTCTGGCGTGCCAAGCATATATTACTTCAATTGACCGGGTGGTACTCATATCGTACACTAGATCTTGGTTTCCTGTCACAAAGCCTGCACCTGAGAAGTGAGGGTCCTTAATGTTCTTAAACGTCCTGAAAGTGATCAGCATTAATTCAAATATTTTCATACACATCTCGGCCATCACATCAGGATTATTGCGTAGCCGAGTACTCCAGTGACGGATTGTAGAAATCATGACAGTTTCTTCTAAGTTCGCTAGTGATTGGATCTGAATGGCCACCCGTTCTTCGTGGGTGTTCGCTGTCCTTTCCAGTGTCTGAAGCCACTCGGGTGCTTCCACTTCCAATGTGTCTAGTCCCTTTGAGGTTCGTCGCCCGCCTGGCATTGGCATAGGAACATACGGTTCCTCGTACGAATCATCCACCTCAATAGGGACCAACTCTTCTTGCTCTGGTTCGACCACTGGAGATGGCTGCCTCTCGTATGTCAGTAACCTCTTTTGTAATTCTGCTACCTGCTCAGTTAAGGCCTTTACTTCGTCTGAGGTGGAGGTTGATGGGACACTCTTCGGTTGTTCTTCCTGTTCCTTAAGCCTACTCTGAAGTGTGTCACGCTCTCTTTCCAAGTCATCATGGGCTTCCAGGAGATCTGCATAGCTTTCCAAAATGGTTTTCATCGTCTCCGTGGGAACTGCTTTGAACTGCTCTGGATCTATCTCGTGAGGGGAGCCTTCCATTGCCGCTTCCAGATTCTCTTCATTTTTTTTGCAGTCTTTTGTTCTCCTCCAGTGCTGTGGCCATATGTTTTCGCAGTAGCGCCAAGTTGCGTCTGACTCGTAGGTTATCGGCCTAGTATACTTCGAGCAAAGCTTCTAGTTGTTTGACACCTGATTCTATCGATGGTTGGGGTGCCTCCAATAGTGTTTGGTGAGCCTGCTCAAGCGTTGAATAGCGTTGATTCACTTCTGCATTTTCCTCTTGTAGAATGTGAAATTGCCTTTGTAAGTTCTGATGGTGTGTTGTCAGTTGTTGATACCGGCTGTCCAGTGCTCTGTACTCATTCTGAAGCTGATATACACATTGATTTAATGCTAAAAATATGCTATTTACATTAAATGATGCTGGGAGGGGTGAAGATGCAGGGGGAATGGGGGCGGGAAAGGGAGTTGTGAATGATGTGGATGCAAGTGGAGATGTGGGTGGAGGGGGTATGGGAGATGAAGGTGGCATGGGGGGAGGGAGCGGTGCTGTGGCAGGAGATGTTTCCATAGTGTCAATAGTTTGAGTGACAGTGTAGATGGGGATCGTGGGTGGAGTGGATGTGACGTCAGTGAAAAGAGTGGTGAAAGTGGGCATGGTGACTCCCCCGAATTGGATTCCCGGAGAGAGTGGGATGCCCATGACAATGGTGGTGGTAGTGGACGTGGTGATGCTAGTGTCATGTGGTGGCGTGAATTGTGTAGTGCGAGGTGGGGATGGTGGTGACAGTGGTGCTTCCTGATGTTCGTATGCTTGCGTTGTCTCTCCTGGTGCTGATACATTGATATGAATTTGTTTCCAGGACCTCCTGGGACGAACGGGAACCCTCTTTTCAAATCTGTGAATGTAGGCCATTGCCTCATGGATGGCCTCATCCACTCCTACTGCGTCGGCATGAAGGTTTATGGACTCAATGAACATATCGTCCACACCTTCCTCAGCTAGCAACTGGTTCATGAGTTTCTTGCCCGCTTCCAGTGACATTTTATGTTGTTCTTGAACTAGTTGCATGGTTCGATATAGTCTTTTGATTTGTGCCGAATACGCAGGGGCACTTGCCAGCTCGGAAAGCTCGTCATATTCTTGTTCCTCGTAGGTGTCTTCTTCTTGTTTTGTCTCTTGTTCCTCGGCGTCAACTTCTACCACTTCTGGTCGGGTGGGGGCTGCTATTGTTGTTTGGGGTTGTGGTTCCTGAGCTTCCGTCTCGAGATTAGAGTCATAGATCAGTCTAGCCACTTCTTCATCCATGAGATCGTTGAGAGTAAAACCTTGTGGGAATTCCAGATCTGATGGGACGGGTGGAAATACCAGATTAGGTCCCTCTGTGCTTGGTCTTGGTAGCCGGATTGTGAATGGCCTAACGCGTCGTGTCTGGGGAGGGGTAATTTGGGGTGTAGTGGTGGCTCCCCTTGGTTGAGCACAGGGTAATTGTACTCCCCCCCTCATCTTCTTTGATGGGGGACCTGCTGCTGATAGTCTTCTCTGGAATTCCTGGGCGCGGGGCCATATGAGTGCCCGCTGAATAGGCACATCATAGGCCTGACATCGGTAGATTATCTTTGTTAGAGCGCAACATCCATGAAGCACATTTTTCTGCTTCTTGTTCCACCTTTGATGGGCTAGGTGAATCTGATCGATGATCCAGTGTGGTACATTGATGGGAAGGCTTTCTGTCTCTGCTAGATACAAGCTGAACCAAATTTTCTTTGGGGGCATGGTGAATCTTTCCTGGGCGGGGAAAGCAAAATGTTGCATGACGGTCCGCAGGTGTAGAGCGATGGTTGGTGTCATCGCTACCATATCCTTCAACTTATTAAGATCTTTGTGTTTCATTCGACCTGGAACCATTGTTTCCTTTTCCGTGGGGATGTGCATGCCATACATGCCCAACGCTTCTCGTACCAGATTAAGGGTCAGTTTGAATCTTTTAAGCTCATGACCCGGCAGCAGTGAGGGCAACACAAAGGTGCTGTCGCCTCCCTTGGCCCTGCTTGGCGTGATGGTACTGATCAGATATGAACATCGTAAGAAATCCGGCTTTGGTAAGTGGGCCCTGAAATAACTGTCCACACCGGCTTTGGTCCATACTGATCGCATGACTTCGGCGTTCTGATAGCTTTCAAACTCGCGCGTGAAAAAGTGGTATCGTCCCCATTTACCATTAAATTCCAATTTTGCTTCCCAGAAATAGGTTCCATCGCCCAATGGTCCCGCGACATCACTGAACCAGTGAGCGTGTTTACCTACTTGAGAAGTGTGCCCTTGAGGAGGATCCTGAATGGGGAGCACATGCACGGCTTGAAGTTCTTGTGGCCTTGCGGTGAGATGTGGCTCGAGGAGGAGTGTTTCTATGTCCACAATCTGTGCACCGGATCCGGCTTGAGAACTGGCACCGCCTGCTTCTGCCATGGCCCTGTTTGCTGGTTGGTTCTGTGAGAATATAGAACCACGTGTTAACATCGTAATGGACAGAATAAATCCGTTGTTGTCCCCGTTACAACATTAACATGAGGTAGATGGTGAGTTAGTGGTTAGTAAGTGCACAAAGACAGTGTGTATAGTTAATGCTTGGGTAGTCCTAGGAGACTAATGCAGTTAGTAAGTGGGGATGTATTTACAAATTGGGGTCGGGGGGTTTATTACAGGTCTTAGGCTGCCAAATGCAGTGGATGGGTCTTGTTCTTGGTTTCGTAAAGGCTCTAGAGAGCTTTATAGGTGTATCGGCTTGAAAATGAGGCCTTTTAGGGACCCATTTACAAGCGATTATGTTCGTGCTCATGGGCCTTGGTGTGTTCTTGAGTGTTGAAAACAAGTGAATGCTGGCTGTGCGAGTGAATGGGTTACGCTGTATAGGTTGTGGCTTCGGCGTAGCTATTTGCGCCCGCAAGCAAGCCTTAGGCACCCAAATTTGTCTTGATTGTGGGCTAGCCTTCATCGACTTCTTGGGCACCCAAATAGATTTCACGTTAGCAGAAGAATTTCTGAAAGACTTCTTATTAGTGTCGTGTTGTTGGTTGCTAATAAGAGGCTTTGCCCGTGTGGTTGGCTTGAGTGCAACCGGGTGTTCGCCTTTCCGCACCCATACTTGGTTTACTTGCTGAGATATTTTGCTGCGCAGGTACTTTTGATTTCCGGCATAGGTGGTACTCTGCTTCTTCTGCCTTTGATCCACCTTTGGTTGCTGCCTCCTTCTGGCTTTTGGAAAAGAAGGGAGTTCCGTTGCATCCCTGACTCCTTTTTCGAGAATATCATTCCTCTGCAACACATAGTTTTGGACAAGAACAGCATGGTCAACTTCATGTGCACCCCTGGAGGGACCAGGAGTCTGTGCCTTTCCTAGTTCCTTGGGTGCTCCATTATCTAACTCTACTGTAATTCGACTATGATTGACCCATACCTGAAGAAGTCCACTTCTTAGGTTTAAGTTGACTGCTTGGTCATAGATCCAGTCTTGACCCAAGACAAGGGGTTCCGTGAGGTCCTCATCTTGACACACTAGTACTTTAACTGTCATTGCCTCATCATGAATGTAGAGGGGAAGTTCCACCTCGCCCATGCAAGGGGTTTCCATGCCTCCCAATCCTATGAGATATGCTTCCATAGGATTGACAGTTAACTGCAACTCTTGACAGTAAGACACTCTAACAGCACTAGTGGCTGCACCTGAGTCAATCAAGGCTCTTACGGTCCTTGCACTCTTTCCTTGTCCTATATCTAAGGTTATGAAAGGACGTCGGTCAGTTATTCTATGTGAGCTAACACCTGACACTTCACACATAGCCATGTCATATCTTTGATCTGCATATGCATCTTGCCTAGGGTGCTCTCTACCTTGTCTTCTTAATTTCATCCTTCTGATGCGTTCTAAGGCTTCTGCTTGTGCTTCTTCTCGAATTCGCTTTTCTTCCTCTTTGCGTTTCTTAGCAGTGTTGAGTCGACTGAGCATTTCCTCCGTGAGGGGTTCTTGATACAACTTGACTCTGCAACCGCTAATATAGTTTGGGAGAACATCACCTTCTAGTGTGGCTAATTGCACAGCTCCACTTGTGGAGATCCTATTGATGATCATAGGTCCATAGCCTCTCTTTTCTAGCTTCCTTGCGTGTTGTTTCAGTGTATAGGCTAAAACTAGATCTCTTGCTTTCAAGCCCTTATCCTTCACATGGGCATCAAAGTATGCCTTCTGTCTCTTCTAAGCTGCATATATTCCTACAGCTGCTCTCAGTCTTGTTTCTCCTAATCGTTCTAGGTCAAAGATCCTAGAGGAGAGCTCATGACCTGTCCATTCGTGCTCTTGTGCTACTCTCAATGTAGGAATCAAGAAGTCCAAGGGTAGCACAACGTTTTGGCCAAATACCATCTGAAAGGGGGTGGCTTGGAGTACCGTTTTGTAGGCTACTCGGTATGCCCAAACAGCATGGTGTAGCTGCTTGTCCCAATTAGAGCGTTTTGTGTTCACTAATTTTGTCAGTACATTGCATAAGATCTTATTGGTGCTCTCAGCTTGTCCATTAGCTTGAGGGTGATAGGGGGCAGATTTCTTATGTATTACTAAGAATTCTTGGAGTAGATTCTCAATTACTTCGTTCAAGAAGTGAGTGCCTCTATCACTTACAAGCTCTATAGGTAGCCCGTATCTTGTGAATACATTCTCAAACAAGAATTTGGCAGTTGTTTGAGCATCGTTCTTCGTCGTGGCTTTTACCTCTACCCACTTAGTTAGATAGTCTGTTGCAATAATAATGTATTCCGCATGGGAACCCTTAGCTAGGGGATTAATAGGACCTACGAAGTCTATTCCCCACTTAGAGAATGCACGTCCACCCATCATAGGTTTCAGTGGCATCTCATCTTTTCGTATAGGATATTGAGTTCTCTGACAGACATCACATCGCTTCACATAGGTATGTGCATCCATGTGAAGGGTAGGCCACCAGAAGCCCGCAAATAGTATCGCCTTGATCACCCGATCTGGTCCAAAGTGCCCTTCTGCTACACCTTGGTGAGCAGTTTCAAAGATCTTAAGATATTCACTTTCATGGACACATAGTCTCAGGTAACCATCTTTACCACGCTTGTATAGATTATCACCAATGAGTGAGTAATCCTGGGCTTCTTGTTCTAAACTCCTTTTCCTAGCCAGAGTCATGTCTGGAGGGAATGCTTTCGTCCTCAGGAAGGATACTAGTGGTTCACTCCAATCTGGCACTATGGATACTTGATAAAGAGTGGCGTGTTCCACAGGTGGTTTAGTGCAGCAGATTGGGCATTCCTTGCACAACTTTTGGACATCCGGTTCCATAGTTGGCCAATGCACTCCGAGTCTCTTTAGGGTCTGTAAAGTTCGTGGCTTTGAGTAGTGTTGCTCTAACACACCTACATGTGCTAATTGCAACCATTTAGCGTACTCGTCCTCTTCTACGCAACAAGCCAAGATCCCTTGATCTGTGTGCTTGTACACACTTCCAGCCATGATGTGGTACTTTTGGGCTTTTACAACCTCTCTATTCCGTGTGTTTACCACTGGATGATTAGGCCCGTATGTCAATACTGGTACCAATGGCTTAGCCCACTGCGGCACCACTTCCAAATTAAACAAGTAAGCATCAGGAAGGTCATCTGACACTCCTTGTGGGCCTTCTCCCGATGTGAGCCTAGAGAGGTGATCTGCTCTCAAATGAGTCCTCCCTTTCCTTACCACAACCTCAAAATCATATTCCATTAGCAAGAGAAACCATCTCACTAATCTTCCTGTATTGCATGGCTTATTTACGAGGTATAGCAATGCCTGATGGTCAGTAAAAAATTTAAACTTATTTGCAAGCAAATAGTGTCTAAATTTTTTGACTGCATATACCATGCCTAAACCTTCTCTCTCTGTAGTGGTGTAATTCCGTTCAGCTGCATTCAATTGTCTACTGGCATAGGCAATTGGAAGATCTATATTACCTTCACCAGTAGGTTGAGCAAGTACACACCCAATGGCATAATTGGATGCATCCACGTGAACATGGAATGGCTTATTCCAATCTAGTGTGGTCAAGATTGGTGCTGAACATAATCTTCGTTTAAGCTCCTGGAAGGAATTCTCACATTCATCCGTCCACTCAAAGTTAGTCAGGAGTCCGTACATGGGCTTTGCAATGACAGCATACATGTGTATAAATCGTCGGTAATAACCACAATGCCCCATGAAAGCTTGTACTTCCTTGACATTCTTTGGCCTAGGTAGCTCTGCTATAGCTCTCACTTTCTCTTCGTCTGTAGATATGCCATTCTTTGACACTATGTGTCCTAGAATCTTGCCTTGCCTGACCATAAAAACGCACTTTTCTGGGTTCAGGCAGACTTGATATTCTCTACATTTGTCAAAGATTTGTCTAAGTTCAGGGATATGGGTTTGTCTAATGTTGGAATGAGCACAAAGATCATCAACATAGACTTCTAAGTTTTTCCTCAGGAACTCTTTAAACACATGGCACATCAGCCTTTGGAAGGTAGCTGGTGCATTGGTAAGCCCAAATGGCATTACTCTAAAGGCAAAAATGCCCCATTCTGTGGCAAAGGCCGTCTTATGCTGATCCTCTAGAGCTATGGCTACTTGATTGTAACCCGAAAATCCATCAAGGAAGCTGTAGACTTCCTTGCCTGTCACTCTTTCTAAGAGATGTTCTGTGATGGGAAGCGGATAGTTATCTCGAATAGTGGCTGCATTAACCTTCTTCAAGTTAATGCATACGCGTAGCTTTCCATTTTTCTTGGGCACCACAACGACGGGGGATACCCATTCGGTGTGCTCAATTTCATAGATAAATCCAGCTTCAACCAGTCTATCTATCTCTTCTTTGATCTTAGCAGCGTAATTATCGTTATATGTATAGGGCTTTTGCTTAGAGGGTTTGGCATCTGAAGTCATGGGGATGGTGTGTGAGCATATGTCCGGGTCAACACCTTTCAAATCCTTGTAACTCCAAGCAAATACATCTCTGTATTCTCTTAGCAAGGCAATTAACGCATGCTCTTCTTCCTCTGTTAGGTCATGGCCTATGTATGTGCATCTCTCCTCTCCTTCTTCTAGGGCCACTACTATTTTCTTGGTGGTTTCTTTGTTATCATAGGCCTCTCCTGATTGTGCCTCTCTTTTCGGCATTCTGATCATGACTCTCCTGTCATCTATCTCATACTTCTTAAAATTTTCTGGGACCTCAAACAAAGATTCTTCCTCTTCTGGTGAGACTTCTCTCTTCTTTCGTTTCTTCCCTTCTTCCTTCGGGGTCACATGTGTGGCTAATCTTACATCATTTGTGAGCTCTCCATGCCTCTGGGGTTGAAATTCTACTTCATGGAAGTATTCTTCATCTGATGCAAATGGTGGGTCCATAATGATTGACTCTAGATCGGAGTCACTTGCATCCTCAAACACATCAGGGCTCGGGTCGCATTCTTCTAGAACTGCCTCTCCCATGATTGGCTCTATGGAGAAGATTGAAATGTCATAACCATCCTCATCACAGTGAGGTGTCCATTGTTCTTCATTGATGGCTACGCCCATTGTTGCTAAGATTTCTGCTCAGCCATGGGGTTCAAATTCCTCATCAGGAAAGACTACAGGTGCGTAGGCTGGGTCTTGGATTGATCTATGGGTTTCTTTCGCACATAACTCTCTGGCTTTCTCTCTCTTCTCTTCTTCTACTGCTACCTTGCACATCCATAAGTGGGTGTCTTCATGCATCCAAGAGGATCCTGACCCTATGGAATGCATCGATTCTGTATCATCTTTGGCTCTATGGATGGGATTCCATTGGATAGGAGGGACATCTCTATGAGAGTAATCCTTGAGATTGACTTTGGTCGTAACACCTAAGTGTTGCAGGTACAAAGAATTGGTTCCCCAGTCCTGTACCACTTACAACTGTCGCATGAATGGTCTTCCCAAAATCATCTCATAGGCATGATTTTTGCTAAAGTCACATATAGCAAATGTATGCTCGAACTCGACACCACAAGTGGTGAGAGTTATTCCTTCTAGCAATCCTAAGGGTCTCTCAATATGACCATCTGCCATCTGCAATTTCATTCTGGTTGGCCTGAGTGCTGGCTTGCCCCAACGCTTCCATAGGGAAGTAGTGGCAATTGCAACTCCTGCACCTGAGTCCAAAATTGCCTTGGTGGTGTACTCCTGGTAGGTGATGGGAAGATAGGTGTTCCCTTCTTCACCTTCACACATATCTCCTATCTTATCCAAGGGAATTTCTGGCATTGTCCTATGGGATCCTACCTGGGAACGAGGTTTGGCTATTTCTGGTACTTGTTTGGCAACATGTTTCCACAATTCAGGTCTAACCTTGAGTAGCTCTTCTAACTTGAGATTGCACTGCACGTTAGTGTTCTTCACTACCTCTGTGTTCCTAGGTATGACTGAATCTTCGTTTCTTACCATGACTGTAGGTGCTCTCATGCAGGTGGACTTCGCTTCCCATGGGCCTGTGAAATGGGGTAGTTCTTGCAAAGAATTAGACTCGAAGTCTAATCTTTCTTGAGATTGGGTACTCTCCTGATCTCCATAAATGGATGGGATGTCTTGTGGGAATTGGTCATGTGCCTCATCCACAAGTTCAATAGGAGGAGGGACTTCACTTTCCTTAGCCCATTTGTCTTCTTGAATCTCGCGTAGGAATTCTGGTGTGAACCGATTCATAGAAGATGATGTGTCTGGCTCCGTAGAGTTAGGCACATAGGCTTCAGGCACATAGGCTTCTTGAGCAGGAATGCTTACTCTTTCACTTGCCTTGCCCTTGTGTTGAGAGGCTGGTTCCTTTGGTGATTGTGCCATTAGATTCTCTATTCTTTCTAAGGAGGGGAAGTTGTCTGGTTCAGTGGAATTGGCCACATAAACTTTTGATGGGGGATGGGTCATGTTTTTGCTTGCTTTCTCCCTTTCTTGATTTTTTTCTTCCTTGGCCGATCTGGCAATTATGCCCTCTAACTTCTCTAGAAGTCCATCCAAGTGTAATTGCGTCTTGGCTGAGCCCGAGTAATTGAAAAGGCGACTGGCTTCAAACATAGTTTGAGCCAATGCTACCATTTTCGCGCAAAGCTTGGTTCTTTCTATCTCTAGGTCAGCTCTAGGGTAACACTTGTCGTGATCTGTGACATTTGGCCCTTCTTGAATTCTGGCCTGATATGCTTTAAGCATCATGTCTATGTCTTCTGGAATGGGATCAGCTAATACTGATCCTACTCTAGGGGGTGGTGGAATCATATGAGGTGCACCGGTTGGAAGGTGGCTGGTCGGATGGCGATGGGAATCGTGGTGGTGGAATAGTGTGAGAGGGAGTTTGAGATGTGAGTTCAGTTATCCTCGCTTTGGTTTCTCTTATGCTTTCCTCAAGTTCACTCATCTTTTTAGCCCATTGTCTTTTCATTCTTTCTCGACTATCTTTCCATGCTCTAGTCCTTTTCTTTGTCACGCTCTCGGTTTCACTAGCCTCTGGGTTCTTATCCTGGTTTACCCCTTGATTCTGCTGCAATGCTTGAGCTCTAGTGACTACCTGTACGAGAGCAGTGGAAGTGACACTTCCTGTGGAATCTACCACTAACCCAATAACATTGATAGGTGTGATTTTTGGCATATTATTGGGGTTCTTTGGGCAATCTCGTAAGAGATGCTCTTTTCCACAATCTTGGCAAAAGCCTTGGATCGTCATTGACTGGTTTTGTGTAGGTGGAGGTAAGGGGCAATCACGAATGAGGTGATCTCCTTGGCATCTGTAGCACGGTCCTCTTGGGAATGGAGGTCTTACTTGCCTAGGTTGAGGCCTAGGGTTGGGGTTTGCATACATGATGTTTGTGTAATCTGACTCCCAACTAGGTTCATTTGGCTCTTCGCTGTAATAGGACTCACCATGTTCTGGAGACTGCATGTAGTAAGCCTGGGGACTATCGACATGTGTAGAATCAAAGCTATGGTCACCGGGGTCACTTTCAGAAAGCAAGGATGTTACAGGGACTATAGCTCTATTCAGGTTCTCTTCTGCAGCAGTATACTTTACCAGAATCACATTGGCTGGGGCAGGGGGTTGTTGTGCTAACACAGGTTGAGGCCTTTGTTGGGCTTGATATGGTTGCTGATAAGGTTGCTGTGGCCTGCCATATGGCTGTGGAGGGTGCTGGTTCTGGTATCTTCCCTGTGGTGGATAGGGTTGAGGATAAGTTTGCCTAACTGTTTGCTTATTGTAGGGGCAATCTTGTGCGGTGTGATTGGTGTACCTCCGTTCTATAGTGCAGTACTGGCTGCTAGGATTTACCTGGGGCTGAGCCATAATGGGACATACGTTCGCCATGTGGTCGCCGCCACAAGTATAGCACCTTTTCACAGGGGCAAACCTTGGGATTTGTTTGCTAGTTACACCTAATTTCTGAGCTACTTTCTCTGCAAGTTCCTCAATTGATGTGGATTGCGTGGAAGAGAGGCTAGAGGCACTATCTGAATCTTTGTATATCTTGGAAAGCTCTAACTCCTCCCCTAGATTATCCTCAATGTCAATACACATGCGTACACACTCTTCTATGGTCCTAGGGTCCTTCAAGTACACATATGATCTTAATTTGGTACTTAGCAATCCATCCAAGAATAAAGCCACTTGCTTGGCTGGTGTGGGTAACTCCGAAACAGGGCATCTTTCAAGATATTGCCTAAATCTCCTTCCTGCAAGTCTCACGGTCTCTTGCGGGGTTTGCTTGAAGCTGTGAATCAGCGAGGAGGTATTATGCCTTATGCCACTCTTAGAGAATTCAATAATGAAAGCCTCTAGGAGTTGGTCTATGCTCCTGAACTGCCTCTCATTTAGTGGCTGAAACCATGTCAGGGCAGTGTTCCTAAGGGTCAGACCAAAGGCATTGTACTGCGTGAATAGATCCTCCACTTGTTCAGCTCTCAGGACTTGCCTAAACTCAGCCACATGATCGTATGGATCTCCAGTGCCATCAAAGTAGTTCTTCATGGACTTAACTAGCTGAGTCGGTCTTAAGGTTCTTGTGTGCTCTCTAGGTCGTGGTAGAGGGAACTCATCCGCATTTCTTTGATTCCTATGAGCTCTAAGTATCTCAGGTTCTACTCTATTTGTTTCCGTCCTTGTTCTTTCTCTGCCCACTGGGTTGGCAAAGCTTACTTCTGGTCTATCTCTACTTCTATCTCTTTGCATTCCATGAGCTTGGGATGTTCCAGCACCAGGGTGACCATAGGATACATTCGATCTTGGTTGGGGGAAAACGAATTCACCCTTCCAAGTGTAAGCATGCCTATCATGTTTTGTCACCACAAAGATCCTCTCCGAAGCGTGATCTAAGTAGGTCACTCTGCCTGGGCTATAAGGATCCTTAAACTCATAGATCATGATTGTCCCTATATCGGTTGGCTGATCAGATTTATACCTCCAAAAGGCTTCGTCAGTTTCTCGATTGAGGAGTAAATCTATGCTCTTGTTGTCTTGGGGCACCCACTCAGGTGTGATAATCCTAGTGAGAACAGATTTGCCTCGGGGGGTTCTAGGTTCTACGCCCATATTTCCTTGTTCCAAGTCACCTAAGTCCGCTTCTGAGATTACATTCCCAAATTCATCTGTCCTATCTGGGTGACTGGTAACTACGTATATGGTTCCTTCTTTGTCCAGATAAGCTCCGTTTTCAAATTTGACGGCTGGGTGCTCTAGTCCTATGGATTGGTCAGGGTTTTTAATCTGTACCACAGATCTTCCTAGGCCATCCTCATAGATGTTGGCACCTAATCGGTTGGTCCTAAGGTATTCCAACTGTGTTTTGTAAGGGCCTTCTACCCTGTACAAGTATGGCACACCTGAACTTCCCGTAGGTGTTTCCATGCCTTGAGACATCCCTGATTCACTGGTATCAGAGCTAGGGTAATGAGAGTGGTGACTCAACTGCTGGGCCAAGACCTTGCAGTGTGATTGACACTAGCCTCTGAAGACCTAAGGCTTTGTCTCTCTCTTACTAGGTGTCGTCTTGATCTAAGGTTCATATGCCTAACTGATTAGCCCAATTTTCTCCAGGTACAACCACATTTCTGAGTCCTTTTGTATCGGTCACTTGGTTCTTTTTATGTTGATTATCGTGTTTATACTCTTGTCTGATATCACGTCGTTAGGAATACTTGAGTTTAATTTCGCATTTGAATTTGGTCGTGTCACGTTAGGTTCTTTTCCTTTAGAGTTGTCGTTCACACACACACAGGTTATCTCTTGACTTGCACTTGATTTCTTAGATAGTCTTTGATTTATCTCATGCCTATCGTTGCCTGGATTTACTTCTAACACTACCTGCACTTAGCCTAAACTAAGAATTGACAGAGGGTGTTGCGGGTTTTCCAACCTTGAGTTCCTTTCCTTGTGGTGTTGCCCTGATGTGCCCAGGACGCGCGTTCCCAAGCTTGCACTTACTCTTGCCTTGCGTACCCTTCGCTGCTCTCAAAGGAACTGTAAAAGGCCCACTGTTAGCTCAAGACTTAAATTCAAAAGACAGAACTAATCACTTTCATTCATGTAACACTTCACCAATTTGCACTATGACTTTTTGGACACAACTCTAGAGATCCCTGAACCTTGTTCCCCCTGGGTATGGTCAACTTCAAAATACCCTATCTAATATCCCCGCGAGCTTTCCAACAAAACAAAAATCACGGCAAACGGATTTCGTATGAGAAAGTTATGCCAGTTCAGGGTTTTGGGGCTAAAACAAGATTAAACTAGGTTAACAGGCAAACAGGAATTCGCGAGTTACTTGGGTCATGCCCTCGTAATGCAATACTACACCCTTGTGTTTGTCCCACACTTGGCCAAAATTTAACCCACCATTTTTACCTCAAAAATTTGACCTAATTTGCCCTTCTAACGTGTTCGCTAAGTCTGTCGGTCGCGATTGACAGGTCAGTCGCGATCGACGTGTCGATCGCGATTGACAGGTCCGTCGTGGCTGTCAGTCGCGATTGACTGGTCAGTTGCGATTGACTGGTCAGTTGCGATTGACAGGTGGCCCGAATTTTCAATCGATCGTGGTCAAACCATCGTTGACTTTGTCAGTCGCGATTGACTGGTCAGTCGCGATTGACAGGGGTCTCGAAAAGTCAATCAGTCGTGGTCAAAGGATCGTTGACTCTGTCAGTCGCGATTGATGGGTTGATCGCGATTGACTGGTCGGTCGCGAGGTCTGTCCATCGTGGTCAAACAGTCGTTGACTGTGTCGGTCGCGATTGACAGAGCCGTCGTGGGCTGTCAGTCGCGATTGATGAGTCGATCGCGATTGATGGCTCGATCGCGACTGACACGTGTCATGCGTATGGTCCGTCGGTCGTGGTCAATCGGTCGTTGACTCTATCGGTCGCGATTGACAGAGCCGTCGTGGGCTGTCAGTCGCGATTGACATGTCGATCGCGATTGAC
This sequence comes from Ceratopteris richardii, assembly GCA_020310875.1. NCBI lineage: Eukaryota > Viridiplantae > Streptophyta > Polypodiopsida > Polypodiales > Pteridaceae > Ceratopteris > Ceratopteris richardii. Next base: position 66,026,335 of record CM035442.1, on the reverse strand, counting down.
AGGTCTGTCCGTCGTGGTTTGTCGGTCGCGATTGACAGAGCGATCGCGATTGACAGAATTCTGAGGAATTTCAAAAAACTAAACACATTTTTGGGAAGCTCTAGGCCTGTAGATCATGGTTTTGCACTTTGTTTGGTAATTTGAGCGTTTTTTCTGTCGGTCGCGATTGACAGAGGTCGGCGACACATAGACAGTTACTTCGAATTCCGTACCTGCGCAGAGTGCTAGGGACGATGATGTGACCTGTACCTACAAGACAGCTCAAGAAACATGCAAAAACAGCACATGCAATTTCGCTCTCTCGCTCTCTCTCATAAGTGAAATGAGAGAAATGAGGTGGAGATGGTGATATAATAAAAAAACTGAAATTGTCGCGATGATGGAAATGGAGGTGGAAGATGGTGATGATGATGATGGTGATGATGGTAGTGAGGTAAGAAAGAGAAAAATAGGAAAAGTAAAGAAATTACCTACAACGCCAACGTCTCCAATCTACGTCTTACCATCACACGCTCGTACTCAAAGCTCGATCCCCGGCAACGGTGCCAAAATTTGGTGTAGCTCAGTGATGAGTAGCACCTCCTTTAATGTCAATCCGGGAAGACGTGAGGATGGTATGAAGACCTCGAGCAAGTGGAGGCACCAGTGCGTGAGTGAGAAGCACACAAACATGCACACACATACACACACACGCGCACACACGGCAAGACAAAGAGGGAGAAGCAATGGAATTCTTAGTTTACTTTCAAAAAGCTCTTACAAGTTTGTTTCAATTACAATCTAACCTCAAAAATGAGCTCTCTAGCTCCTTCTATAGTTTTTAACTAGCTTTGGCCCTGTTCAGACCTAGTGTCCGGCCTAGTTAAAAATTAGGTTCCAGGGCTTATTTGAGGGCTCAAACGAGATCTAAAAATTACGAAAATTGGCAAGTAGATACTTCTAAAGCTCCTCAAGCTCAAGGACTCCTTGGCTTGCACAAAATGGAGCTACAAAAATATGAAATGGTATTTACAATGGTGTTTAGTGATGAGAATCACTTTTAATTGGTGTAAGGGTTTTTGAAAAGTTAAAGGGTTGCCTAAGTGCTAGATTTGCGTGAATGCTCATACTTGCTTCTTCATGAGGAAAATTATTGGCCTATTTGCCAGATCTTCTTTGACTGCCATGTCTGCCTATGCTGTCCCTTCGCTCTGACTCTCTTCGTCTTGTGGCTCCTTCGGTTCCCTGATTGCTGCCAACAACTATGAAAGATCTGTGAATGATTCGGCATGTGCAGTTCATGATTCTCAAGCTATGTCAGATGCAAAGCTTTGGCATGCACGCTTTGGTCATCTGAATTTTACTAGTTTGCTACGCCTGCAGAAATCTGATATGGTGTCTTCTTTGCCCAAGCTTGAGGCACCTGGAAAACATGTATGTGAAGGCTGTATTTTGGGCAAAATGCAGCGTTCCTCCTTTCCAAAAGATGGTTCAGTTCGGGCTACGCAGAAATTGCAGCTTGTACATAGTGATGTCTGTGGTCCTATGCAGACACCCTCTTTTGGGAATTACCTTTACTTCGTGACTTTCATTGATGATTTTTCCAGGCATGCATGGGTATATCCACTCAAAGCAAAGTCCGAAGTGTTCATGTGCTTTAAACAGTTTTTGGTTTTGGCTGAAAATCTGTCAGCATGTAAAATGAGCACCCTCCGTTTTGATCGAGGGGGGGAATATATGTCTTTTGATTTTAATGCATTTTTGGCTGAACGTGGGATAAAACACCAGTGTACAGTGCCGTATACACCTCAACAGAATGGAGTTGCTGAACGGAAGAACAGGTCACTCATGGAGATGGCGAGGTGTATGGTCAAGAGTCAGGCTTTACCACATAGTTTTTGGCTTGAGGCTGTCATGTGTGCAGCATATGTACTTAACAGGTGTCCCACTAAAGCGATGCAGTCTATCACTCCATATGAGGCTTGGCATGACCGCAAGCCCTCTGTTGCTCATCTGCGTGTTTTTGGTTGTTTGGCATATGCATTAGTGCCTGAACAACATCGCAGAAAATTGGATGATAAGGCAGTAAAATGTATTTTTGTTGGGTACAGTTCTGAAAGTAAAGGCTATCGTCTGTATCATCCACAGACTAAACACATTCTGGTTAGCCGTGATGTTGTCTTTGTGGAAGATGCTATTCAACCATTGCTTTCATGTACTAAGGAGACATATGTTAGCTCCAAAGACATGTATGATACCTTGATGCCTCTTTTTACAGGTGGACAGTCTAGTGCTGTTCCTAATGAGGCAACTTCTCAGCCTTTGCAGGTTTCATATGATGATGCATATCATTCTATTTTTGATGCATATTTACATGATGCACTTGTTGATGAGAGAGCTGATATTGAGCAGGCAAAAACTATGCCAAAATGGCTGGTGCAGACTTTGCGTGACAGCAAATTAGATGCACCTTTGTCATATCGTACTCGTTCAGGCTCTCATAGTGCCTCCTTTGCATCAGATTGCTATGCTATGGCTGCGTCTAGTCTCTGTGATGAGAATGAGCCTATTTCTTTTGATGAAGCACATAATTCAGAAAATTGGATGGCTGCCATGCAATCTGAATATGATGCTATAATGAACAATGGTACATGGTCTTTATGTGACTTGCCTCCTGGCAAGAAGGCCATTGACACTAAGTGGGTATACAAGCTGAAGCGTAAACCTGATGGTACAGTTTATAGGTATAAGGCTAGGCTTGTTGCAAAGGGTTATGCGCAGGAAAGAGGCATTGATTTTGATGAGACCTTTGCACCTACATGCCGTATGACTACTGTTCTGAGCATTTGTGCACTTGCAGCCCATCATAGTTGGAATGTACATCAGTTGGACATTAAAACAACATTTCTGAATGGTGACTTGCATGAAGAAGTGTATGTTTTTCAGCCCCGAGGCTTTGTGCAGAAAGGGCATGAAAACCAGGTGTGCAGGTTAAAGAAGGCATTATATGGTTTAAAGCAAGCACCACGTGCTTGGTATGAGAAGATACATGCCTATCTGGTTGCACATGGTTTTGTGAACAGTCCAACTGAAAGCACCTTATATGTTAAGCGTGCTCATGATGTGCTTCTGATCATTGTTGTCTATGTTGATGACATGCTGCTCACTGGTCCTATTGAGAAGCATATTGCTGATTTCAAGGCTGATTTGCATGCCTCATTTGAGATGTCTGATTTGGGGCATTTGCATCACTATTTGGGCATTCAGTTTATGCAAGTTGATGGTGGAATGGATTTGTTTCAAACGAAATATATTGACACATTATTGCAACGTTTTGGCCTTGAAGACTGTAAGCCTATTGCCACTCCTATGGAGACAGGTTTACGATTGAGTCTTCATGATGTTGGAGATGCATTTGATGCTGTTCTCTATCAGCAAGCTATTGGATGCTTGATTTACTTATGCATTACTCGGCCAGATATTCAGTTTGCTGTCTCATAGATGAGCAGGTTTATGCATTGCCCAGGAGTCACGCATTAGAAGGCGGTTAAGTGCATCTTTTGCTACTTGAGTGGTACTCGGCTACTTGGGTTGTTTTATCCCAAGGGGGGATCACTACCGCTAGATTTGCATGCTTTTTCTGACTCTGATTGGACTGGTTGCTATGACACTCGTGTGTACACCAGTGGTTTTTGCTTCATGCTTGGTAGCTCATGTATATCTTGGTTGAGCAAGAAGCAGCCTATTGTGGCCACTTCCAGTTGTGAGGCTGAGTATAGGGCAGCTTTCACAGCGACTGTTGAGTGTGTGTGGCTCAGACGCCTTATGGCTGATTTGGGTGTTGGCCAGTCTTTTGCCACCACCATCTTCACTGACAGTCAGAGCGCATTGGTAGTTGCGAGGAACCCTGTGTTCCATGCTCGCACTAAGCACATTGAGGTGCATTATCACTATGTCAGGGAGAGGTTCTCTGCTGGGGAGATCAGCTTGGCATATGTGCCCACACAGGAGAACATTGCAGACCTTTTCACGAAGGCTCTGCCTAGGGAGAAGTTTGAAGCTTTCCGCAAAGCTTTGGGCTTACTTCCTTTTGTGGAGTGATTTCCACATAGCTTGGCACTTCCTTATACATAAGTGCCAGCTCCTTGTTCACCGCATCACTCCCAGGGGGGATTTGTTGATATATTTAGGTAGTGATGTGTGTGAACACGCTAGGACCGTTGGGGCACTTTTTTTCCCTCTTTAGGAGGTTTTTTTCCCCCGGCTTGTATATACGCCTATTGCCCTAATGGGCTACTTATCTTTGTACATTCTCTAGTAATACAGTCAGTATTGTGTGTTGTGTTCCAAGCTTCTTCTTCTTCCTTGTGCTTTTCGCGTGCTTCCACAGACGTCTAACTCCAACAATCATTCTCAAGTTGTGTGCAAAACATTACTCACTGGTTTGCATACTGTTAGTACTTGAAAATGTCGGGATGCAGCTTTGATTTGCTAAGCATTATTCTCTGAGTATATTGTATCATTTCAAGTGAAATAACTTGAAAAAGGTAGCTACCCAAGTTAATCAGATATGCCCGAAAGGATTTTACTCAATTGTTAGCAGAGAAAGAGAACTATTCATTTCTTTGAGTAGGTGTAGTGACCAAAATAGCAAGTTTTGGTTCATAGTGAAATCCCAACTTATCTGCTTTGATCCAATGATTTGAGGATCATCTTCCAAAGTATCTATGTGATTATTTATGCTTCCTGAAAAGCTCAAGAGGTCTATTTTGCACTCCTCAACTCATGGAAATCAAAGTTATTTTTCATGCAGTACACACCACAATAGAATAGCATTGCTGGATGCAAAAGTAGACATATTGCAAAATTAGCCAGAGCCTTGATAACTCTGAAAAATATGCACCATTTTTATGGGTAAAAGCTATGCACACTACTTTATACATCATGAATTAAAAACCCGAGTGCTATTGTACATGAAGTTACACCTGAAGAGAAGTTTATAGGTAAAAAAACAAAATTATTGCATATGAAAGTATTCAGCTGTATTGCATCGCTAACTTGATCCAAAAGAAGTAAAATGTATCTTCATTGGGTATTCCCTTAAGGAAAAGGGATATAAATTATACAACCCACTCACATGATAGGTAAAGGTAAACAGAGGCATGGTGTGTGATGAAATGTCAAGCTTCTATGTTGATGCAAAAGAAGGAATTATTCTTGACTCAAATGACAAAGGAAATGATGAAAACTCAAGTGCAAAATCTCAAGTTTTGAGTGAACCTGATATGTCACCCAACAATAGTTCCAACTCAAACCCGTGGAGTGGAAGACTACATGGAAATTTCAATCTAGAAAATTCATTGACTATATCCAAGAAGGGTAAAGAAAAGGTTTCCACTGGTAATAAAATATCTATAGGTTTTAAAGACATTGATTGAGAATCAAGTGGTTTAGAAAAGATCCTTGATGAGGAACTTGAATTGCCCTGTATGAAGACCCTAGGAGTAAGAAGGCATATGCAGATGATACAACAAGAAGAAGTGACCTAGTACAAGAAGATTTGGAAGGATGCCGAATTCAATGTGATGATTAACATATGATAGCTACATGGCTCATCATTGTGCCTACATGACCAAGGTTATACAATATACTGAACCTTCTTGTTTTCAAGGTGCAATTGAAAATGCAAATCAGGAGAAAACTATGGATGAGGAGATGGAAAAACTCTATGAAAATGAAACATGGAAGTGGGTTCCATTGTCGCAAGAAAAAAACCCAAAGTTTGCAAGTGGGTTCACACGATAAAGCACAATGCTAATTTAGCATATGAAATTATAAAGCACGATTGGTAGCAAAAGGAATGCACATACATATGGCATTGATTATGAGGAAACTTTCAACCCTATAGCTAAAATGGATACTCTTAGAGTGCTTTCTACGTTGGCTACAATGAAAGGATGGATTTAGCATTAGATGGATGTGAATAATGCTTCTTATATGGTTAGTTGCAAGAAGAAGTGTACATGGAATAGCCACAACGATATGATGATTCAAGTAATTTAGAATATGTTGCTGGTACAAAAAGGCTTTGTATGGGTTTAAACAGGACCTTCATGCTTAGCATGCAAGGATTGCATATTATTTAACCTCTATTCGATATTCTATGTGATGCAAATCACTCATTATATATAAGGAAGGGTGATGATAGCATCACAGTTGTGGCTATTTATGTTGATGTCGTGATTGTAGGTGGTGATAATGAAGAAAGCATTAAAGAGGTAAAACAACTCCTTATGCAAGAACTTGACATGAAAGATCTTAGTGTGCTTCACTATGTTTTTGGCATAGTTTATAGACACAGAAATAAGTATATGGCTGTCCCAAAGGCAATGTGCCTTGAATGTAAGACAATCTCTATGTCATTAGATTAGAATTTGAATTTGGATACTACATCAGGTGAAGCATTGGAAAATGCTACCATGTACATGAAAATAATGGAAAGTTTGATATATCTCATAATTACAAGGCCTGATCTAAGATACACTATACGACTTCAAAGTCAACTTATACAAGTTCATAGGAAACCACATTTAGATTCTTTGAGATGCACTCTATGTTATGTGAGGGATACTTTGGATTATGCATTGCTTTATGAATTTGGTGCGTAATTGCAGGTTCATAAATACCCTAATGCAAATTAGACTAGTAGTGTTCCAAATAGAAGATATACTAGTGGTTTTCTATTCTCACTTGGTGGTGCAGTTACATGGAGCATTAAGAAGCAACCACTATTACTTTGTTGAGTACAAACTGCAATGAAAGCATGTGAAGTGTCATGGCTAGAGATGCTACTTGCAGATTTAGGTATTTAAGTTCAAAAGCCTATCATCATTTATTGTGATAATTTTAGCAAAATAAATATACCACAAAATCCTATTTTTCATGCTAATACAAAGCATATCAAGGTATATTATCACTTCATCAGGGAAAAGCTATGAGCAAGTGACATTGATCTTGTATATGTGAGGAAAAATGAGTATGTTGCTGATATTTTCACTATAGCACTTGGAGCAGAAGAGCTGAAGAAGTTTTAGAAGATGCTTGGATTACAAGACATGATGTTGAGCTTGAGGGGGAGTGTTGAGATATCAAGATCAACATGTGATGATTGCAGGTGACACATCACTTCTTCATCTCTCTAACATATATTCTGGTTATGCCGATATATGTCAAGGACACTTTTCATGAGCTTTACTAGATTTATGTATCGAGAGTAATGAAACATTTGTTTCTTACCAACTCATTCATTTGTGAACATTAGGGTTTTCTTTATGTAATATTCTTTATATATTGTACTTTTTGTATTTTTGTATTAGGTCTTTCTTGTATATTCTCTTTATGTACTAGAAGAAGTTTTTTTGTATTTTTGTATTAGGTCTTTCTTGTATATTCTCTCTCTCTCTATGTGTGAGAGTGCATGAGAGTTCTCTTCCTTATCCTCTTTCTCTTGATAGAGAGCAAACACAATTCATTATCAAAGATATCTTGTCATGTACATTGATGATGTTTCAATATATTCTTAGGTTTATGGTTGGAACACAAAGTTAGAAGTATTTTCTACATTCAAGAAATTTGCATTTGTGGTTGCAAATGAAACTCAATATAAAATTCAGATTTTAAGAATTGATAGAGATGGAGAATATATGTCTAATGATTTCAATTCTTACTTGAAGAAAAGATGATTTTTTCATCAACTCACAATTACACATACTCAAGAGAAAAATGGTATTCTAGAGAGAAAAAATTGTATACTTATAAAAATGGCACATAGCATGTTAATGCCAAAGAATATTTTTCACAAGTTTTGGGTTGATGCTATTCATACAGCAAACCATGTTCTAAATAAGGCATTTACAAAAGCTTTGAAGGTACTCACACGTTATGAAACTTATTTTGGTAAGAGATCCAATATGGGCTATTGTAGTGTTTTCTTCTCCATTATATGTTCACAAAGGAAAAAAGGATCATGTGGTAAGGTTGATGAAAAAGCAATCAAAGCTATTTTTATTGGCTATGGAATAGAAAGCAAAGGTTACAACATAGAGAGCAACGGTTACATGTTCTATGTACCATATAGAGGTAAAATGTTTCTCTCATGCAATGCATATATTGCTAAAAAACAAATATTTGGAAAAAAATATTTTGCTAGGTTCTATATAAAAAATTCATCCCTTTTTTGAGAGAAATTGGGACTCTTATATTCAACCATATAAAAGACAAATTCAGCCTCCTTAGTCTTCTTAACCTCAATTTGAATTTCGGCCTCAATCTTTACAATCTCCTATTCTGTTTGAACATTGAGAGATTCTCTAGCATCCAAATGATGAGTAGCCACTTCAAGAAGTTGGAGAATCGTTTGGAGCTCAAGAAGAATTGAGAGATATATACCAAGCATTCAAGAAGGTAACAAAGTGTTTTTGACAAACTATCTAAGAGAATGGTCTCAAAAATTCCAAGGAGAGAACAAGAATTCAACAAAAGGAGCATGAATGAGTAGACCAAGTAAATGTTGATTAAGCTATTGACATTCATAATATTTGTGATCTTACTTCAATTGAGATTGTAGCTATGAGTATTCGAGAAGCATTACATAGTCTTGTGTGGAAGAAAGCAATGCAATTAGAGATCGATTCTATCCAGAAGAATCAAACATGGAGGCTTGTGAGTTACCAAAAGGAAAGAAAGCTATTGGTATCAAGTGGATGTTCAAGGTCAAAAGGAAAGTTGATGGTATTATTGAAAGATACAAAAGCAAGGTTAGTGGTCAAAAGATTAACACAAATGAAAGGATTTGACTCTGATGAGACTTTTATATCTACACCAAGGATGATAATAGTTAAAGTTATTCTTTCTTTGCAACATTCTTTGGTTGGAAGGTATATTTAATAGGTATCAAGGTAGCTTTTCTCAATGGAGATCTACCTGAGGATGTTTGCATACAACAACCCAAAGGCTTTGAACTCAAAGATAAATATCATCTTGTTTGCAAATTAATCGAAACACTTTAAGGTTTGAAGCATGCACCAAATGCATGGTATGAGAATATATACTTAAATCTAATTTTCATTGGTTTTAAAAACTCAGATGCTTCTCCAACACTTTATATTAAGTCATTATTACCATCATTTATGTTAATGATATGATTATGATAGATTAGAAAGTCTTAGATATTTAGTTTTTCACAACATAGCTTAAGAAGGTTTTTATGTTAATGTTCTAGGTTTACTTTGATATCATCTTGGCATTGAATTCATTCACAAGTGCTCATTGTATATTCATGACACAACAAAAATACATTGAGAAAATACTTTAAAGGTTTGGAAAGCAAGATTCAAAGCTGATGCAAGATCATATGGATGCGAATGCTTCTTTACATGCAAAAGCATATTAAATTTTTTTGATGCTACATTGTATTCTTCTTGCAACAGAACAGAAATTAACTCCTCAAATGACAAGGCATTTGGATTGCCTTTCATCATCAAATGAAGAGTAGAAGCAAAACTCTGATATGAATTAGGAAGGCCATTCAAAACGGTATGCACAAGTGAGCTATCTGGTATAACCTCATCAACAAAAGTCAACTGTTCCTTCAAATCCTTGATCTTTGTTAGAAAACTGTCCATAGAATCACCTTCATTCATGTGCTTATTCTCCAACTGTTTTCGGAGGTAAGCAACACAAGCCTCATTCCTAGCTTGGTACAATGTGGTAAGTGTATCCCAAGCATCCTTAGCTGTTCTATAAGAGTGAATGTGAGGAATAATGGCACGTTTGATAGACAAAGCTATCAATGCATGTGCATGGGCATCTCTGCCATCCCAATCAATTTGCTCTACAGTAGGTGCACCAAAAACCGTAGCACGAACAAGGATATGCAGAATATCATCATCTTCGACACCTTCTGCATCAGCTTCAGTATCTATAGTTGTAATAGTTGCAGGTGTGATAGGACGTTTTTCAACACCCTGCACAATGTTCCACAGTCCTTTTGCAATCAATACATGTCACATCATATAAGCCCATAACATGTAGTTGGTACCATCCAACTTATCCTCAATAGTTAACATACGGAATACATCACTGCTTTCAGCCATGGCGCATGACTAAAATACCTTGATGTAGAAAATTGACTGTATCTCAAAAGTTAAACAAAACTGCCCAAACAAATTCTACTAAACATGTAGTAGACTTTAAGATTCTTATACTGGCAAACCAAAACTAGTATATAACTTTGGCACAAACAGACAAAATAGCTTGCACAAGTGCTGTGATAATGTGTTCGGAGGCTGAAATGAGCTCACATCACGATTTTGACACCATAGAATGAAGCTATTTTGATCTCAAAACCACCCTGAATATGCTCACCAAAATTCATGCAATTATGAGACTACAACCAGAGAGGTGTCCATGACACCCTAGATGAAGCGGTGACCTGCTTTGATACCAATTGTTGGAGTTAGACATCTACAAAAGCACACAAACAACACAAGGAAGAAGAAGAAGCTTGTAGCACAACCCACAATACTAAATGTATCACCACTAGAATGTACAAAGATAAGTCGCCCATTAGGGCAATGAGCATATATACAAGCAGGGGAAAAAAACCTCCTAAAGAGGAAAAAAAGTGGCCCGACGGTCCTAGAGTGTTCACACTTATCACTACCTAAATATATCAACAACATACCACTTCTTCATCTCTCCGACATGTAGTAGTTATGCCAATATATGTCAAAGATACTTTTTAGTGAGTTGTACTAGATTTATCTACCAAGAGTGATGGCACATTTGTTTTCTTACCACCTCAATCATTCGGAGACATTAGGCTTTTCTTTATGTAGTGTTCTTTATATATTAGACTACATGTATTGTTATTTTGGGGCATTCTTGTATATTATCTTCATGTAATAGAAGAAGAAGAAGAAGAAGAAGAAGAAGAAGAAGAAGCAGAAGAAGAAGAAGAAGAAGAAGAAGAAGAAGAAGAAGAAGAAGAAGAAGAAGAAGAAGAAGAAGAAGAAGAAGAAGAAGAAGAAGAAGAAGAAGAACACCATTCTCCCTTGCCTCAACCAATGTGTGCTCCTTTCTTTGTGTATGAGAGTGTGTGAGAGCTCTCTTCCTTATCTCCTTGCGCTTGATATGGTATCAGAGCCAGTGTGCTTGTAGAGATCTCATGGAGAAGGTATTGATATATTTAGGTAGTGATGTGTGTGAACACATTAGGACCGTCGGGGCACTTTTTCCCTCTTTAGGAGGTTCTTTTCTCCCGGATTGTATATATGCCTATAGCCCTAACGGGTTACTTATCTTTGTACATTCTAGTGGTAATACATTCAATATTGTGTGTTGTGCTCCAAGCTTCTCCTTCTTCCTTGTGCTGTTCGTGTGCTTCCACAGACTTCTAACTCCAACAATTGGTATCAGAGCAGGTCAATGCTTCATCTAGGGCATCATTGACACTCCTCTGGTCATAGTCTCAAAATTGCACAAATTTCATGAGCACACTTAGGGTGATTAGGAGATCTAAACTTCTTTGCTCTATGGTGCCAAAAATTGCAATATGGGCTCATTTAGGCCCTTGAACGCACTATTTCAATGCCTGTGTAGGCTATTTCATCTTTTTGTGCCAAAGATATATACAGTTTCAGTTCGCTAGTATAAGCGTCTCAAAGTGTGCTACAGGTCGAGTAGAACTTGTCAAGGTAATTATGTTCAACTTCTTCAGATACAATCATTTTTTTGCATTATGGTATTTTAGTTAGTGGCCATGGCTGAAAGCAGTGATGTATTCCGTATGTTGGATGTTGAGGATAAGTTGGACGGTACCAATTACCCATTGTGGTCTTATATGATGCAACATGTATTGGTTGCAAAAGGACTATTGAACATTGTGTAGGGTGTTGAAAAATATCCTATTATACTTGCAAATACAGGTATTGAAGTAGATGTAGATGGCATTGAAGATGCTGATATTCTTCAGATTCCTATTTGTGCTACAATTTTTGCTGCACCTACTATAAAGCAAATTTGTTAGGATGGAAGAGATGCTCAAGCACATGCATTGATAGCCTTGTCTGTCAAACGTGCCATTATTCCTCACATTTGCTCTTGTAGAACAGCGAAGGATGCTTGGGATACACTTACCACATTATACCAGGCTAGGAATGAGGCTCGTGTTGCTTACCTCCAAAAACAGTTGGAGAGTGGGCACATGAATGAAGGTGATTCTATGGATAGTTTTATGAAAAAGATCAAGGATTTGAAGGAACATTTGATTTCTGTTGATGAAGTGCTTCTTGACATTTCACTTGTGCAAACTGTTTTGAATGGTCTTCCCGACTCATATCAGAATTTTGTTTCTACTCTTCGTTTGATGATGAAAGGCAATCCAAATGCTTTAACATTTGAAGGGTTAGTTTTTGTTCTGCTGCAAGAAGATCAATCTAGATAGAATAGGTCCATTATGCATGTTGTAGATCAAGCTTTCTTGGCTAGCCAGAAGGGCAAAGGTAAATGGAGCTCATCTACTAGTAAGCAGAAATCTGCAAATGCTACACATTCGAAGAAGGAAGACAAAGATGAGAAGAAATAAAAAAAGTAGGATTTTTTTTGCAAATAATATAAAGCAAATGATCATGTCATTAAGATCTGTCCAAAACTGACTGGTAAAGAGGCAAAGAAGAAAGTGGCTAGAATGTTTGTTGTAGAGGCCTCTACACCGAAAATAGAGTCTGCTAATCTTGTGCAAAATGAAGAATGGGCGTTTACTACTGTTTGCAGTTTTGACCCATCTTCGCATGAGTAGTGTATGTCTACAGCAGACTCAGATGTTTGCGAGTATTTTAATAGTGAGGCAACCAAACATATTACCTCGCAGTGTAGTTTCTTCACTTCACTTGAGCTTGCCCCTATAGGGAATACTGTCACATGCACCAACAACTCCTCTTGACCCTATCATGGGAGTTGGTAAGATCATTTTGACTACTGCTAATGGTAGTTCTTTCACTTTGTCGGATGCTTTATTTGGAATAAAAAAATCTGGTATTAGTTTTTTTATTAGCCAAGATTGGCTTGGCTGTGAAATTTGTTGATGGTAGATGTACAGTTCATGATTTGTCAAATGGTGATGTGACTATTGCTTTTGGCATTTTATGTCGTGGTCTATATAAGCTCATAGACTATGAAAAAGCTATGAATGATTTGGCATGTGTAGTACATGACTCTTAGGCTATTTTAGATGCAAAGCTTTGGCATGCACGTTTTGGTCATCTGAATTTTGCTAGTTTGCTACACGTACAGAAATATGAAAAGGTATCGTCTTTGCCCAAACTTGAGGCACTCAACAAACATGTATGTGAAGGCTGTATTTTAGGCAAAATGCAACGTTCCTCATTCTTAAAAGATGGTTCAGTTCAAGCCACTTAGAGATTGCAGCTTGTTCACAGTGATATCTGTGGTCCTATGTAGACACCCTCTTTTGTGAACTATCTTTACTTCGTGACTTTCATTGATGATTTTTCCAAGCATGCATGGGTATGTCCACTGAAAGCAAAGTCTGAAGTGTTTATGTGCTTCAAACAATTTTTGGTTTTAGCTGAAAATCTGTCAGCATGTAAAATGGGTACCCTCGGTTTTGATCGAGGGGGGGAATATATGTGTTCTAACTGTAATACATTTGTTGCTGAATGTGGGATAAAACATCAATGTACAATGCCATATACACCTCAATAGAATGAGTTGCTAAACATAAGAATAGGTCACTCATGGAGATGGCGAGGTGTATGGTCAAGAGTCAAGCCTTACCACATAGTTTCAGGCTTGAGGCTATCATGTGTGTAGCATATGTACTTAACAAGTGTCCCACTAAAGCACTGCATTCTATCACTCCATATGAGGCTTGGCATGGTCGCAAGCCATCGGTTGCTCATCTGCGTGTTTTTGGTTGTCTGGCATATGCATTAGTGTCTGAACAACATCATAGGAAATTGGATGATAAAGCAGTAAAATGTATTTTTGTTGGGTATAGTTATGAAAGCAAAGGCTATCATTTGTATCATCCATAGAATAAACACATTTTGGTTAGCCATGATGTTGTTTTTGTGGAAAATGCTATTTAGCCTTTACTTTCATGTACAAAGGAGACATATTTTAGCTCCAAAGAGATGTATGATACTTTGCTGCCTCCTTTTAGAGGTGGATACTCTAGTGCTGGTCCTAATGAGGAAACTTCTTAGCCTTTGCAGGTTTCATGTGATGATGTAGATCATTCCATTTCTGATGCAGATTTACATGATGCACTTGTTGATGAGAGAGTTGATATTGAGAAGGCAAAAACTATGCCAAAATGGTTGGTGTAGACTTTGTGTGATAGCAAACTAGATGTACGTCTGTTATACTGTACTCGTTTAGGCTCTCCTTGTTACACTTATGTGTTCCTTGAGTAGCTTTGATGTGAACCTTTTCCATATACATGGACACTTTTTACTCTAGCATTGGCTAGATGTTTTTTCTCATGTTACCACATACTTGATACTCTCATATGTGGTGGTACTTTGTACTTAGGGAGATTATTAAACACTTACTCTAGTTGAGTTCATCATCAATAGAGAGAGCTATTCCAGCCATCATCTTCTCCGTGTGTCTTGCTGCATTTGTGCTCCTTGTGTGTGTTTCTTGTGTGTCTCTCGCACTTCTACACACACCCAACAGTGGTATCAGAGCAGGTTCAGATCCTTCTCAAGTTTCGGTTTTTCACGTCGCAGCATGCGTGCACTTTTAACAATGCAACTCAACTTCGGAGCATAGAAGAGTGAATTTCAACAGCCACGAAACATTTCCAGCGGTGCGTTGAGGTTTTACCCTCATTTCGAAGCCATTCGTGCAATCAGAATCACCATTAGAGTGATGGTTTGTGAGCTGAAATTTCAGCACTTATTTATGCTTTCATCGAAGTGAAGATTTTGTCACATTCTTGTTCTTCTATGAGATGGTGGGCAGCAATGACTTGTTTGGCATGCTTCAAGATGAAGACAAGCTTGATGGGACCAACTATCCAATGTGGTCCTACATGATGAAGCACGTTCTTGTTGCTAAACAACTTTGGAACATAGTGGCAGATGTAGATCGAAGACCGGCAGGTTCTTTCACTTCATAGTCTACTATCACAGATGGAGCTTCTTCTTCAAGTAAAGTGGTTTCTCCTTCTCCATCTACACAGAAGAAGCTTAGATGGGATGGAAAAGATGCTCAAGCTCATGCTTTGTGCTTTCTATGAAGCATCATATAGTTCCACACATTCGGTCATGTTCTACATCACGACAGGCATGGGACACTCTTTCTTCTTTGTATGCTGTGCGTAATGAAGCACGTGTTGCATACTTGAGGAAGCAACTTGAGGAAGCAACTTGAGGATGTATGTATGGCTGAAAAATGAGTCGGTGGATGTGTATGTGATACGCATCAAGGACTTGAAAGAACAATTGGCAAACATAGATGAGATCATTCCGGATGCATCACTCATTTCTACATTGTTGAAAGGATTACTAGAATCTTTTCAAAGCTTTGCCACTACACTCCGTTTGGTTGCAAAAGGAAATCCTAATATGTATGCATTTGATGAGGTTGTGTCTCTTCTTTTGCAAGAAGAGCAATCTAGAGTGAATAGGAGTGGTTTGATTGAGGGAACACAAGCACTTGCTATCTCATAAAAGGGAAAAAGCAAGTATGGTTCAGCTTTTGGTTCATTAAAACCAAAGACTCAAGCTTCCTCTTCCACTCATTCCTCTAATGATGGTGATTTGCAAAAGAAGAAGAGATGCAAATATTGTCGAAAGGCTGGTCATACTATTGATGAGTGTAGAAAGCTTGCTAAATGCAATGAAAAGAAGAAGGAATTCGGCATATCTATTGCTGAAAATTCAGCAAATGTAAAGAATGATGAAGCTAATATGGCTCAAGATTTTTGAGCATGTGTTGTCACATGTCATTATGATTCTTCTTTGCATTCTAAATGTATGGTTGTGAGTGAGGCTGATTCGGATTGGTTCTTTGATAGTGGTGCTTCAAAGCACATAATATCATGCAAAAGATTTTTTGCCTCTTTGAAAGATGCAACCAAAGGAGGACATGTGGTGTGTGCAAACAATGCCTCTTATCCTATCATTGGAGTATGAGAAATTGAGCTTACGGCTGCAAATGGAGGTGTGATTCTCTTGAAAAATGCATTGTATGTGCCCGATATCAAGAAGAACTTAATTTCAGTTCCGTTGATTGCCAAAGCTGGACTTCATGTACACTTTGTTGATGATAAGTGTATGGTTCATGATTTCAGCAATGTCAATGTTATCGTGATGTCCAGTACATTATGTAATGGTTTGTATCACATGGATACATACAAGAGGGCTACTTTGAATGCCTTGGTTGCTCATACTTCTTCCATGGCTGAAATAGAGCTTTGGCATGCTCGTTTTGGTCACTTGAACTTCAATAGTTTGCTCTACTTACAAAAGAAGGACATGGTTATTGGCTTGCCTACACTTGAGTCCATTGAAAAGCATGCATGTGAAGGTTGCATTCTTGGAAAAATGCATCTTGCTTCTTTTCCAAAAGATAGTCATACACACACTACAAGAAAATTTTAGCTTGTTCATAGTGATGTGTATGGTCCCGTCAAGACTCTATCTTTTGGGAAGCATGTATATTTTGTTACCTTCATTGATGATGCTACTCGCCATACATGGCTGTATCTCATGAAAGCAAAGAATGAGGTATTTTCTTGCTTCAAAGCGTTTTTAGCTATGGCTGAAAATTTTTCTTCACAAAAGCTTTTGACTCTACGCACGGATCATGGTGATGAATACATGTCACATGAGTTTAATGATTTTCGTCATCAAAGAAGTATTTCACACCAATGTACGGTGCCATATACACCTCAGCAAAATGGTGTTGCCTAGCAAAAAAATAGAACTCTACTTGAAATGGCACGATGTATGGTTAAAGGAAAGCATCTTCCTGATAAGTTTTGGATGGAAGTGGTCATGTGTGCAAATTATGTGTTGAATCACTGCCCTACAAAAGCATTGAGAGTCATCACTCCTTATGAGGCTTGGAATGGTCATAAGCCTATGGTTAGTCATATGCGTGTGTTTGGTTGTTTGGAATATGCCCTTGTGCCATCACAACAACGTCACAAACTTGATGACAAGGCAAAGAAATGTATATTTGTTGGTTATAGTGCTGAAAGTAAGGGATATCATTTGTACCATCCATTGACGAACACAATTATTGTGAGTCGAGATGTGGTATTTGCTGAAAATTCAGTTTTCCCTCTACTTGAATGCAAAAAATAGCCAAGAGTTAGCTCACAAGATGTGTTCAATACACTCATGCCTTTGTTCCAAAATGGTGCTGTTTGACTATGGCCATGTAGACTAGCCAACTGAGGCTCAAAGGACTAAAACATTCCAACAAAATAGTGCTGAAAATGCAGAGAATTTCCAACCAAACATGGCTGAAAATTTTCAGCCCAAAAATGTCCAAACTGCTGGAAATTTCCAGCCACATGGCTGAACATTTGCATCATAATATGGCTGAAAATGAGCATGAAATTCAGCCCACACATGATGTACATATTGAAGATGTTTTACATAATGAACGCATGTCTATCAAGAGTGCACAAACTATGCCAAAGTGGCTGAAAGAACCTTTGCAAGACAACAAATTGAGTGCACCTTTAGTTGGTAGAACAAGATCAAGCTCTCACCATGCATCAAGTAATTTTGTGGATTATTCTCTTATTGCTACAACATGTAATGAAGAGCCACTTTCTTTTGAAGATGCATGTGAAGATCCACAATGGATGAGTGCTATGCAATCAGAAATGGATTCCATACATAAGAATGGTACTTGGGAGTTATGTGAATTGCCAAAAGGAAGGATGCCATTGGTACAAAGTGGGTTTATAAGATTAAGAGAAAATCTGATGGTAGCATTGATCGCTACAAAGCTAGATTGGTTGCCAAAGGATATGCACAACAATATGGCATTGACTATGAGGAAACTTTTGCACCTACTTCACGCATGACTACCATTCATACCGTGGTTGCATTGGCTGCCCATCGAGGTTGGAAAGTGCATCAATTGGACATAAAAACAGCCTTCTTGAATGGTGATTTGCAAGAAGAGGTTTATGTGAAGCAACCTCCTGGATTTGCTATGAAAGGGAAAGAGGATATGGTTTGTTGCTTGCATAAAGACTTGTATGGTCTCAAGCAAGCTCCACATGCATGGTATGACAAAATCCATAAGCACTTGATTGCTCTTGGCTTCACATGTAGTCCGATTGAAAGCACACTCTATGTACACAAAAATGGGGCTGATCTTATAGTGCTTGTTCTTTATGTCAATGACATACTCTTGACTGGGTCATGTGATGCAGAACTTGACATTCTTATGGCTGATTTGCAGCATACTTTTGATGTCACTTATCTTGGTCTTTTGAACTACTATCTTGTCATCCATTTTGTATCTGTTGAGGGGGGAATTGTTATGTATCAAGCAAAGTATGTTGAAAAATTACTTCAGCATTTCGACTTTGAGGATTGCAAGCTAGTTTCCATACCAGTTGAGACAGGATTCATGTTCTCAATCGAGGATTTGAGTGATGCATTTGATAGTTCTCTTTATCAACAAGTTGTGGGATGTCTTATATATGCATGCAACACAAGGCCGGATATACAGTATGTAGTTTCCCAGTTGAGTCGATTCATGCATAGCCCTGGCACTAAGCATTGACAAGCGGTGAAATGTGTGTTTAGAGATCTCCGAGGCACTTTGAGATTAGGTCTCTTTTATGGCAGAGATGTTCAACCATGCTTGCATGCTTTTACAGATAGTGATTGGGTTGGTTGTTATGATACTCGTGTGTCCACTAGTGGTAATTGCTTTTTCCTTGGAGACTCATGCATATCTTGGTTGAGTAAGAAGCAACCTACAGTGGCGACATCGAGTTGTGAAGCTGAGTGCAGGGAAGTTTTCACAGCTATAGTGGAGTGTATATGGCTGAGACGCCTATTGATGGATCTTTGCATGGAGATTGATGCTGCCACGCATATACTCACTGATAGTTAGAGTGCTTTGGTTGTTGCACGAAACCCAGTGTTTCATGCACGTACCAAACATTTTGAGGTGCATTGTCACTATGTGAGAGAGCGCCTTCATGCAACAGATATTGATTTGGTATATGTGCCTACACAAGATAATGTGGCAGACATATTCACCAAAGCTCTTCCATGGGAAAAGTTTGAAGCTTTTCGCAAAACTTTAGGCTTATTACCTCGTGGGTGGTTAATCTTTCACTCCCTGTATGTGTTCACATCATTTGCTCCAGGGGGGTTTGTTACACTTATGTGTTCCTTGAGTAGCTTTGATGTGAATCTTTTCCCTATACATGGGTACTTTTTACTCTAGTGCTGGCTAGAGGTTTTTCCCCATGTTACCACATATTTGATACTCTCATATGTGGTGGTACTTTGTACTTAGGGAGATTATTCAGCACTTACTCGAGTTGAGTTCATCAATAGTGTGTGCTTCTTGTGTGTCTCTCACACTTCTACACACACCCAACACTCCTAGTGCCTCTTTTGCATCAAATTGCTATGCTATGGCTGCGTCTAGTCTCCGTGATGAGCATGAGCCTGTTTTGTTTGATGAAGCACAAAATTCTAAAAATTGGATGGCTATGATGCAATCTGAATATGATGCTATAATGAAGAATGGTACCTGGCCTTTATGTGGCTTGCCTACTAGCAAGAAGGCCATTTGCACTAAATGGGTATACAAGCTAAAGCATAAGCTTGATGGAACAATTGACAAGTATAAGGCTAGGCTTCTTGCAAAGGGTTATGCACAGGAAAGAGGCATTGATTTTGATATGACCTTGGCACCTACATTTCGAATGACTACTGTTCGTAGCATCTATGCACTTGAAACTCATCATGGTTGGAATGTACATCAGTTGGACATAAAAAAAAAATTTCTGAATGGTGACTTGCATGAAGAAGTGTATATTTTTCATCCCCGTGGCTTTGTGTAGAAAGGGCATGAAAACCAGGTGTGCAAGTTAAAGAAGGCATTATATGGTTCAAAGCAACCACCACATGCTTGGTATGAAAAGATACATGCCTATTTGATTGCACATGTTTTTGAGAACAATCCAATTGAGAGCACCTTATATGTTAAGCGTCCTAATGATGTGCTTCTAATCATTGTTATGTACGTTGATGACATGCTGCTCATTGGTCCTCATGACAAGCATATTGCTGATTTGCATGCATCATTTGAGACATCTGATTTGGGGCATTTGCATCATTATTTGAGCATCCAATTTATGCAAGTTGATGGTGGAATGGCTTTGTGTCAAACGAAATATATGGACACATTATTGCAACATCTTGGCCTTGAAGACTTTAAGCCTATTGCCACTCCTATGGAGACAAGTTTACGATTGAGTCTTCATGATGCTGGAGATGCATTTGATGCTCTTCTTTATCAGCATGCTGTTGGATGCTTGATTTACTTATGCATTACATGGCCATAAATTCAGTTTGCTATCTCACAAATGAGCAAGTTTATGCATTGCCTAGGTGTCAAGCATTGGTAGGCCGTTAAGTGCATCTTTCGCTACTTGAGTGGTATCGGGCTACTTGGATTGTTTTATCCCAAGGGGATATCACTACCACCAAATTTGCATGCTTTTCTGACAGTGATTGGGCTGGTTGCTATGACACTCGTGTGTCCATTAGTGGCTTTTGCTTCATGCTTGGTAGCTCATGTGTATCTTGGTTGACCAAGAAGCAGCCTACTATGGCCACTTCCAATTGTGAGGCTGAGTATAGGGCAACATTTATAGCGATTGTTTTCCACATACGCAGATTCTGTAAAGATGCAGCTGAATATGATCAGAGGAAGAAAGAGTGTCAGAACCCAATGACCAATATGGTTTATATTTCACCAGTCGAAACTCAGGCCGCAGTGATTCAAACAAGATTTGGTAAGCAGTTACACCCAGCAGCAGAAGTGTTTGAACCTGGCATCCATGAACAACAGAGAATGTATGATAAAGCTAGTCAATGAACCACCAAAGAGCCTACAACGTTTCCAGATCCCATTCCGGTAACCCAAGTTCCGCTGCCAAAGGAAGGATTGCAAGAACAAGATTCTACCCCTGTAACAGGCGCATCATCTTCAGAATCGGTGAAAAGTACAATTCAAGCAGATCAGCCATGGGAAATTTTATTTAAGGCATCCATTACTCTCCCTCTTAGACAGTTACTTGCACTAGTACCGGGAGTTCGGCAACAAATCCAGCAACAGCTCAGTCTTAGGTCTTCATGCATTCCAGGGACAACAACGGTACAACTGGAAACTGATTCTACGGTGGACCATTCGGTCCCCTTGATTACGGTATGGTACAAAAATCACAAAATTACTCAAGTACTAATTGATGGTGGGTCTGGTGTAAATATAGCCACTGCAGCGCTTTGTAAAAAGTTGGGATGGACACAAATCGAGCCTGTTCAATTATTCGTTAGAATGGCAGATCAATCTCGAGTTCATCCAGTAGGACTCGTACGGAATGTCCCGATAACCTTGCAGGGTACAACGTTTAAGATGACTTTTGTAGTCTTAGAACTACCGAAGTCTAATCTTGACTATAATCTCCCTTTCGGCCGACCCTGGTTGAAACATGCTAAGGTTATACAGGATTGGTCAGCACAGGAACTTACTTTTAAGGACAATCACCGTAAATATATTGTCAAATTGGATGCTATTCAGCCCTGTGAATTACATGCAAGACCATATGTAGCAGAGCCTGTCCACATGTTGGATGGATTATCTGACGATGAAGAAGAAGCATTTTAAAGAACAATGAAGATCTGATTTCCTTAGGCACTGTAGATCTGCAATCTATTGTAGATAATTGGAGTCCGGCAGCCTGTACGGTGGTACCTGTGACCGAAGAAGTGAAGACTGAAGATACTGTTTCTATGGAAGAAGCCGCTCTACAACATCTTTTACAGTCAGCTGAAAATCCAGGCAAACCTCGTCAATTCTATGTTCCCGAAGATCAGTTAATCACCTATAATTTGGGAGATGAAGTAAACCAGCGACCTGTCAAGATAAAGGAAGGATTGTATGAAGTATTTCAAGCAGATTTGATCCAACTTATTTGTGAATTCTCTGATGTTTTTGCATGGGATTATCGTGATATGAAAGGTCTAGACCCTCGCATCTATCAACATAGGGTAATGCTCAAACCAGAAGCAAAGCCGATTAAACAACCCAGCTACCGTATGAACCCTAACTATGCAGCACAGGTCAAAGCAGAACTTGATTGCCTATTAAAGGTAGGATTCATTGTACCTATTGAGCATGCTGAATGGATTTCCCCAATCATGATTGTACCAAAGAAAAATAAGCAGCTCCGAATATGTATCGGTTATTGGAAATTAAATGCAGCTACTGTACCTGATCCATTTCCTCTTCCATTTCTTGATACAATGTTGGACAGAGTGGTACAATACCCCGGAATCGGCTAATCACTAGTACTCCTCGATAGTTTGATTGGACACCGGAATGTCAAACTGCATTTGATCGTCTAAAAGGATTATTAACGCAGGTTCCAATTCTACAACCTCCTGATTGGGAACGCCCCTTTCATGTTTTTATAGACGCATCAGATATAGCCATTGGAAGTGTTTTAATGCAACAAACTGATAAGTGGTTTAGGCCTGTCTATTATGCAAGTCGATGGCTTGCTCCTGCTGAAAAGAATTATTCAGTCACTGAAAGAGAATGTCTTGGTTTAGTGTATTCTGTAAAGAAATTCTGGCATTATTTACTAGGCCGAAAATTCATCTTTCATGTAGATCATGCTGTGCTGGTATATCTGGTTTGGCAGCAGCATTTAGGTGGCCGCTTGGCACGTTGGGTTTTATTGTTACAAGAATTCGATTATGAAGTAATTCATCGACCCGACACTGCACATGCATTAGCAGATTTTCTCTCTCGGTTGGATTCCGATGAAGCTCTGGTCGGTGTTGATTACACTACACTAGCAATTTATGTTACTGAAATGACTAGTGATGAATCTGCACAACCTCCTGTGACACCTACTTACTATGATCAGTTATTAACCTTTCTTATTGATGGATGTCTTCCTTCTCAAACTTCTCCTGCAATGCGCCGGAAAATTGCAGTTTATAGTCGCAGATTCCGATTGATTGCCGGCCAGTTGTACTATATGGATCACACTGGGGTTTTACTTCGTTGTATTCCTCCACATGAAGTAAACTCAGTAATTGCTCTGGCACATTCAATACCCTCCGGTGGACATTTTGCAACAGATTTAACGCACCGAAAAATTTTGCAAAGTGGGCTTTGGTGGCCTACTATGTACAAAGATGTGACTCAATTTGTGTAGCAATATGACAATTGTCAGCGATCTGGACAGCCTTTACAACGCCATTTCTTTCCGTTGCAGCTTGTCTTACCTTTGGAACCTTTTCAAAAATGGGGTCTTGACTTTATTGGACCAATCACACCTCCAACAATCCTTAGCAACAACCGATATATTCTGACATGTATAGATTATGCTACCAGATGGGCAGAAGCTTGGGCTTTACGGTTTGCCACAGCTGTTTCGGTGGCAAAATGTCTAATGAAAGACGTATTCCCATGATATCGATTACCTTTGGAACTTATAACAGATCAAGGAACGCACTTTGTCAATAATTTAATGCGAGTGCTCACACACACTTTTGAGATTCTGCATAAGTCCAGTTCACCATACTATCCTCATGCTAATGGCTTAGCTGAGAGTACAAACAAAACGTTGTTGACTATGCTTCGAAAATTGATTGTGGAATCACCAGAAAGATGGGATCAATTACTACCTGCAGTATTATGGGCATACCGGACTACATACAAGGTCGCAATCGGACTGACTCCTTTCAAACTTGCATATGGAATGGAGACAATTGCACCAATGGAACTTGTAGTACCAAGCTTACGTGTGGCCATCTCTCAGAAATTATTACCTGAAGAGTCTTTACCATTTCGGTTGGACACACTCAGAGAATTAGATGAGCATCGCTGGGAAAGCTTTCTAACTCTTCAAGAAGTGCAGTTGCGGCAAGCTCGTACACATGATCGGTATCTTAAAACTCCAGTTTTTACGATAGGACAACTTGTGCTGTTTTATAATGCAAAATCAAATCGTTCTTTTGGAAAATTCAAGTTACGATGGTTTGGTCCTTACCGGATTACTGAACAAGTGGGCCCAACTACTTTTCGGTTGACTACTTTGATCGGAATTCCTCTTCCAAAAGTAATAAATGGTTCAAAGTTGCGGCCGTATCATCAAGCGCCTGATTCGCACTGAAGTGTTCTGCGGTTGCCCACTTATTTTTTTCTTTTCTTTTCTTTTCTTTTTTAGTTTTGCGCGTTCGTTGTTTAAAAACCATAAACTCCTCGTTTTGCTACATAATCATAAAACTCCTCGTTTGGATACATAACCATGAATAATCGCCGCCTTTTGTTCTGCTCATGCATGCACACCGTAGTTATGAAGGTTATCATCTCAATATCGCACGATGATTAACAATTTTGATCGCCTCACACTGCCAAGTATCTACTTAATCTCTTTTGTTTCGCTGTTAATCGCTATTGTATCTGTGTGCTCTGTGTGCTTTGTGTTTCCTGTATTCACTGTGTCTTTTGTGCTATGTTGCGTGCGCATCATGGAAGTATTAGCCAACTTTGCTACCTTCCGTGACGGACTCCCTGCAGATGTGGGTGAATTCCTGCGTGTCCGTGGGTTGTCTAATTTCGATGAATTGCCTTGGCATTCAGTGGAATGTCACCCATTTTACGCCCAAATTATTGCCGCCATCGCTGCCATACCTGCTACGGAGAAGAGTTGGCCAATTACTTCCTTACCATCTCGGGTAGTAATCACCCTATAGTCCTTTGCTAATGCTTTTCGACTCTCTTCGGAAGGTCGAGAGAATGGCCCAAATCTGCCAATTGCTACCATGATTCAATTGTTCCCTAGGTACTCTTCAAATGAGTATGCTATACTCTGTCGCCCTAAGCTTGAAAGAACAGCTTTATAGTTTTTAGTAGCCATCTTAAACCTGCAGAAACGAACATATGGGATATCTCGCCCATTCTATTCAGTAATTGATATGGTTGCTCAAGAGCCTATCAATTTTTCTTCATATTATTTCTGGCACATTCATCGTGAATGCATTGCCATTATTAAGCAGGTTAACAAAGGAGATTTACTGCGATCACGTCTTCCGCACATACTCAGTTTTTTATTTCCGGCCATCCAAGCAGCACAACCGCCTCCACGAGGTCCAGTCTTATATCATGACGAATCTGCTCAGATACTGGAAGACGACGAAGAAGATGACGACAAAATCTTCCAGCTCCTCCGCCGAAAACGCATCAGGATTAGTTCGTCTGACAGTCAAGTGCAAGGATCTACTGATGGAAATAAAGCAGACAACAATGAAGAAGAAGGACATGAAGAAGAGACTTTCCACGACACAGCTACATCAATGTGATTCATCAGCTCAATCATCTCCAAACCAGCAACACGATCAAAGTGTTTCTGTTGATTCTAAAGTCACATCTTCTAAGGACAAATCTCAGCAGTAGTCTAAACAAGAGGTGCAAGAAGATTCGCAGGTAATTATTGCAGAACTTTTTCAAGAATTGATTACGGCAGTAGAAGTTGCAATTGCCCAACCCAAAAGTGACTTTGCAACAACTTACCGAAGCAACCAACAATCTGAAATCCACTCCTCCACCCGTGCCTCCACTCAAACCTCTTATCCCTATTCCACCAATTGTACCTGATCCACCCGATTCCTCATCCTCTTCACCTAACTACTCTCCACCCAATTCTCATCAACTCCTGACAACTTCTTCATCTCAACCACGTCCTCCTCTTCCGGTTCCTTCGATTCCTATGATTTCTGAGCTCGCATCCATGGGTCAGATGTTGATTCATCTATCGCAGCAACTACCAGCACAGATGAAGGAAATTACTGATAATCTCAGAGACGAATTCCAGCATAAAGTAGATATTCTTGAAGCAGACATTAGTCCACTCCAGGAAGAAATAGATGCAGTGAAAGCAGAGAATCATAAGCTACACTTCCAGAATCAACAGCTCCAGGCTAGACTTGCCGAACAAGAAACAGTAATCAGTCAACGAGATGCTGCATTGGATGAAATCAAAGAAAAAGATGAGTTATTATGCGCTGCTGATGCAGAGATCCTACAATTGAATAATAAAAACCCTAGAAACCCTTGAGATCCAACCTCTAACCCTTGAAAAACCCAAATTTCTTAACCCTAGGCATTTAACCTTAAACCTAACCCTAGATTCTAATGTCAAAACTCTAGAAACCCTAGCCTTAAACCTTTGAAAACCTAACTTTAAACCCTAGGAATCTAAATTCTAACCATAGAAACCCATGCAATTAAACCTTGATGTATATTTTACCCTAAGATAAAAAGATTGCTAGACTTTAGCCTTGAGAAACCCCTATTGAAAACCGTAGAAATCCAAAATTTACCCTAAGACCCTGTTCATTAAATGAAAAGATGTAAATTAATAGAGTGAAACCATAATGTCAAAAGTAAAAAGAAAGGAAAAAGAAGAGAAAAAGAAGAGAAAAAGAAATAAGAAGTGAAAAATAGGTAAGAAACTAGGAAAAAAAATGAGAAAATTTGAAATAGAAAAGAAGGAAGTCAAAATAGAATAGATGAAAAAGAAGGTTCTAAAGTCTAGAAAAGAAGAAACTTAAATTACAAAAGAATGAAAAGAAGAGTCTATTTTTTTTGTAGAAAAGAAGCCTTTGGAATCCTATAAATATAGGCTTCACCTTCATTAGCTTTTTCTCATGATTTTCTTTCAAGTACTTTTTGTTGATATATTTATGTAGTGATGTGTGTGAACAAACTAGGACCACCGGGGTACCTTTTTCCCTCTTTAGGAGGTTTTTTCCCCCTGGCTTGTATATACACATATAACCCTAATGGGTCGCTTATCTTAGTACATTCTTTGGGTAATACATTTTGTATTATGTGTTGTGCTCCAAGCTTCTTCTTCTTCCTTGTGCTGTTTTTGTGCTTCTCTATACCTTAAACTCCAACAATTGGTATCAAAGTAGGTCACCGCTTCATCTAGGGCATCTTCGATACCCCTCTGATCACAATCTCAAAATCGCATGAAATTTGGTGAGCATACTCAGGGCAATTAGGAGTTCAAATCTGCTTCACTTTGTGGTTCCAAAATCACTATCTGAGCTCGTTTCAACCTCTGAATGCATTATCATAGTGCTTATGTAGGCAACTTTGTCTTTTTGTGCCAAAGATATATACAAGTTTTGGTTCACCAGTATAAATGCCTCATAGCCTGCTATATGTTTAGTAGAACTCGAGAGGGTAGTTCTATTCAACTTTTAGAGATACAATCATTTCTCTACATCAAGGTATTTTAGTGAATGGCTATTGCTGAAAGCAGTGATGTATTCCATATGTTGGCTATTGAGGATAACTTGGATGGTACCAATTACCCATTATGGGTTTATATGATGCATCACATTTTGGTTGCAAAAGGACTATGGAATATTGTGTAGGGTGTGGAAAAATGCCCTTTTACATGTGCAAATAGTTCCTACGTATACACCTCAATAGAATGGAGTTGTCGAAGGAAAGAATAGGTTACTCATGGAGATGGCGAGATGTATGGTCAAGATTCAAACTTTACCACACAGTTTCTGGCTTGAGGCTGTTATGTGTGCATCATATGTACTTAACATGTGTCCCACTAAAGCATTGCAATCTATCACTCCATATGAGGCTTGGCATGGTCGCAAGCCATCTGTTGCATACCTGCATGTCCTTTTTGCACAAAATCATGGGGTTGAAATGCATACACTTCTTCATGTAAGTCATCATTCTATTATTTTGTTTTAATATCCAACTAATGTACATTCCAACCATGATGAGCTGCAAGTGCACAAATGCTATGATCATTGGTCATTCAACATGTGGGAGCAAAGATCTCATCAAAATCAATGCCTCTCTCTTGAGCATAACCTTTGGCAACAAGCCTCACCTTAAACCCTATCAATTGTTCCATCATGCTTATGCTTCAACTTGTATACCCACTTAATGCCAATAGCCTTTTTGCTTGGAGGAAAATCACACAAAGACCAAGTAACATCCTTCATAATAGTATCATATTCTGATTGCTTGGTAACCATTCAATTTCCTAAATTTTTGATTCATCAAAAGAAATAGGCTCATTCTCATTAGAAAGACTAGAGGCAGCCATTGCATATCTATCTGATGCAAAAGAAGCACTATGAGAGCTTGAATGAGTATTATATGACAAAGGTGCATCTAATTTGCTATCTCTTAAAATCTATAGGAGCCATTTAGGCATAGCTTTTACCTCCTCTATATCAGCCCTCTCATTAACAAAACAATCATCTAAATCTACAAATAAAATGGAATGATCTACATCATCACATGGAACTTGTAAAGGCTTCTAAATCACCTCATTTTGAGAAGCACTTGACTATACCTATAAAATGAGGTAAAAAAAATCACATATTTAGAGCTAACTGAATCCTTCTTGGTACATGAAAGTAATGGCTGAATTGCATCTTCCACAAGAAGAACACCACAACTAACCAAAATGCACTTAGTGTATCGATGATACAAATGATACCCTTTGCTTTTAGAATTCCACCCAAGAAAAATACATTTTAGAATTGTGCTATCAGTTGGATCGTTCTCAAAATAATGTGCTAGAAAGTAGGCTTGTATCTTCTCATACCAAGCATGTGGTGCTTGCCTCAAACCATATAATGCCATTTTCAACCTTGATACTTTGTTTTCATGCCCCTTTTGCACAAAACCATAGGGCATAAATACATTCATTTCTTCTATAAATCACCATTCACAAATGTAGTTTTAATGTCCAAATGATGTACATTCCAACCATGATGAACTTCAAGTTTAGTTTGGAAATAAGCATAATTGTATACCTATCAATTGTTCCATCATGCTTACATTCTAGCTTGTATACCCATTAAGTGCCAATTGCATTTTTTCCTAGAGGAAAATCACATAAATACCAAGTAAAATTATTCATAATAAAATCATATCCTACTTGCATAGCAGCCATAATTTTTTTTGAATTCTTCATCAAAAGAAATATGCTCATTCTCATAAAAAAGACTTGAGTAGCGACTATATAAAAATCTAATGCATGGGAAGCACTATGAAGGCTTGAATGAGTATGATATGACAAAGGTGCATGTGATTTTGTGTCTATCAAAGTCTACATCAGCCATTTAGGCAAGTTTTTTTTGCTCTTTTATGTCAACGTTCTCATCAACAAGTGCATGATGTAAATTTGCATAAGGCATCATCATTTGGAACCTATAAAATCCAAATAATTTCCTCATTTGGACTAGCACTTGACTATCCACCTATAAAAAGATGTAGCAAATTGTCATACACATCCTTTGAACTAAGTGAAGTCTCCCTTGTACATGAAAATAAGGGCTGAATTTCATCTTCCCCAAAAAAACATCATATTTAAGTAAAATGCATTTAGTATGTGGATGATAGTGATAATAACCATTTAAGTCAAAATTGTACCCAACCAAAATACATTTCACTACTTTATCATTCAATCTTTTGTATCGTTGTTCAAGCACTAATGCATATGCTAGACAACCAAAGACATGCACATGAAAAACAAATGGTTTCTCACCATGCCAAGCATCATATGGAGTGATAGATCCAAATGCTTTGGTGTGACACCCATTGAATATATATGTTGCATGCATAAAAACCATAAGCCAAAAGCTATGTGGTATAGCTGGAATTTTGAACATACACCTTGCCATTACCATGAGAGAATGTTTCTTCAATTTAGAAACTCCATCCCATTGAGGTTTATACAACATTGTACATTGATGTCTCATCCCAAGCTTAGCAAAAAATGAACTAAAATTAGAAGACATGTGTTCCTCCCCTCAATCAGAATGGATGGTGCCCAATTTACATGTTGATATACGTTGAGCCATAAGCATGAACTATTTTTAGCACATAAATGCATCAAAATTTGGTTTCAATGGATACATCCATGCATTCTTAGAAAATTTGTCAATAAAATTCATGAAGTAAAGGTAGTTGCAAAGTGAAGGTGTGTACATAGGACCATAGACATCACTATGAACAAGCTACAATTTATGAGTAGCTCTAACTGAACCATCTTTTGGGAAGAAGGAATGCTATATTTTTCCCAGAATAAAGCCTCCATACACATGTTTATAAGGTGCATCAAGGTTGGCCAGAGAGGATACCATTTTAGATTGTTGTAGATGTAACAAACTAGAAAACTTTAGATGTCCAAAGCATGCATGCCAAAGGTTTGCATCTGAGGTAGCTTACGAATCATGAGTTGCACTTGCCGAGCCATTCATATGTTTCCCATAGTCTATGAGCTTATACAACAATGACATAAAACTCCACAAGCAATAATAACATCACCATTCAAGAGATCATCAATAAAATTGACAAGCAAGCCAATCTTAGCTAATGCTAAAACTAAAAACAATTTTCTCTTGATTCTTAGAACATATAAAGCATAAGCCAATGTGAAAGAACTACCATCAGTAGAAGTGAAAATGATCTTTCCAAGTCATAGTATGGAATAAGAGCAGTTGTTAGCACATGTGGAAATATTCCTTGTAGAGGCAAGGTCAAGTAAATTGAATAAAATATGTTGTTAGGTAATAAGTTTATTTGCACCACTTTCAAAATGCCAAATATCCTAGTCTACTATAGACATACCCTGCTCATGGGAAGTTAGATAGCTAGAAGGATTAGTAAATGTCTGTTCTTCATTGTGAACAAGATTAGTAGAATTTGTTTTATAAAATGTTGTGATGGCAATGCACCACGCTGGACTCTCCTAGGCTGAAAACACACATTACATGAAAAACATGAACACATATTTTGTAGGTCTTACAAATGTGATCGAACTTATAGTCTCTTGCTGACAAAACCACTATATGTTTAATTAAAGACATATACAAAAATGTCCGGTGGCCATTTGGCCTTTCACATGGACACTAACAATAACAATCTCCCACTTAAGGCCAATATGGCTAAAGTGACTATGGGGAAAAAATGATAAATGATAAAGAATACCTAAGTGTAAGTATAGAAACTATACCTACCACCTAATGGGCACGTTACAGAGTATACAAGTGGTTGCATGACCATGAATCAAGTAAACCCCATCAAGTGCCAATAGTGTCGATAGTTATCATGTAGTAAAGCTTTAGTCAATGCATCTCCAACATTACCTTGAGTATGAACCTCTTCAAGAATCATACACTTAGGGGCTAAGCACTCTCTCTAGAAGTGATACCTCACCTCCATGTACTTCGTCTTTGCATCATAGTTTAGATTCTTAGCCAAATCAATGGCACTCTCAGTATCATTGAGCAAAGGAGGTACATGTTGAGATAGATCCATATCACAAACAAGACTGGAAATCCTCAATGCTTTCTTACATGACTCACTTGTTGCAACATATTCTACTTCTGTAGTGGAAATAGTTGTACATTCTTGAAGACGAGATCTCCAAGCAATATAACCTCCAACAAAAGGAAAAATGTACCCAGATGTAGAATTTTGATTGTCTACACAATCAACAATCAGAATCTGTGTAACTAATAATGGATGCCTCCCTCTATGCAAGAATAGACACTTTCCTTTAGTACCACTTAGATATCTCAAAATGATCTTGACCACTTCCCAATGCTCATAGCTCCCAATGCAAATGCAATGTATATTCTCGTAGTTACCATAGCATGCATGAGATAACAAAAAAAAGACAAATAAGGATTTTTTGTCATGAACTCTGTTTGCTCATCTGATTTGGGAAAATCATTCTTGCTCAGTTTCACACATGTGGGTTCCTTTCCACACTACATATTGAACTTGTGAAGTATTTTGGATATGTACTCACTTTGATGACAAATATGTGCCTCT
Source organism: Ceratopteris richardii (assembly GCA_020310875.1). Classification (NCBI taxonomy): domain Eukaryota; kingdom Viridiplantae; phylum Streptophyta; class Polypodiopsida; order Polypodiales; family Pteridaceae; genus Ceratopteris; species Ceratopteris richardii. The sequence continues at coordinate 65,994,139 of CM035442.1, read as the reverse complement.
CTATCACCAATAATGTCTCACTCAATTATTTTTGGAGAAATGAAACTTCATAAGAGGGCTTCCCCATAATCAACATATCATTGGCATAAAGCATCAAGTATATCAAGATACCATCTGAGCATCTCTTTGTATAGAGACAATGATCTTGATTGCTTAGAGAATATCCTTGAGATTTCATAAAAGCATCAAACCTTTGGTACCATTTCTTATAGCACTATTTAAGTCCATATAAGCTCTTCTCTAACTTACAAACTAGAATTTATTTTCCATTAACTACATAACCCTCTAGTTGTTCTATATAGGTCTCCGTGCAAGGAAGTAGTTTTCACATCCATTTGGACTAGCTCTAAATCCTCCACTACAATGAGTCCAAGCAACATGCACATTGTAGTCATCTTGACTATAGGAGAGAATACTTACTCAACATAAACACCATGTTGTTGCTTAAAACTCTTTCCAACAAGTCATGATTTATAATTTGGAGAAGCACAATCTGATGTGAATGCCAGCTTATATACCCATACTTGGTAAAGCTTTCCTGCCCTTTGGAAAAGGTACTAAATTCCAAAAACCATTTTTGTGAATAGAATCCAATTCACTCCTCATGGCACGCTCCCACTTGACATGATCCTCTCTTTGCATAGCCTCTTTGTTGCAAACATGCCTATTGCATTTTTTAGCATAAAAAATCCAAACATGGAACACATCTATCAGGTGGATGCAAGACACATGTAGAACCTCTCAATGGTTGCTCAATAGGAACATTTGGAGACTCATCTGATTGGAAATTCTATTGAACAACCCTATGTGTAGCATTTTCATGCATGCTAACTAGAGGAATACTATCCTCAAACAACACTCTTCTCAGTTAAACCTCCTTCATTGGTTGTTCATTCATCATAGACTTATTGAAAATGACATCATTAATTTTGTTCACTAACTGTGTCTTGCGATCCCATAAGGGATGTACAAATTGGCCTTCTTGACCATATCCAAGAAAAATGTATTTCTTGGGTATATGAACATATGCTTCACACCCAAAACTCGAAGATGATCATGATATGATGGCTTCCTTTTCCATAACTCTTGTGCCACTTTTAGACCTTTTGTAGTACTAGGTGAAAGGTTAATAACATGAACTACACTCAATACTACTTCTACCGAAAGGCCTTGTGAAAGGTTTGCATGATGCAACATAGAAAATACTCTATCTTGAATAGTTCTATTCATCCTTTCAGCTACACTGTTCTATACTAGGGTATAAGGAGCTCTAAAATGTCTAGGAGTTCCTCTAAGCTGACAAAAAAGACTAAATTCATGTGAGCTATACTCACCCCCATTATCTGAATGTAATATCTTGTTCTTAATTCCTTTATCAGTCTCATTAGAAGCAAGCCATTTTAAGGTAGGGAATACCTCATCCTTTGATTTGATAGGATATGCCCAGACTTCTCTAGTAGCATCATCTATCAAAGTGACAAAGGAAAGAGAACCACCTAGTGAACTTATGGGCATAGGGTCACACACATTTGTATGAATGAAATCTATAGGCTGAATTGAAAAGTTAATGTGCATCATTTGTGCACATTTCTAGTTTGCTTTACATAATGAAAATGCTCAGAAAATGAAAAATCCAAGAAAGATAACACAAGCAAGTAGCTATAATGAGAAATATTTCCCATTCCACTATGAGATATGTGGACCAGACGGCCATGCCAAACACAAGCCATATGTTTTTCAATAACAACTAACAAGTGTTCTTTCAGTGATACAAATAAAGAATAAACTGAGCCCCCTTTGCTTCCTTTTGCAATAACCATATTGCCCTTTGATATGCAAAAAGGATTGAGCATAGAAAAATACTTTGTAACCAACATCATCAAGTTGATGAACTAACATCAAAATACATGATAGTTAAGGTACATGGTGTACATTATGCATAATAAATTTTGAGCCATCAATGAACTGCACAACCACATCTCTAATGTGAATGGCATCACAATGATAAGAGTCACCAAGTCACATGGTATCAAGAGACTTTACAACATAAGTAGAGAATCATTTTCTATGTGGTTTCACATGGAAAGAAGCAAAAAAAGTAGCAGGCATGTGTGGGAAAGAGAATCAGCCGTAAAAGCCTTAGTGAGCATAGTCTCATATCAAAAGTCAACACATCAGCATTGTTAGAAATACCATTTATTTCCTCAATCTTCACAATCAAAGCAGATGGTGCAAGTAGTTATTTAACATGCCCATCAACATTATGTCCTTTTGCATTCTTTAATGTAGAGAAGTCTTTCTTCATGTGTCCTTTTTTATGAAAATAATGGCATTCGATATCCCTCCTCCTTGATGTCCTTCTACTCTTATTTTGATGACCATCCTTTACCTTTTTCTTGCTCCTACCACATTGATGATTCGTTCTTTGGTAAGAATCACAAACATTATATGCATCTCCACTCTAAGTTCCAACCATAGACTTTCTACAAATCTCCTCACTCAAGAGTGATCCACATATGTCATCATAGACTAGTTTACCACCAAGTGCACTATTGCTAATAGCTATGCAAGACATATCCCATGATGATGGAAAGGTGCATAACAACAAGACTGTTTTCATTCTATTATCCATCTCCATTTTTTAAGCCTCTAATGGAGATACTATAGCATGAAACTCATGTAAATGAGCAACAATACTATCTATGGTTTGCAAAGCTCATATAATGTTCTCATTAGTTACACTTTATAACAAGTTTCTTTGAGATTCCATTTACTAGTTCCACTATCTCCTTTGAATAAGAACAACTTTACTCTGATTCTTCCATAGAGCAAAGTTTGTGCCATCAAATTTTCAGATCTCAAAATGGTCTTTGCCCTATAAGTTATAGCACCTCCTAGGGACACTAGCCTTAGACCTAGATCCACCATATGTATGTGATTTTTGATGCCATTATAATAGATAACTAACTAGACTCAAAATGGAACTAGAATAGTCCAAAAACTGCTAAGGCTCAAAAAAGGATGACCACGTGTCAGTTTCTAGGAAAAGTTTGACAAAATCTCCCCAGAGAAATCATTTAATGAACAACACTGACCAACAAAAAGGATTATGTGTAAATGTATGTGCTCACCTAGGTTGCATTTATTCAATCAAATAATTAATAAATATAGAATATTTTCATCTTATTCGGGGTTGTCTGAATAAACACCAAAAAAAAATGGCTAGGGATAAACTTTCAATCAAAAAATTTTTCAAACAAAAAAATTTCGATTGAAAAATTTCCGATCAAAAGTGCTTTTGGTTGAAAACTTATGATCGAAAATGTCATTCCACACATGTTTGTTTGAGAGTCTATAGAGCTCTAGTCCTACCATAGAGAATTTTCTTCAGAGGTAGAATTAATGTTTTTGTTTTACAGATTTGAAAGTACGTGTATGCATATGTGTCTATGTATGTGTATGTCATACACACATATGCATACACACACAAACATGCTCACATATACACATATACACACACACAAAAATGTACACATGTACACATGTACACACGAAATCATACACACACATTGACATATACACATAGATATATAGATACTTGCACATATACATACACACACATGCATATGCATACATACATAGATACATGCATACACACACATGCACATACATACACACATATGCATACACACACATACATATACACACACATGCATACACACATATATACATATACACAAATGCACACATATATGATATGCATACACACACATTTACAAATGCACACATATGCATACACACACATACACATATAGATACTTGCACATATACACATATACACATATACATATACATATAGATACTTGCACATATACATACACACATATAGACACACACACACATACACTCACATGCATACATACACACATATGCATACATATGCATATGCTTACATACATAGATACATGTATACACACACATGCACATCCCTACATACATACATACATATGCATATACACACATGCACATACATACATATGCATACACACACATGTGCATACATACTCACATGCATTCATACACACACATGCATATGTATACTTCAAGATTACGACCACCACATGCTAGAGAGATGATTCTCCTCCCAACCTTATGCCTCTATATATAGATCTCTCCAGGGGACTCCCTTCTTGGGCAGGTGGATACTAACCATCCATGTGTCAGCCATGTAACTGCATGTACGCCAAGTGTCCCACTTAACTCAAGTTAACTCAAGTGGAAGCTTTTGGATGGCTCTAGATCTCTTTGGGCAAAATACTCTCACCATGTACCCCATGGGCATTGAACCCAATCTCCTCCTTCACACCCATGAAACTTAACCACTAGGCTAAGTGGATTACTTGGTTAGAAGAGTATAAGTAAATGACCTTCTAGTAAGTCTAGACTCGAGATCTTTGGTCATACACACGGGTGTCCGATTTCAGATCTGTCTGAATGGATCGGACCCTTGGATCATAGACTTACTTTATTACATTCTTCCCCCTTGGAAAATATTTTTGTCCTCGAAAATAGAGCTATATAACTACTGTAGGCAACCCCTGAGCCTCATGTTCTAAAACTGGAAGAACATAGTTATGTTCTAGAACTGGAAGAACATGTCTCATCTCTATGGTGGCATCCCTGCCCAAATGATTCATAACACTGTGTCACTTTGCACTTTGATAAAATGGTCAAAGTACAAAGTAGTGAATGAATGATAAGGGTGGATCTAAAACAATCCCTAGCCAATTCATAGTTTTTCTAGGTGCGATCTGGGCACAAACATATGAATTAGGTGGATTCAAATTACTAGTCCATTTTTGGGCATGTCTGGTGCATAGACTTAGTAACAAAGGTGGGATTTTTATCCCAATCAAACTTTGAGAACTCTTGATTCACTTTAATTTGGTTTGGAGAACTCGAAGTTTGGTTGTCCCAAACATCTAACTTGGATGTTTGTTCAATGGTTAACTCCTATCAAACAGTTACTTAATTTTTTCACTAACTAGAGGACTACTTTGTCCTAACGAGTTTAAAAATTCTATGTAAACTATAGGAGAAAGTTTACCATTTTCTTGGAGTCAGCCATACTATAACTTGACCAATTCAAATTCAATTTGAAAATTGTCCAATGTAGGATAGTTTTCTCAAAGACTTGAGCTAAAAGTTCTTGGGAATTGTCAATCTGGTGAGCAATTCCTAACTTCTCTATTCTAGAGTATACTAGACTCTAGAAAATCATTTATGCTATAACTTGAAGCAAACACAAATAAATAAGTCCACTTAGACTTATTATATTTTGAAGATTTGAAAAGGTTCTTGTACAAAACATCTATCTGGGATGTTTAATTTAGTTTCTTAGTTCTAACCAGCTAACCCTCGGCTTTTATGAAAAGAATCAAATACCATATCTGAGTCAAACCCAAAAAATTTGGAAAGTGGAAAGAAAGAACTAAAACTATATACAACCAATTCAAGCTTCAAAGATTCATAAGCTTTTTATGAGTCAAAGTCTAGGTGACTCAACACTTTAACTTCTCAAAGCTCTATTTTAACAAGTTATTGAAGCAGATTTTCTTTATATGTTAGAACAAAGCTATAGAAGCTTGATCACAAGCAAAAGGAGTGCATTGAGTGGCTATGTACGTGGATCGATGTCGATCTCTACACTTTTGATTGAGAGGAAATTCTTCTAACCAATCGGGCCGAGACCTTCGAGATGGGAAAATATGTTCCCTTGTTTTACTTAAAGCTATTCTAAGCCACAAAAGCTCAGCCCATTTGAGACACGCGAGGACCAAGGTTTGATTCATGGACTTCTGTTTCCTGAGGGAAGATCTATTCACTAAGCCAAAAGCTTGGTTTTTTGCATTTTCTTGAGTTCTTGGCTAAAATCCTCAATCAAATCCGAACTAGAATCGATTCTGCATCGTCTTCTCCATCATACACCCATTGAGGAGTTGGTTGTGTCATACAAGAAACCATGTAGCTGAAGGACATGCATCCATGGTGGATGTTGCATGCACTGATTCTTCAAAGTATGGAGACTGAAGGTTACCAAGATGAAGAATCGATTTTCCCGGGGATCAAGGGAAGAATCACACCCATGAGAGTTAACCACTAGGCTAAGTGGATTACTTGGTTACAAGAGTGAATGACCTTCTAGTAAGTCTAGACTCGAGATCTTTGATTATACACATGGGTGACCAAACGATGTCTGATTTCAAATCTGTCTGAACCAATCGGACCCTTGGATCATAGATTTACTTTATTACATATAGATACATACACACATGCATATGTATATATACATAAATACAAGCACATACACATAAAAAATGGACTTGAGCCTAGAAAAAAAGCGAAGTCAAGAAACCTTATCTACCTTCATAGTCATGTACAAGTAAGTAAAATTAGGTACAAGTAAGTAAATTCATGTACAAATCGAAAATACAACTATATATAAAATTTTGGGCATATGACCGAGCTTCATGTTCTAACTTAAAAGAACATGTTTTCATCTCTATGGTGGGATTCACCTACATTCTATTGAATAAAGGAGAACCTATTGTCTGATACCCATTCAAATGATTCAAGTTAATGATCAATAATAATCCCTTTTTAATGGGAAATTTCTACCTTCATTCTCAGCTCAAAATCAATCAACCTTCAGAATAACCTATAAAAATATAAAAAAGTAAAAATTCATTATTATGTGCTTGAAAAATTATTAAACTATATCATAAAAAGTAAAATCTTTTATTACTTGTTTACATCTCTTTTTGTCGTAAGTATCGAATGTTCGAATGCATAAATCAATTTCTATCAAAACTTGGCCATAACAAGTCCCTCTTGATGCTATTATCTCAATAGGTCGATTTCTTTCCTCCCAACCAGTCCGTCTTGATGCGATTGTCTTGATGCCAATATCTGAGCTAAAAAAAGGTTCGTGTTGTATTAATACAATACACTTCCTAACAAAGATCTATGGATTTGTGAAGCTGTATTGTATTGATACAACATGAACCTTATTTTAGCTAATACACATTGTCCAAGATGCCATTGATCTTGACTTATTAATACCTTCTCAACCCTTGAATTATCAAAAAGAACGTAAAACCTTTTCCAACAATTACAATAGTTTTTAATTCACAATCATACACACACATACACATGCACATACACAATCATATTAGATTTTCACTTGCAATCATATAACATACACACACATACACATATACATACTATTGTGAAGTAAGAATTAATATTGATTCAAACAAACACAATACATTTTTACTCACATGCATACATACACACACATATGCTTACATACTCACATGCATACATACACACATGCATACGTACATACTCACATACATACATACGCACATGCATATGTATATATACATAAACACAAGCACATACACATAGTAAATTGACTTGAGCCTTGAAAAAAAATAAGCATAGTCAAGAAGTCTTATCTGCCTTCACAATCATGTACAAGTAAAGGAAAGAGGGTTCTTGATGCATCAAGAACCAATCCTACACATATGCATGTATGGTATTTTCAACCATACTTTTTTTTAACTTTCATGCCCATATGCATTTGTCGTATGATTGAAGTATATACACATTGCATCTAGCCTCCCACCCCTACTCAACTCGAAATCAATCAACCTTCAAAATAACCTATAAAAATATAAAGAAAAATAAATTCATTATTATGTGCTTGAAAAAATACTAAAGTATTTCATAAAAAGTAAATTTTTAACCTTTTTGAATCTTTTTTGTCATAAGTATCCAAGGATCAAGTGCATAAGTCTATTTCTATCAAAACTTTGCCATCCCTCTCGATGCTATTGTCTCAACAAATCCCTCCTGATGCTATTGTCTTGATGCCAAGGCACAACATCTCAACTAAGGGAAGGTTCTTGTTGTATCAATACAATACAAATTCCTAAAGAAGATCTATGGATATGTGAAGTTATATTGAATTGATACAATAAGAACCTTCTCTTAGCTAATATGCAGCACTGTATGCCTTTGATCTTCACTTATTAATACCTTCTCAATCCTTGAATTATAAAAAGACATAAAATCTTTTCCAAAAATTTCAATAGTTTTTAATGCACAATCATACACACACATATACATGCACATACACAATCATATTAGTTTCTCACTTACAATCATATAACATACATGCACATACATATACACATACACATAGTATTGTGAAGTAAGAATGAATATTGATTCAAACAATCACAACACATTTTTATTCACAATCATACACACACATACATATACTATTGTGAAGTAAAAATCAATGTTGAATCAAACAATCACAATAGATTTCATTCACAATTCTACACTCAAATACACATACATATACTATTGTCAAGTAAGAATCAATATTGTTTCAAACAATCACAATACATGTTTACTCACAATCATACACACACATACATATACTATTGTGAAGTAAGAATCAATATTGAGTCAAACAATCACAATAGTTTTTAATTTGCAAACAAAAATATTTTTCCTTATGATTTTGGTACTAAAGTACTTAATATTTATAGCAAGAGTTTATACCTTGTTCTTTCTACGACACTATAAGGTCATAAAATAAAATTAACTCTTATGAAAAATGAGTCTACTTGTATTCTTTTATAAAAAAATATTCGACAAATTTGTTTTGATCGAAAACATATTCGATCGAAGAAATTTCGACCTATAAAATTTTTGATCGAAATTTTTTTTTGATCAAAACCGCGTTCGATTGAAAATTTTTGAATTACCATGCAAAAAGTATTCACTCATGTCTGAATAAGCTGATGTAGCACCGAACAATTCGGTTGAATAATGGGGGGTTTCCATAAAATTCCATAATTATTCACAAATAAACGAATTGTCGCATAATGAATAATGCAACCTAGGTGCTCACACCAATAAGTGTATCAAGGAGTAAAATAGACCACTCTACAGTTGAAAAAAAAATATGGGAAAGTCTTTCTAGTGTTCCCTCTATAAATGAGCATATGGCCAATGTCAAAAAACTCATTAAATTGCAATTACTAACATGTAACCCTGCATAGTGAATCACTATTCCACTCCATATAACCACTTAACCAAAGGAATCCAACTAGGCTTCTTTAGTACCTATGGGCAACTAAGATACATCTCCTATGATGAGGTTGGCTAAGCCTTCTACCTACATTGCCCAAGACATCTCAACACTTGGGTGTCTCCCAATAAAGAAAACCTCATCAATACCCTCTTTATCAACATCAAAGGACTTATGCAAAAATATAATTGCTATATCAATGACCATATGGATGTACAAAAGTCATATCCATAATGGTATGGGCTCATTATATAAAGTAAAATGGAAATGAAAGGCTGATTTTATAGCCCAAACACTAGCCCAAAACACGTGCAAGTGTCCATCAACTCTATTCTTTAGGCTCAAAACAATGTGCATAAACTTGTAGTGGGTGCTCCCATCACAAATGAAAACCTTTCAAGGGACTTGTAGATTTACTAGTGTGGCAGAAAACACAGTCCAAAAGCCAAATACTCATTGTTGAAGAAGTACAAAGAACACTTTTCTTGATGTTCTTCAACTTGTATAAAGAGATTTATGCATGAATGTACTCCAATATGGCTCCAAGAATCAACCCAAAAATGATCCAAACGAGGTTCCAACCGTTCAATTGGGAGCTCATATCAATAAATAACCAAAGGTTTGATGCATGTTCCAAGGTAATTCAATGGCTAGAACAAGACAAACATACATCATATTTTAACCTTTAGAAGTCCATATATTTAACCTTATGAACCCATAAATTATACAACATTCTTCCCCTCTTTAACATTTTCATCCTCGAAAATGTGTGTAGATATAATATGTGGAGTATTCCCCCATGCGCCATGATCCATACTTTAAGCATGGTCATCTATCTCTTTATATTTGTTTCCTATAATGAGATAAGGGCTACTACTTACCTCAATATGAAAGTAAATGAATCAAATTCGCACCCCAAAACACTTTCCCTTAGTCCAACAAAATGCACATGCATGCCTCATACATGTGGACTAGTGAAATGGCTGGACTTCTTGGGTGGTCATTTTCATTTGGGACTTTTACAAACCTCTCGTTCCATAGAATAATACATTTTAGTGCACTTTTTATTTTTCTGAAAATGTATATTTCTTAGGAGTATGTAATAGAGATCCTAACTCTATCTTGAAAGGGTTGGAAACTAGATTCATCTTCCTCTTTCAATAGAATAGAGAGGAATCTTTAGATGTTATGAACTTAACTTATTCTGTTGTAGCCCTTTTCAAATGCCAATATAATTTATTGGTATTTGGTAGGACTAAGTGAAAAGTATGAATTTAGCAAAGTGGGTCTATTGAGACCCTACCAAAACATGCTTAATAAATGAGGAGAAATACTATCTTCTCATTCTTTGGCAAGTTAGGAGGACTTATATCAATCATCCAACTTTTCCTAAAACATAATGTTCAAGTGTTCCGAATGATAGATAATACACCAAATTTGAATGTTCATTTCTACTAGTTGATCCTTATCTTGACCGTCATTGATTCCCCATGGATGAATCCTTAGAACATATCGTTGTTCCTTTTTGGAAGATCTTTTGTTTTTCAAGACTTTTTTGATCCAAAGATACAATCATGGCCTTTAGGAATCATAATTATTTTGTGGACCATTCTCCTAGGGTCTTTACCAAAATTCTTTGTTCGTCTTAGCTTCTTAGGTTCTTCCAAAGAGAATTATTACTAACTATCTTGAACCGACTTGGGTTTGTACCTCAAATAGTTATGTATACTAACCTCAAAGGTCACCAAAGCTTTGCAAAAAGGAACAAATTATTTCTCTTATCAATTCCTTCAAGTCCTAAAACTAATTCAGGAACAATACTTATCAAGCCATCAAGATACCCTCTTCCTAAATCTTTTATCTATTGAGTGATTCAAGTTCTAACTTCTAAAGTCTTTTCATAAAGATACCGCCCTTTTGGCATCATGTCCTAGACCCCTATAGGAACTTAGTGAATCTTCTTGAATTACTTATTCTCATCACCCACAGATTTAGAAGATGATCTTTTACATATCATTCTATTCTTCAAGGATTTATACTTGAATGTGCTTGACTTTAAGCAAGCTCTTTAATTTTGGAGTTTAAATCTAAAACTCCCTCAATTTTTATCCTCATATTTATCCAAATCTATTGTACCAACTAACATTGGTTATGCATTTTATTGAGAAGAATGCATCTACTTAAGAGGATAGAGGATAGCCTTTTATAGGGTAAATGTTAACCTCATTCCACTTACCCTCTTGTAAATACCACCAAGTGTATTTATATGGTTCAAATAGGTAAATCTCCTTACCTCTTTATGAACCAATGACCTTATTCTTACTGCCCTTATCATTTAGGATTATCCCGATGTGTCCTATCAGATCTTGAGTCTATTTTCTCTCTGGCCATCAGAGAAAATCTTGAATACGAGTCGATTTCCACTATCCCATATCAATGAGTTCTTTCTCCAATTCATAGAATAACATCCTTAATGTTTCCACATTTTTGGTCCTTTTCATGCTCTCTAATTATTTCCTATGAATGTGAATTCAATCTTGGATCTCCTTGTCATCATATTCATGAGAGTAGAGACTAAGGTTTCTAAATCTCATGCCAATTAATTCAAAGATCTCTTTGAACAATGTAGGAAACTTGGCTTATGAAACCATAAAAGGTTTGATATATTTGACGGAGTTAGGTCATTTCACTTTTCCCCTTTAGATCTCTTTTTCAATGATATATACCCATGGGATTTTCTTCACATCTTTAACTTATAGCTTCATGAGTTTATGTCCTTGCTTAAATCTTCAACATTGTGTTGATGTTCTAAGAACCTTTAACTATTCTTCTTTCTAGGAATCAACAATTAGATGTCATGCCTTTGACTTAAGTAAGTTGTCATGCTTACTGATCCAAATTTTGGATCCGTCTTTATCCATTCTCAAGTACTCTACCATGGATATGCTTTAAGTCTTTGGCTAACTTATCTTAGTTTAGTTTCCAAAATGGAATTCTTTAATAAATTCCCTTCTTGCATATTTGGTTCTTACTTTGTTTGAGATTTAACTCAAACACATGTAGGTACCTCATAACAAACGTACTCCTTAACTTTTTTATGAAAGAGTTAAGGAATGCATCTTTTTTCTTAGAAGTATCATATTAATGATACCTTTGTTCCCCTCTTTAAAGAGTTTTTGTCCTCAAAAACTGTACGAAATTGGTGTTCATTTAATTTCCTATCCAAATTGGAGCTGCATTTATGCTCAATCCTTGATTTAACAAGGCATCAAATATCCTTGAGATTAAGCTTCCATTATCCTTAAGTTTAGTGTCCCATACCACTGAACCCACATAAGTGATATTGTAAACCTAGATGTCCCATACCATCTGGTTTACAATCTCACCTTAGTGCATGAAACTTTAGCTCTTACTCAGGGATTACTTACTAAAAAGCTTTGTCCATCTTATCTTATCATGGAAACTGTTTTCCTCAAAGTACCATCAAAATATTTGTAAGTAGTACCTTTTCTAAGTCTTCATTTATTCTTGATTAGACTTTGAAGACTGAGCCTTCATATAACTATTTCTTTAATCCGATGCAACCAAAAGTTTCTTTGTCTATGTCATATGATAATAGAACTAGTATTTACATACTAGATATTATTGTTTTACATAGTTGTGCATCTATCTTATAGGAGATAATAATCGGTCCATTATTGACTTAGTCAATTGGCCATATTCTTAACTATTGGAAATTTGTTGCTTGTTCATATAATATATTTTGGAATAGTGGTTTTTAGGATATCTTACAACCCTTTAGTTTTCCTTTTCTCCAAAAGTACTCCTAAAGCAACTCTTTTAAACTTCCAAGTGGACCATACCTCTTGTCAATGTGAGAATTGTCCTCAATGATCAGATGTTGAAGTTCTTAAGGTCTCCAAATTCTTAATATCTTTCATGATTATGAAAGATTAACAGCATAGGGTTTCATGTAGGCTTCTAATTTCTCTCTTCAATCCAAATTCTTATTATCACTAGATAAGAAGAGAAACATTGATTGGTTTGTAGCCTAATTCCTTGGCCTTGCTGATCAGGCATGCCATGGGTATTTGTGGATTCCATAAGTAAGAATTAAAGCTTAAAGTTTCTCTATCTTTGTTATATTTTGTTGGCTTTTGGATTAAACCAACATATAAAAAGCATAAAAGTTAATGGTTTGCATACCATTAAAATTTTATGAGTTTGACTTCATACGAAGAAGTCATTTTTCCTAATACCATTAAAATTTTATGCTTTTGACTTCATATGAAGAAGTCATTTTTCCTATCTTAAACCTTAAACTTACTAAAGTTACTTTTTTCTCATGTCCCATAAACCATTGAATATGTGCATACATAATGTATGCCAAGAACATATACATGTTTTCTTGAAGATGCTTAGCATGCATAAGGTCCAAGTACTTAAAGCGTCCTTAAAGAATGCATAGAATTCTCACTTAGAACTCCATTTAATGCATGAATACATGCTTGTGCTTTCGAGTCGTGTTTATGGCATGCTATGATGAACCTTTTATACTAAGTTTCTAATCATTTCAATGTGGTGAGTCCATTTTGTGCTAAATGAAAATACATTTTTTCTATTTGATTATGGCTTCAATGCATCATTTAAATGTATCATTATATCAACCAGGACTTCCCATACATCACTTGAAATGCATTGCTCTAGCATGGTAAAACAAAGAAATGTGAAAGGACAATTTGAAAGTAACACTTACCTTCATCATAGCTTGGTCTGTCCATTACATCCTTGAATAGAGAGGCTTATTTGTTGGGATAGTTTGTACTTGAAGCACTCATCTCTTGCATTTTTAAGTTCCGTCTTTGGGTATTAGCATTCTTACTTCTATACCCAAGTAAACATTTATCTTTGCAAAAACTAGATATACATTCACACTCATATATGAAATGCTTTTCCACTTACCATAAGGCAAATGAGATGATCTAAAAGATTACATAATAAATGACACCTTCATGTATACAATGATTTCTACAATACTTCTTATATGCATTTTTTAAAAACAAACATGGAAAGAAGTTATCCTTGTAACTTTTCCTTAGAAAATATCATCAAAGAAGTGCACACCTACCTTTGTCTCACTTGATGTATCACATGCATAATATACTTAATGACATGTGAGTGAAAATAAAGAGTACTTAGCTCTAGAGACTTGTCATTTGTTGAGGTTAAAAAATAGACTCCTTTCTTCATGCTGCATGCTTCCTTTTGCCATCAATTTTTATCCTCCATAATTCCCTTCAATGGGATGCCCATGAGCTTCCATATATTGATAGAAGGGGAACCCAAATACTCCTTGTAATACACATTGGTTGAGCAGAATGTGAGGGTAGTAGGGCTGATTAATCCCACATGCGAGCAATTTCTTTTGAAGATAGAGCTTCATATAGCAAGTTGCAAGTACAATTTTGTGTTGATGGTAGGAGAGAGAACCTTGAGCTCACGGATGAGCACTTAGTCTTTAACACTCGATTGAGGCACCCATCTTAGCTCTATCTACCCATCCCTGGGCTGTGTGGGAGTGCCGCTAGCATGGAGGCCTTGTTGATTCCTTATCATAGTAGGGTCACATGACCATTCTTTTGCAACTTGCCACAAGGGTAGAAGCTCTTGTGGTGTTCTCTTAGTCTTCGAATTCCCATATAAGAGAAGAAGATGAATGGCGCCTGCATGTAAATGAGAATGAATCCTAAATCTAAGAAAAAGCCTAGCTCTTGATACCAATGTTATGAAATCAACATATCCTACGAAATGACTGCCTAAGAATTGAACTAGCAAGACCACCACATGAAGAGAGAGCATGTATCCACCCATCCAACTCCACCCATATATATACCTCTATGCCAAGGGGGTGCATGTCCTTGGGTTTGGTCAAGTGTCCAGCTAAGTGGCCCTTATGTGGACACTTTCCTAGAAGTGATCACACGCCTTCAAATTTCCCAAGGTCTATCACATGCCTTCTAAATCAAATGAGGATTCTTCTCTCATGTACGTAGAAGGTGGATCCTATAGGAGCTTCTCCCAAGATTAAGGTTCCCATATCTTGGGATAAATCAAGCCTATGGTTCCAACAATTCAATTGGGAGCTCATATGAATAAATACCCCAAGGGTTAAAACCAAGGGTTTCACCCAAAGGTTCAAGGCATGTTCCTATGGTAATTCAAGGGCTAGAACAAGGAAAAAATACATCATATTCTAACCTTTAGAACCCATATATTTAACCTTCTAAACCCATGAGTCATACAACATTCCCCTTCCTCAGAAACCACAAGCATGTAGGTTGGTGACAAGAGATTTTCAGTTAAGCACAACTTCGAGGAGAATATAATTGGGATGGGACCTTCTAGGAAGTACCGGGAACCTCCATCTTCCTTAATCCTTGAGGTCCTCCCTTGCACTAAACCAACAATGCCAATGGTAACTTAGCTGAGTGAGATGGCAAGGTATTTCAAGGTCTATTGCTTGGTCACCATATGAGTCATAAGCCTTGGAGAAAGCCTCGGGTGGAAGCTTTGGATTGCCTTTCATCATCAATTAAAGAGTAGAAGAAAAACCCTAATATGAGTTTGGAACTCTGTCAAGAACAGTGTGCACAAGTGAGTTTTTGGCAAGATTTCATCCGTAGAAATCAACTGCTCCTTAAAAACTTTGATCTTTCTCAAAAACCTCTCCATTAAATCTCATCCATTCATATGCTCACAATGGAACTTTTTTCAGAGGAGGTAAATAACAATAGCCTCATTTCTTTCCTAGTAAAATATTGCAAGAGTATCCCAAGCATCTCTTGTTATCTTTTAGGATGAATATGAGGGATAATGGCATGTTTGACAAACAAATTTATCAATGCATGTGCCTCTGCAACTCTACCATCCCAATGAAGTGACTCTACATTAGGTGCGATAGGAACTCCAACAAGACCAAGAAATTGAAGATAGTCATCTTCAACACAATCTACATCACCTTCAATCATATTATTTGTAGGTGTATTAGGGTTTCTTTTCACTACCTTGCAAAATATTCCATAACCCTTTTTCCACTAGTACATGATGCATCATGTATACATCATTTCTTCAAGCCATGGTAGTGAGTAAATACCTTGATGCAAAAGATTGACTATATCTCAAAAAGTTGAATTAAAACACCTTGTCGAGCTCTACTTAAATTGCAGCAAACTTTGAGGTGTATATAAGGGCAAACCAATATGTGTATATATGTTGGCCACAAAAGGACAACATTACCAACATAGTCACTATGATACTGTGTTCAAAGGTCAAAACAAGCTCAAATCAAAATTTTGATGTCAAAGAGCAAAATAGTTTTGAACTCTTGATCGCTCGGAATATGCTTACCAATTTTCATGTGATTTTGAGACTCTATTTGGAGGGGTGTCAAGGGCACCCTAGATGAGGTGGCATTCTTCTTTGATACCAACTTTCAGAGTTTGAGGTCTTTCAAAGCACATGAAATCATAGGGAATAAGAAGAATCTTGGAGCACAACACAACACAAAATGCATTGCCAAGTGAATGTACAAAGATAAGTGACCCATTAGGGTTATAGTTGTATATACAAGCTCATGGACAGAAAAAAATCTTAAAGAGGGAAAAGAGTGCCTAGTATTCCTAAGTGTATTCACACACATTGCTACCAAAATATATCAATAGTTTGAACTTTGGATTTTTCATGTTGAGCTTTGGTTGTTACTCCTTTGGTTGCTCCCTTGGTAGCAATCCATTGCATAATGTCCATGTTCTTCACATGTGTGGCATCCTTCACCATTTCAGCCTCTTGAATATTTATGTCTTCCTCCTCTTCCTCTTGTCTTTCCTCTTCCTCTATGTGAATATTCTTCTTGGTCATGTGCTTGATCGCTTTGTCTTCCTCCAAACCTTCCTCTAGCCCTACTTTGGTTCCCTCTTCATCCTCTTCCCCTAGAGTTGCATGCATAAAACATTGGGGTATCCTTGCCCTCTGATGAGCATCATTGATTTCATATGTTATTCTAAGAGAAACAAACTACTCAAGGTCTATAAGTGTGTCCCTTACATAAACTAAATTGGTGAATGGTTTTCACTTCTCATCATTCCTCAAACCATTGAGGACATAATCCACTAGATCATAATCATATATGTGGTGGCCAATAGATCCCAATGCATCTAAAAGCTCCTTCACTTTGAAAATGAAGCCATTGATGCTGCTCCCTAGGATCTTCTTTAGATTTTTTCACATGTATTTGAATTCAATCTTCCTTTCTTTAGTACTAGTAGAGAAGATCCTCTCCAAGGTTTCCCAAAATTTCATGCCTGAGTTTAGGTCTTGAATGTGTGCTATCATATTATTGCGAATGTATTGTGAAAGAATGAAAATAACTTTTTCTCATGCTCCTTCTATTACCTAAATGACTTGAGTCGACCATTGGTTAGATTATCCCCTGTTATGTGGAGAACTCCTAAGTGAGAGGTGTGAATCACCTCGTATCTTATAATACATGGGCTCACACATGAGTGCCATGTGGCACCCATGTGTGTAGCCATTTGGTGGTACTCTTGATGAGGGAAGAGAGAATTAATTGGAGTTGTACGTGGCTGGGGGGATCATTATCAGTAAGTATTCTTCGTGTACACTCCACAAAAATAGCCGGCGGCATCTTCATCATCGACCTCGTAAACCATGTTAAAGTTCAGACAAAATGAGAGGGTTCATTGGAGAGTTGTGATAGTGGTGTTAGAGCAGTAAGATTCCATGGCCAAGCCCATTAGGCGTAGCATGATGGGAATAGAACCGAGCACAGAACGACCGGACGCAAACAGAGCTGCCCACACTCATGAAGAGAGAGGGGGAGCTTCTCCTC
Organism: Ceratopteris richardii; assembly: GCA_020310875.1. NCBI lineage: Eukaryota > Viridiplantae > Streptophyta > Polypodiopsida > Polypodiales > Pteridaceae > Ceratopteris > Ceratopteris richardii. The sequence continues at coordinate 65,976,062 of CM035442.1, read as the reverse complement.
TCCTCTTCCCATCCTCTTGGGTGAGAGCAAGAAGGATTTAGCCTCCTATTTATACTCGATAAAGGCACCTCTGACCTAATATATGGGATAAGTGTGCTCCATGGCAAGCCCGACTAGGAGAAGGATAAGGTGACAAGGGGAGGAGGTAATTGACTTCAACTTTCGAGTTTTTTTCTGAAGTTTGGGGGGAGTAAAGCAAGCTATGGATCATGGATTTGGGAAAAGCAATGATGCAAACATGTATCATGGGCTGTGGAATTGGGTTATGGGTCATTAGCATAGCTAAAAAAGCTTCAGGTTCTCAACTTGAGCCTTCCAAAGTCACTCCTTTATGAAGAGCCACTTGTTCACTTCCTATCCTTGACATACCTACCTTCTTTAGACCATAACTTGGTGACCCGATATCCGATTGAAGAAATATTTGTCATGTTACGAAGCTACACTTATAGGATTTGAGAAAAAAAGGACATTTGATTTGGAGAAGATTTGGTCAACCAAAATCCCTTTGCAATGGTTCAGCAAAAACTAGGTGGCCACTCCCAGGCCTAGTTTTTCATCGTTTGGCATCCCAATAAACTTTTTTCACTTGGATTAGCTTCATATATTTGAAGTAGAGGTGTTGGACTACCTATTTTGGATTGGTGAGGACTATCAAAATTCAAAAATGCTTTAGTTTGACTCAGTTTGTTCATTTGAGGCTATTGCTATATGTTTTTGGCATCGTTCTTGCTAGTTTTTGGTGACTAGAACCTCCTTGCGCCAAATGGACATTTCAAATTTTCATTTGGGCCTAGTGAGGATTGAAGATCCGTGCTTTCAAACTTCAAAGATCACTTTGATTTTTCTTCTACAACTTCATTTTGTACCAGGGAAGTGCTCTAGTATTATATTTCTCTTCTTCTTGGATATTTAAGTTTACGTCCATTCTTTTCAAATACTCTAGTTAGTAAACAGGGGGAGTGAACATGGACTCCAAGGGGAAACAAATTGTAGAACACACTTCTCCATTTAAAGAATAACTAGGGGACCATGAACGTAGGATGCAAGAAGTAGAGCTTAAGCAAGAAGTTGAGGGGAAGCTAGAGGGAAAATAGCCCCAACAAAAAGATTATACTTATGAGGAACTTCTTGACGAGTTTGTTACTCATGAACAATTTGCAAACTCAAAAGAATAGACCCTTAGGTTAGAGAGAGACATAGGTAGCATGATGTCTCTCATTGAGCAACTTAAGTCTCATATGATCTCACTTGAGACACATGTCACCTCTTTCCTAGTTAGGATGAAAAGAGAAAATCCTACTCTTCCTATAGAGATGACTAGGAAAGATCTTTCTTTTCCTAGTAAACACAAACAAGAGAGCTCTAGGGAAGCTCCCCTCCTAAAAGACTTGAAGCCACCTACCTTTACGGGGGATGACCATGAAAGAAACAAGGATGCTATCTACACTGTTTTTCAAAAGTGGAATGATTTGCATCAACTGAAGGGCACCCCTTCTGAGTATCATGTGCTAGAGGCAAGTCTCTTGCTTGGCCCACATGCTTGTAAATGGTGGATGAGTCTCAAGGAGGCGAACTCTATCCCTACAAACTGGGCTCAGTTTGAAACTCTTTTCCTAAAAGAGTTTCTTCCCGAGAATGAGGAAGAGAGGAACTAAGATGAGTGGGATAGGATCACCCAAAGAGGTAGGCCTTTGACAATCTACATATCCCACTATAGAGAGATCATTTTCAAACTTAAGGGATTGGATGACTTCCAGAAAACAAGAGGGTTTGTTAGAGGCCTAGATAAAGCCATCAAGAGAGAAGTAAGAAGAAATGCACCAAAGACATTTGAGGAGGCAATCAAATATGCCCAGATCTATGAGGACCATAATGGTCCTCAGTATACTCATATGGGGATGGAACAGCCCCTCAAACCTCTTAGTATGACTAAGTTCAAGAAGAAAGTGCCATTAGGGAAAAACAAAATCTTCATTAAGAAACAGAGATCACAAGGGCCTAGATTACCTACCGAGCAATTTGAGATGGAAAAATAGAGAACATGTGCTTTAGATGTTTGTCTCCTAGCCATTCATAGTGGAACTGTACACTCAAGAAGGGGAAAGAAAAGAAGAGAGGACCAGAAAGTAGTACGGCCCCTATAAGGGCAAAAAGGCAGTCCACCTAGTGCATATACTTCCTATTCATGGCAGCTATAGCTGCAAGGGAGTGGAAGTGATGCACGAGGATATAGAGCACACTTGTTGTTTGACTCAATCATTGTGATCCCCCGAGTTTGGACCACATGACTTGATTAAACTTCATGGTAGTGTATATGGGACTAGGGTGCGAGTCATGATAGATGACTCTGCCACTCATAACTTCATAAACTATGCTATGATAAAAAAGCTAAAGATTTTCTAGCAGCCCAATGCACATAAATACATAGTGTCTATGATGCAAGGGAAGATAAGAGGATATGGGATACTATGGTATCCAATTTGCAAGTCAAGATGCAGGATTATACAGATCACATGAACTTCCATATCATGAATATGGAGAGGATAGACCTTCTGTTAGGAAGAGAATGGCTATGAGGGTTGGGAGACACACTTAAATGTACCTATAAAATAACACACTTGAGTTTGAAAGAAATGGAAGTAAATTTTGTGTACAAGGAGAGAGAGATGTACCTAATGCACCTCTCATCTCATCTTTAGAGTTGTATAGTCTTTATCATTTTCAGCATGTATAGGAGATTTTTTTGTTGTATAGTCAAGACTTTGAGCATTGTACAAACATTTCATCTGATGTATCTTTTCATTCTAGAAATGTACATATAGACATGACTTTTTACTATTATTTTTTACAAGAGTGTGTTGTTAAAAGTTTTAAAGATCTTATGTTTGAATTTAGAGATGTTTTTCCCATTGACTTACCTAGAGGGCTACCACCTGAGAGAGGGGACATTGACCATGCTATTGACGTAGTTACTAACACTAACCCTATTTGTAAGCCACCTTATAGGCTTAGTGTTTCTCAGCATGAGGAGGTTGAGAGACAACTTCAAGACTATTTAGATAAAGGTTTCATTAGACCTAGTAACTCACCATAGGCATCGGTAATGCTCCTAGTTAAGAAAAAAGGATGTCTCTATGAGATTATGTATAAATTATAGAACATTAAACAAAGTAACTATCAAAAATACGTTTCCAATGCCTAGGTTGGAAGACCTATTTGATGAGTTACATCAAGCTAGGTATTTTATCAAGTTTGACCTTAGATCAGGGTATCATCAGATTAGGATTAGGGCAAAGGATGTCCCTAAAACTGCATTCAGAACTACATATGGGCACTATGAGTTTTTGGTGATGCCTTTTGGTCTCACCAATGCCCCTCCCACTTTCATGAAGCTCATGAATAGTGTGTTATGGCCTTATCTAGGGCAGTTTGTAGTAGTTTTCCTAGATGATATTCTGATCTATAGTGGATCAGAACAAGAGCACTTGGAACACTTAAGAAAAGTATTCCAAGTGTTAAGGGGAAATTCACTTTTTGCTAAGGAGTCAAAGTGTGAATTATTCAAAATAGAGGTTAGATACCTTGGGCATATAGTCTCTCAAAATGGAATCCACATGCATCTTGAAAAAGTAATGGACATTATGGAATGGCCACATCCTAGGAACCTAGAAGAGCTGCAAATCTTCCTAGGTTTATTAGGTTTCTATCAAAGATTCATTAAGAATTATTCTAGAATTGATGTCCCGATGATGGAGCAACTTAAAGGGAAAGGAAAAGCCTTTCATTGGGGAGATGAAGAGAAGCAAAGTATGGAGAAATCGGAAGTAGCAATTGCTACAACTCCACTTTTACATATAGTAGATCCTAATAAACCCTTTGTGGTTGAGACTGATCCGAGTGAGTTTTCACTTAGCCGCATGCCTATGCTCAATGGATTGAGTTTTACTAAGATAACTAGTGAGCTACCTGAGTCCATTAGAGGGAAATGTAGGCTCGATCCTACATATTTTGAGATTCCGAAAGCCATAGAGAATGGGGATCGTGATGCACAGGTTTCTAGTGAGGATGGAGTATCGGCGGATACTCAAGAAGGATTGAAGTGGAATAATTACAATATCCATGATGGATATCTGTTATACAAAGGTAAGGTGTGTTGTGTCCCTAGAGATCTTGAGATGAGACGACATATTTTATATGAGTGTCATGACACACCTAGTGCAAGACACCCAAGAGTTAACAAGAATTATCATCTTGTTAAGAGGCATTTTTATTGGCCTGGACCTCATAAGGACATCCTAGAGTATGTGCTTAACTGCACTAAATGCCAGGTCAATAAAGCTGAAAGGTTGAGGATTGGAGGACTACTCCACCCCTTGGACATTCCCAATGGGAAGTGGGAGAGTATCTCCATGGATTTTATAGTTCGATTACCTAAGACACAGAGAGGGCACGACTTGATCTGGATAATTGGGGATAGGTTAACCAAAATGGCTAGGTTTATTCCGATACATACTACAGTGAAGACACCTGAGTTGGCTTGACTTTTTCTGGAGAATCTATACTGGTTATATGTTCTTCCTTTAGACATAGTCTCTGATTAGGATAAGAAGTTTACTAGCCACTTTTGGAGAGCAATCTTCAAAAGGTTGGGTATGAAACCTAGCATGAGTACGACCAGGCATCCGTAGTCCGATGGGCAAACAGAGAGGGTTAACCAAATCCTAGAGGATATGCTTCGAGCATATGTGAAGGAAAGGCAAACTAACTAGGAAGAGTAATTACCTATAGTAGAGTTTGCATGTAATAGTGCCAAGCACTCTTCCATTGGGCATAGTCAATTTATGCTTATGTATGGGTTTCAACCAAGAGCTCCTTATGTAGTAGGATTGCAGAATGAGAAAGTTCAAGTTGCAAAGGATTACTTGGAGGAGATGAAGGATATGTTTAGGCTTGCTAGGATAGTATTAGGAGAGCTTAGGATAGAGCTAAAGCCTATGCTGACCCTCAAAGGAGAGACATCAACTTTGAGGTAGGAGAGCAAGTCTATCTTAGAGTTCCCTCTAGATCTAAAACCATGAGGATGGGACCTTGTCCAAAACTATCTCCTAGGTATTGTGGACCTTTCCAAGTACTTACCAGCTCCAACTTCTAGAGAATAGCCAGATGCATCTAGTTTTTCATGTTAGCCGGCTTAAGAAAAGGGTGGGTGAATCTGACAACCTCATTTCGGATAGTGAGGTAGTAGAGCCTATTTTTGTATAATCTATTCCACATGAGCCTGGGAGCATACTATGCACTTGAGAGAAATGGATGAGAATTCACTTATATAAAGAGTGTTCTAGTAAAGTGGAAAGATGGTTTAGAAGATAGTGCCACATGCGAGTAGGTTAGCGCCCTTCAGAGACGGTTTCCCAACTTCATATTACCTTCCCAAGAGCCTTCTTACGGGGAAGAATACAGGGAAACAACAGAGAGATATGATCATGTATTGAAATACATGGGGATATAGTGGGAGTACTCTTCGATTGATTCTCTCTTCTAGTAGGACCTTCCAATACCATTTTTGCGGACAAAAATGGAATTAAGGGGAAGGAAATGTTATGTGGAGAACTCCTAAGTGAGAGGTGTCAATCACCTCTTATCTTATAATAGATGAGCTCACACATGAGTGCCATGTGGCACCCATGTGTGTAGCCATTTGGGGGTACTCTTGATGAGGGAAGAGAGAATTAATTGGAATCATACGTGGATAGGGGGATCATTATCAGTAAGTATTCTCTGTGTACACTCTGTAGAAATAGCCAGTGGCAGCTTCATCATCAACCTCATGAATTGTGTCAAAGTTCATACAAAATGAGAGGGTTCATTAGAGAGTTATGACATGCCCTATCCTAGGTCCTAGCTGAGTCCTAGTGAACAAACCCAAAATACCTTTTCCCATGAAGTCGTTTGACATCCTAAACTTTTAAGGATGATAGTTTCCTTTATCAAGTTTCTTAATTTGAGTGTCGAATTAAGTCCTAGATTGTCTTCCCTAATGTTCCTCACCAAGAGTAAGTATGACACATAGTAAATACGTTCTCACCATGATGGGAGCAACGAGGGAAGAAGTTCCTATTTTTTGGAGTAAAGGCTTCAAAGATGTTGTTCATGAAGATCAAGTGATACAAATCTAAGAAGATGTGAAGGACGAAGATGAGAAGGTTTTAATGAACAACATCAATCAAGGTTGTCAAGATTTCTTGAGAGAGGTATAAATTGAGCCTCAAAAGGTAGATTGGCCAAGTTCCTTTTTGAACTCCATGATAACTTGTCAAGAACCAAGAAATTGATGTTATAACTCACAAAAATAGTGTTTATAGAGGATTGAACACTTGAAGTTGTAGTCATGATGAATAGAGGAGGTGCATGAGCTCCATTGGGTAGTCCTGCATTAGAGAAGGGTGGCTAACTATACAAACTAATTTTGTACCTATGTCTTCCTCTATCACTAGAAATAAATGATCTCTTATTTTTTTCTAAATGGATCCTTACTATTCATCTATGTTTTCGAATGCCAAGCACTTCAACACCACGTTCTCTTGGACGTTTGGAGCACAAATTTGGTTGACTATGGTGCCATTTTGTTCGTTGAAACATTGCTAAATCATGCCATTCCCATGTTGTCTATCTCATGGACTACACGTGTTTCATGCCACGTGAAGGGTGCAAGCCATGAAGGAAGGAGCATATTGACCACTGTAGGTAGATCTAAATCATTTATATAGTAGAAAGAAAGCATAAAGAATGGGCTAAGAAAATGGTAAGGCAAAGAATCAAAAGAATAACAATAAAGATGTAATATGTGGCATACGTGTGATTTGAAATGTACATCTATTTGATTAATAATATATTCGAAACTACAATAGAATAGGGACAAATCAGATGCAACAAGTCCTCCTCATATTAAACTTTCTCAATAGTCGCAAACAAATCAACTACCAGGTATTTCTCATCATCTAGACTACAATACCATCATGTGGCTCTTGTGGACTCACATCATTTCCAAATCATTTAGATCATAGACGAAATATCTTTTGACACCAGATCTGTTAACATAACTTATTAGTATTTAACATGATTCTATAAGGGAAACAATCTTTTTCTCAATGTAAACTCATACTTTATCAAAGAGATCGAAAGAGAAAAAAATGGAACACCAAAGACTTTTGTGCTTTGTAATAACTCCTACATATGTAGGCTTGAGCATGTCATCTGTAAATTTTTTCTTTAGTCTACCTAATAATGGGAATAAGAAGCCCCCTTTATAAAAGGAAGGACCTTTTCCAAAGTGATCTTCCACTTTTTTTTCTACAAGTTTTGCATAAAAAAGTGCCTACAACAAAACCTAGAATGTCAACAACAAAGAACAACGAAAATCAGAGAAAGGAGGGTGTTAGAAGGAAGCAACAACATGTACTACATCATCAATTGCAATAACACAGAAATGTCACAAGCCATCCCTCAATCCTTTGGTACCATCCTCATATTCCTATAGGGAAGGACTTGCACCATGCATGAGTTTGTTGACAGAAGGATATAAAGATTGTACCACCTTCTTTGTACATTGGAAGGAAACATAGATTTGTACCATCCTAGATTAGTTTTGAGAAAAGGACACTCCCTAAAGAACGATGTATAATCAAGCTCAAGGGGGGGATTGGTCCAAGTTTGTATGAAAGAACTGTATGAAAGAACATCTTCGGTATTGAAATGATAAGGCACATTTCAATGAGATAATTGTGCATATACTTGTATTGAGGGAGACTCTTCTCTTTGTGTCTCTCTCTCTCTATACTTTATCACATTCTTTTCCTCTCTCTCATCTCCTCATGTCTAACCATAGATCACTTTGAAGCTATCTCTCTTTCTTCAATCACTACACTGGTGACACCCATGCCTTGACCTCCACCATTGTCTAGTTGTTGTGCCTAATAGGTATCAAGAATGGTTTGGGGTGTGGTTGAATGCTTCCATTTGGTGAAATCTCATGAATTTAGGCATTCAATCATTGGTCCACTTATACAAATTACTTTTCCTATGAATTTCTACATTGAAGCTTGACTTTTGACGTATATATGTATGTATGTTTGTATGTCTATATGTATGTATGTATGTATGTATGTATGTATGTATGTATGTATGTATGTATGTATGTATGTATGTATGTATGTATGTATGTATGTATGCATGTATGTGTGTATGTATGTAAGCAAGTAAGTAAGTATGTACATACTTATGTATGTATGTATGTATGTATGTATGTATGTATGTATGCATGTATGTATGTATGTATGTATGTTTGTACATATGTATGTATGAAAGTAATTAAGTTAGTAATAAAGTATGTTTGTACATATGTATGTATGAAAGTAATTCAGTTAGTAATAAAGTAACTTTGTATGTAATTATATACATGTGTAAGTATATATGTATGTAGTGTGAGTGGATGGTTGGATACACTCCAAAGATGAGGTGGTGTTGCAATAATCATGCTCTACACCTACCAATGTGACTTCACGCACCTTAATAGACATCTTTAGCTTCCCAAATATGCATTTAAACCCACTATGTATCTTGGAGCATCATTGCCAAACAATTATGCCAAAACTAATAACTTGCACATAAAAGAACTCTGAAAAACTTGCTATTTTTGGACTTGAACCTCTCAAAAAAATGTTCAGTTCTCACTCTCTGATAACAATTGACCTTAGAGCTTTTACACAAATCTAATTGAAGATCTTATCTAACTATTCCAAGTTATTTCAGTAATTTAGAGTAAGTATACACTGAGGAATGAGTTTGAGAATGCTATATTTATTTATCTATATTGTACTTATTTATGTCTATTTATGTATCTATATTTATTTATTTTTTCTATATTTATTTATCTATGCTGTAATTTTTTTCTATATTTATTTAATTTAATTAAAAACCTATTTATCTATATTAAACCTATATACTAATATTAAACCTATTTTCTATATATTTAACTATATATATATATAATTGGATTAAAAAATCCTAGCTCTTTACATATTTATTTAATTAAAAAACCCTAGCTCTATTTTTATACATTTAATTATATATATGTATTTTAATTAAAAACCCTAAAATTCCATTTTTATATTTTAAATATATATATTTAATTTGTATATTTAAAACCCTATTTATCTATAATAAAATCCTATTTTATATATATATATTTGCTTATATACTCTAATTTTTTATTTTTTTATATATATTTAATTTAATTAAAAAACTCTTAAACCCTATTCCTAAAGACATAGACCTAAAACATGTATATGTGTGTATGCATCTGTATATACATGTTTATGTGTATATGTATTATGTGTGTATATGTGTGTATGCATGTATAAAAAGCCAAAAACCCTAATCCTAAAAACTTAGACCTAAAACATGTATACATGTGTATGCATGTGTGCATACATGTGTATGTGTATATGTATTATGTGTGTATGCATGTGTAAAAAGCCTAAAACCCTAATCCTAAAGACCTAGACCTAAAACATGTATATGTCTGTATGCATGTGTATATACATGTGTATGTGTATGTGCCATGTGTGTATATGTGTTATGTGTGTATATGTGTATATGTGTGTATGCATGTGTAAAAAGCCTAAAACCCTAATCCTAAAGACCTAGACCTAGAACATGTATATGTGTGTATGCATGTGTATATACATGTGTATGTGTATATGTATTATGTATGTATGTGTGTATATGTGTGTATGCATGTTTAAAAAGCCTAAAACCCTAATCCTAAAGACCTAGACCTAAAACATGTATATGTGTATGCATGTGAGTATGTAATATGCATGTGAGTATATGTGTGTATATGTATGTACGTAATATGTATGTTAGTATGTAATATGCATGTGTGTACGTATGTGTGTGAATGTATGTATGCATATGTATGTGTATGTATGTATGCATATGTATGTGTATGTATATGTATATGTGTGTATGTGTGTACGTATGTGAGTGAATGTATGTAGGCATATGTATGTGTATGCATGTGTATGTGAATGTGTGTATGTATCTATGCATATGCATGTGTGTATATGTGTATATGTATGTATGCATATACATGAGTATGTGTGTGTGTATGTATCTCTCTCTCTCTCTCTTTATCTCTCTGTCTTTCGCACTCTCTTTCATCTCTCTCTCTCTCTCTTTATATCTCTCTCTTTCTCACTCTCTTTCATCTCTCTCTCTCTCTTTATCTCTCTCTTTCTCTCTCTCTCTCTCTCTCTCTCTCTTTATCTCTATTTCTAATATAGAACAAAACAATCATTTACATCTATGTGTGTGTGTATGTATCTCTATCTTTTCTCTTTCTCTCTCATTCTCTCTCTCTCTTTCATCTCTCTTTCTCTCTCTCTCTCTCTTTCTCTCTCTCTCTCTTTCTTTCATCTCTCTCTCTCTCTCTTCATCTCTCTCTCTCTTTATGTCTCTCTTTCATCTCTCTCTCTCTCTCTCTCTTTATGTCTCTCTTTCATCTCTCTCTCGATCTCTCTCTCTCTCACTCTATCAATAGAGAACAAAACAACCACTTACATCGATTTAATCTTTTGAATTGGTGTCATCAAAGCTCAATCAACATCATCTTTGGTCAAATTCTAAAGAATCGATGCCAAAAATCACCTACAAAACTAAAGAGAAGAGAAATTAGAAAACAAAAAACATAGAGAAAGAGAAAGGGTGAAAGAGTACGTGCATCATTGACCAAGATTATTGATCTAGAGAGAGAGTGTGTGTAGAGAGAGATCTATGTGTGTGTGTGCAGAAGACAATGCAAGTCACAATGCAAGTCACAATGCAAGTCACAATGCAAGTCATATGCAAACTTAATAGGAGCACTACTTAGCTCAAAACACACAAAATGTCAAATTTTTGCTCTCCGATCCTCGTTTCATGAAAAATGCCGTTGGTATAGGCATCGGTATAAATGTCCGTAATTTACTAGAAATTATCGATGCTCATACCGATGCCTATACCAATGCCTATACCAATGCATATACCAATGCCTATATGGGCGTGCGTCACATATACCGGCGGTCGATTTTAAAAGGCTACACCGACGGTTGATTTTAAATGGCTATATCAATGGTCAAGTGATGTCGGTATCCCAAATGTGATCTATTCAGGCATTTCCAATGATCATGTTGATGCCAGGGTTGATCGTCAGTATGGATAGCATCGGTATGCCCCTGATATGTTGTAGTGAATCTTCAAGGCTAAAATGGTTGCAATAATGTGTTAATATATTTTGTTTGACACAAAGCTATTCCCCCATCAACTTGCATACATTGAATGCCCAAATAAATATGCGAAATCCCCAAATCTAATATCTCAAAAGAGGCATGAAAATCAGCCTTAAATTTAGCAATATCCTTCTCATTAGGACCAATGAGCATTAACATATACAACAATGATCAGAAGTACATGGTTCACATGCTTAACATATAAGGTGCTCTTAGATGGACCATTCTCAAAAGCATGTGCAAGCAAGTAGGCATGTATCTTTTCATAGCAAGCATGTGCATGTATCTTTTCATACCAAGCATGTGGTGCTTGCTTCAGAAAATATAATGTTTCTTCAACCTGAACATTTTTTTTTCATGCCCTTTTGGCACAAAACCATGGGGCTAAAATACATAAAATTCCTCATGTAAATCACCATTTAGAAATGCCGTTTTAATGTCCAACTGATGTACATTCCAACCTTGATGAGGTACAAGTTCATACATGCTAGAAACACTAGTCATTCTGCATGTGGGAGCAAAGGTCTCATCAAAATCAATGCCCCTCTATTGAGCATAAGCTTTTGCAACAAGCCTCGCGTTAAGCCTATCAATTGTTCCATCATGTTTATGACTCAGTGTGTATACCCATTTATTTTCATTGGCCTTGTTTTACTAGAGGTAGATCACATAAAGAGTAAGTATCATTCTTTATGATAACAACATATTTTGATTGCATAGCAGCCATCCAATTTTCTAAATTTTGTGCTTCATCAAAAGTATCATGCTCATTCTCATTGCAAAGGCTAGAGTCACCCATTGCATAGAAATCTAATGCAAAAGAAGCATCATGAGAGCTTGAATAAGTACGATATGAGAGAGATGTAAGAAAATAATAGCACAACATAATAGACTAGTAGATAGAGTTGAGAGAAAAATGTAGACAAAGATAGATGCAGATAAAGAGATAGAGAAGACAAATATAATATGGTGCTACCCACCCCTGTGCTCCCAATGTGGAGCTTAGATGACGATCTAGACAGACTGTTGATGAAGGGCTTACTAGTGCACAGTGCTCTGTAAAGCTCAATATGGGCCATGCTTATATAGCTTTTACAAGGGGAGTCCGTATAGATAAATGTAGTCAAGAGATACAAACTAGTTGGTATTGAGCTTTTATGGGGAAATTGCAGAGTGCCACAAGGCCTTTAATTTCACCTTGAATGGCAACCTAATGGCGTAGAAGTTTATGTCCTACCTAACCTAATGGCTAGGCTCATAAAGACCATCTATTACCATCAATGGTCACACATAGCCCTCATCTAAGTTAAAAGTTAGGGTTCCACAAATGTTTGGGCTCTCACAATGTCTTCTCCTCATAATGAGGGCCTTACAATTAGAGCATCATGCATCATTTGTGGTCACTTGAGGGTGGAGTATTGAGTATATTTAACACCCCCCCTCAATGTCCACCCTATGATGAACTACCTCCTTGGTCCAATGCCAAGCTTTGAAAAGTGTCGATGAAGTTGCTCTCTCCCAAGAGTCTTCATGAAGAGGGTTGATTCATTTTGTTCAGTTGGAGAATAGCTTATCTCCATGACCCCATTCTCAATCAACTCACACACATAGTGAAATTGAATTTCTATGTGCTTGGTATGTGCATGGAAAACAAGATTCTTGGTGATGGCTATGCAAGTTTGGTTGTCCCACTTCAATTTTGTAGCCTCTTATCCTTGTATTCCTATGTGCCATAGGATCATCCTCAACCATACTTCTTCACATGCTCCAAAACATGCAGCTTTGTACTCACCTTTAGGAGAAGATAATGCTACAGTCTGTTGCTTCTTACTGATTCAAGAGAAAATCCCTGATCCTAAAGAAAAACAATATCCAAAAATTGATTTCCTGGTATCAATATCTCTTGCCAAATTTGAGTCATAGTATCTAATCAGAGATGATACTTCTTCATAAAGAATACCATAATTAGTGCTTCCCTTCACATACCTGAGTATCTACATGCTTGCCTTCCAATGAGTTTCACAAGGCTTATTAGAGAACCTACTTACTACTCAAGTAGCATAAGAGATATCTCGTCTACTATTGCACACGTAGATGAGACTTCCAACTAATTTCTTCTATCTTCCAATATCCATTGGAGGTGAAGTATCTTCAATAGATTATTTTTTGTTGACCTCCATAGGTGTAGAAATCTCCTTAAAATCCTCCATGTCAATTGCCTTCAATATTGTTCTTGCATACTTTTCTTGAGAGAAGAAAATCTTCCTAGGTTCTTGCCAAAATTCAAGGCCTAAGAAATGATGCATTAAGCCCAAGTATGCCATTTCAAATTCTAAACTCAAGGCATCTTTTAATTGTTGAAGAAGAGCATCATCATTTCTTGTTATCACAAGGTCATCTACATAGAGTACAAGCACATAGAAGTTAGCATCAAAAGTAGATCTTTTGAAACCTAGATCTAAGAGATACTTATCTATCCACTCATACCATGCTCTAGGGGCTTGTTTCAGCCCATATAATTCCTTCTTCAACTTACATACCTTGTTCTCTAAATGGGGAGCCTCAAACCATGGTGGCTCAAAAACATATATCTCCTCCTTGAGGTCTCCATTCAGGAATGCTGATTTGACATCCATGGGATAGACTGGCCAATGCTTATGTGCAACCACAACTAGTAATACTAGGATGGTAGTCATCCTTGTAGTCGGGGAAAATGATTCACAAAAGTCAATGCCTTCAACTTGTGAGTAGCCCTGTGCAACAAGTCTTGCTTTGTACTTTTCGAGAGTACCATCAACCTTGTAATTTAGCTCCAGATGCACTTGGTGCCAATGACTTTAGGCTTAGGGAGTTGATCCACTAGCTCCCAAGTTCCATTCTTCATGATATTGTTGTATTTTGTTTGCACAATAGCCCTCCAATTTGGATCCTGGAGCCTCTTCCACATTGGTTGGTTCCTTTTGCTTGTTCTTGAATGAGCTCAACCATCAAGGCTATGTTTACAATATGAGCACTTGCCCGTCTCTTTTCCTCTATTCTTTGTGATTACTTGAGTCCATATGCAACATGTTATAGTGAATGGAATTATATGGTTTGAGGCAAGTACCACATGCTTGGTATGAGAAGATACAAGCCTACTTGCTAGCACATTCTTTTGAGAACGATCCAATTGTTTATTTGGGCAATCAAGTTATGCAAGCTGATGGAGGAATATCTTTGTGTCAATAGAAGTATATCGACACATTATTATAGTGCTTTTGCACTAAAGATTGTAAAGTTGTTGGCCCTCCCATGGAAACACATTAAGGGTTGAGTCTTCATGATGTTGGAGATGCATTTCATGTGGTTTTGCATCAACATGCTATTGAATGCTTGACTTACATATGCATAAGCTAGTTTGATGTTCACTTTCTTGTCTCTTAGATGAACAAGTTTATGAATTTCCCGGGTGTCAAGCATTGGCACGTGATTAAACAAGTCCCTTGCTACGTGAGTTGTACCCAAAACGTTGGATCCTTTTATCCAAGGAAGAAATCATTACTACGAGATTTACATGCTCTTTTTGGACTTGGACGAGGCTCATTGCTATGACACATGTGTCCATCAATGATTTTTTCTTCATCCATGAAAGCTCATGCATGTCTTGGTTGAGTAAGAGTCAACCTATTATGGCCAATTCTAATTGTGAAATTTAGTACTGGGAAGCCTTTACAACAACTCATGAGTGTGCATGGCTCAGACACCTTTGGTCGATTTAGGTGTTGATCAATCTTCCACCACAACCATCTTCAATGAGATTCAGAGCACACTAGCAGTTGCAAGGAACCCAATGTTCCATGCCCTCATAAAGCACATTGATATGCACTATCATTATGTCAAGGAGATAGTTCTATACTAGAGAGATCAATTTGGCTTTTGTGTCGACACGAGATAATTTAGAGACCTTTTCACAAAGGCTATGCTAGGGAGAATTTTATAGCTTTTCGTAAAGGTTTGGGCTTACTTGCTTTTGGAATTGATCTCTTTCCACATAGTTTGGCACTTCCTTATACATGTATAAAAGGTCCTTGTGCACTACCTCATTCACATATGGAATTTGTTGATATAATTCAGTAGTGATGTGTGTTCACACACTTAGGACCATTGGGTCACTTTTTTCTTTCTTTAGGAGTTTACCCCTCCCCCCTTTATAAACACCTAGAACCCTAATGTGTAACTTATCTTTTTACATTCACTTGGTAACACATTCTTTGTTGTGTTGTGCACTGGATTCTTCTTCTTCCTTATGTTCTTCAAGTGCTTCCATAGACCTCACTCCAGAACACAAACAATGTAGTTACTACATGGTATATGGAGAATGGTTGCAAGGACAATTTTAGTTGCAAGCAAACATTTTTCACTAATATACATGCTCCAAGTGGTAAAGCACATGCAAAAATAGGGGATGATATAGCCCATGAAATTACTCAAATATATGATGTGGTTCTAGATGACAAGGAGCAAGGATGCTGTCTAAAAGATGGGCTTCATGTACTTACAATCACCAAGAACTTTTTATCTTTGGGAAACAATGGCTATTAAAGGTTAGAAAGTGAAATTCAACAAAGGAGGATGCTTTCTAGAAAAGCCCAAACAAGGTTACAAGCTCGTTGCAAGATAAAAGAAGTTCAAGGAAGATTGTTTACATTAGAGCTAAAACCAAATCCTTCATGTCATGCATACTTTAATGTTGTCTATAAGAGAATTGGAGAGCTCGACTTGGGACACAAAAGAATTCATCATATTAACATTCAAAAGATGAAGGAGATGTGAAAAAATAAGCTAGAAGAATTTATACCAAGTTTTCAAGGAAAACGAATGAAAAACTTATGTGAAGCTTGTCATATGGGTAAGCATTCAAAACTTCCCTTCAAGAAGAATGGACCAAACATCCACTTGAATAGGACCAACGAGATGTATGGGTCTAACGAAGGATCCATCCCTAGGAGGGAATAGGTATTATTTGACTTTTAAAAATGATTGTACTCGCATTATTTGGATCTATTTCATAAAGAGAAAATTGGAAAATTTTAATGATTTGACATGTTCAAATCTATGATTGAGAAGGAGATGTTTAACTACATAAAGAAGCTAAAGTTAGGTAGAGTGGGAGAGTACTTCCCCAATAAATTTTTAGATTTTCTTTGGGATCAAGGCATCAAATGACAAGTAACATGCATGTATACACCCCCAACAAAAGTGGCATCCTAGAGAGGATGAATAGATAAATTATAGAGATAGTCAGGGCAATGTTGAATGAAATGAATATGCACAACTATTTTTGGAGTTTATGCATCCAATACAACCATATACTTGATGAATATGGCTCAAAATTTAGGATTACACAGTTCAGCACCTTATCAAGCTTAGTATGGTAAGAAGCCAAACCTCCTCCACCTCAAAATATTTGGTTTTACATGCTATGTTCATGTTCTTAGTGAGATAAGATACAAATTGCAAGCTAAGTCAAAAAAGTGTGTCTTCATTGGCTATGCAAATGATAAAAAAGGCTGAAGACTCTTCAATCCTAATACAAAGAAGCTCAAATTTTCAAAATATGTAGCTTTTGATGAGCTACTTCCATGGTATAAGATGGTCACGTATTTGCAAGAACACGAAGATGATGGATCAAGGCATGAAGGAGTTCAAAAATTCAAACAAGTATTCAACTTAGTTGTCATGAGAGCAGAAGTTGAGAGGGAAAGCAAAACTTATGGAGTTGAAGTGGAAGATGAAGACCATGATGAATCTTCAGATATACCAAAGCATAAACCAAGGAATAGAAGATTGATACCTCCAAACATTGAAGAGAGGAAGTCCTTAAGGCCCATGTATACAATAGATTGGTTCACATACAAATCATTTATGATGACCTATTGTGCTTACAAGAATAAAGTTCTAGAGGATCATGAATCTACATGTTTTGAAGAAGCAGAAATGTATACAGAATGGAAGAAAGCTATGAAGGAAGAGATTGAATCTTTTTAAACAGACAAGGCATGGAGTATTGTTTCCAAAGAAAGAAGGCATGAAAGTGATAGGACGCAAGTGGATCTACAAGGTAAAGAGGAAAGACAATGGGACTATCTCTATGTGCAAAGCAAGTCTTGTTCTAAAAGGCTTTGCAAAAACATATGGAGTGGATTTTAAGGAAAATTTTTGCCACGTGGCTAAAATGAGCACCAATACAACCTAAAGAGCAATGGCAGTTAGAAAAGGATGAAAATTATACCAATTGATCATCAAGAATGCATTTCTCAATGGAGAGCTAGAAGAAGACATGTATCTAGAGCGACCAGAAGGCTTTGTAACTAGTAAGTTTCTTACACATGTTTGCAGGTTGAAGAAGGTTTTGCATGGACTAATGCAAGCACCAAGGCCTTTGATGCATAGATTGGTGGGTTATCTCATCAAGTTTGGATATAAATAAAGTGATGGAGACCACTCTCTCTTCACAAAACAAAAAGGTGAAATAGCTACCTACACTTTTTGTTATGTAGATGATCCTAGTATCACACGTAATGGCATAAAGGGAATTCAAGACAAGTAATATAAGAGAGGTAGAGAATTTAAGACCTCACGTCTTTGGGAATTGAGGTACTTTCTTGGAATTAAGGTTGTTTATTGTTGTAGGAGATGGTGGATAATCACAAGAGATGACTTGGTGTAGCTAAAACCTGCTTCACACCTGCTATAAGTAATGGCTGGAGAGTGTTGTGGTTTAGGTAGGCAAATAATCCAATGCACAAAACTTGCTATTTTGGTTGAGACACCTACTCAAAGTTTTGTACAATTCTTTGAGTATAGGAGCAATTATTAAAATTCCTTTGGGGAAATTCAATTAGCTTAACAAGCTACCAATCATGAGTGGAATCATCTAAAATGATAAGCTATATGTAGAGAATTACGTTTAGCAAGTTGAACATATATCCCGACTTTTATGGGCCTTGAGAGTCACTGACCAGTGAGCAATGTTTGATTAATAATTGACGATCGAGTGAACCATTATAGATGAAACTTTGTAGGAGTAAGGTAGATAGTATGCTGAATAAGTAATGCTTTAAATCATGCAAAAGGATGCAGCATACAGTGAGAACCACCTCAGAAAAAATCAATGTTCTGATGAAGTGTGATAGAGATATGAGAGTAGGAAGTAATGGACATGTATTGACTAAATCATGTAAAATTACAAAGTCATTGGCAATAAGGCATTGCACAATGAGTGAGGAATGAGTGAGGTATAGTATGAGCTCCTCTTCTCAATGAAGGTGCATGGAAATGATCTCTCAACCACGAGATGCATGCGGGCTTTTCATCTCAACTTTTATAGCTTTTTGTTGGAGCCAAGGATTTGAATTTGAATTCAAATCTCCACCTAAAAGTAATCCTAAAGTATAGGATTGATTCTCTCTTGAATTCAACTACCAAATGATATGGGATAGATGCTTCCTTACTCCTCATGGTTTTATTGACCTTTTACAATGGGTAATTAAATTCAAAGTTACAAGAGGTTGTACATATGAGGCTTCTCAAGTGATATGCTAATACATCAAGCTTATGTGTATTCATCAAGCCGTAATGCACCAACCACTCCCCCTCAAGCTGAACATGCTTGTTCTTCATTGCTCCTTGATCTCTTGCATTCCAATCATCAATTTGAACCTATTCACCTTTGTTCCATCCAATGCTTTGGTGAGTAAATATGCACACTGCAAATGAGTTGATACATATGCTAACCGAATATCCTTGCTTAGCATTTTCTCCCTAACATAATGATTATGCACTTCAATGTGCTTAGCCCTAGCATTGTACATAGGATTAGTACCCAAATGAAGTGATCTAGTATTATCGCCAAAGATAATTGGAGTGTAGGAATGTATCTCCAAATCTGCATACAATTGCTTAAGCCATAGCTTCCTGAGTTGCATCTGCCAAACCTCTATATTCTGCTTGTGTGGAAGATAAGGCCACAGTTGGTTGCTTCTTGGATGACCATGATATGATTTTTTAACCTGCAAAAGATAGGTACCCTAAACTGCTCCTCCTATCATCGTTGGAGGCAGCCCAATTTACATCCGAATATAACTTTATATCTATGTCAGAAGTGAAGGGATAGAATAATCCCTCATTCACTATACCCTTTAGATACTTAATCACCCTCTTTGTAGATTCCATGTGTGGCTTCCTTGGTACATGCATGAATTGACTTAATCTACTCACAGCATATGCAATATCCACTCAAGACTACCCACAAGTTGTTGATATCCTGTAATATCTTCAAGTAGTTCACCTTCATCTGAACTTAACTTATGATTAATCTCCATAGGAATACCTACAATTTTAGTGTTCTCCAACTTGAACTTTACCAACATATCATGCATGTACTTCCTTTGTGTGATGAATGTACCTGAATCTATATACACAAGTTCTAAGCCAACGAAATAGGTTAAGAACCCTAGATCACTAATTTTGAATTCCTTCATCAGTTGAACCTTGACGTGTTTGATACCATCAGAATCATTACCTCTAATAATGATATCATCTACATAGAAACATAAGTAGATGACCTCTGGTTTATTCTTCTTAATAAACAAAGAAGATTCAACCTTGCTTGCCATAAAGCCTTGATCCTACAAATAGGTAACAAGTCCATGGTTCCAAGCTCTAGGAGCTTGCTTGAGACCAAAGAGTGCTTTTCTAAGCTTGCATACATACCCTGCTTTTTCTTAATTTTCAAAACCTAGTGGTTGTGCCATATATGCTTCTTCTGATATCCAACCATTTAAAAATGCATTCTTGACATCTAACTGATATAAATTCCAATTTTTGGATGCAGCAGGACTTACCAATACCCTGATTGTTGGCATCTTTGCCATAGGTGAAAATGTTTCTTCATAATCTACTCCATGTCTTTGGGCAAATCCCTTTCCCACTAATCTTGCCTTGTACCTATTTATATAACCATCATAGTTCTTTTTAATATTATATATCCACCTTGAACCAATTACCTTCATATCTCATTTCTTGGGAACTAGGCCCCAAGTGTGGTTTTCCTAGAATGCTTCTACTTGTTCTTGCATGGCTTCTATCCACTCTTTCTTCTTCTTAGCCTCTTCAATTGAGGAAGGCTCCTCTGCCATTAAATCTTTAGTGATGTACACAAAGTGCTTTGTGACTAAGGATGTATCATATCCATACCTTATGGGCTTGCTACTTTCTCTTTGTGATCTCCTTAAGGCTTGATTGGAAGACTCCGGTAGATCCTCTAGTTTCTTGTATTTGAACTTGCCTCTTGACTTACAAGCTTTGAAGTCAATATGCTCCTCATCTTCTGAGTTGATGTCCTCTGCTTGATGTTGGTCTTCTTGAGTTAGGGTCTGAAAATCATTTTCCAAATCATATGGTTATTTGACTTTCCTGCAATCATCTTCAAACCAAGAATTATTCTCATCAAAGACTACATCCCTACTAGTTATGAATGCCTTGTTAGTGGGAGTATAGAGTCTATCTCCATTTTGATTCTCATCATACCCAATGAATATGCAGTTCTTAGCCTTAGGGTCAAGTTTCCCTCTGATTTGTGACGGGATGTGTGCATAGGCAATGCACCCAAATATCTTGCAATGATCCAATGAGGGTCTCCTGCCATTCCAAGCTTCATATGGTTTCATACCATCCAATGACTTGGATGGTATGGAAGCTTGTTAAGGTGATTTTTTCTCATTTAACATAGACCTAGCTACCTCAACGATTAACCTATTCCTTCTTTCTGCCACTCCATTCAGTTCAGGAGTATACCTGGTTGTTACTTCTATTTTTATGCCTCTGTCTTGTAGAAATAGATCAAACTCATGTGAAAAGTACTCACCACCTCCATTAGACCTAATTATCTTCAAGCTCCTTCCTATTTGGTTTTCAACTAGTGTCAAATACTTCTTGAAACATGAAAACACATCATCCTTATGCTTCATGAAATAGAGAATTGTCCACCTACTGTAATCATCAATAAAAGGGACATAGTACCTTGAACCTGAGATGGACGGATCTTTGCTATGACCTCACACATCAATGTGCACAAGCTCCAAATAATCTTCATGGTAAGCTATAGGTCTAGTAGAATTCGTATGGGTAGTTCTGTTCAACTTTTGAGATACAGTCAATTTTTTGCATCAAGGTATTTTAGTCAACGGCCATGGCTAAAAGTAGTGATGTATTCCGTATGTTGTCTGTTGAGGATAAGTTGGATGGTACCAACTACCCGTTATGGGCTTATATGATGCGACATGTATTGGTTGCAAAAGGAATGTGGAACATTGTGTAGGGTGTTGAAAAAAGCCCTATCACACCTGCAATTGCTACAACTGCAGGTACTGAAGCTGATGTAGAAGGTGTCGAAGATGATGATATTCTACATATTCCTGTTCATATTGTAGTTTTTGTTGCACCTACTGTAGAGCAGATTCATTGGGATGGCAGAGATGCCCAGGCACATGCATTGATAGCTTTGTCTATCAAATGTGCCATTATTCCTCACATACGCTCTTGCAGAACAGTAAAGGATTCTTGGGATACACTTACCACATTGTACCAAGCTAGGAATGAGGCTCGTGTTGCTTACCTCCAAAAACAGGTGGAGAGTGAGCACATGAATGAAGGTGATTCCCTGGACAGTTTTCTAACAAAGATCAAAGAATTGAAGGAACTGTTGATTTCTACTGAGGAGGTTATACCAGATAGCTCACTTGTGCAGACGGTTCTGAATGGTCTTCCTGATTCATATCAAAGTTTTGCTTCTACTCTTCGATTGATGATGAAAGGCAATCCAAATGCCTTTCCATTTGAGGAGTTAGTCTCTGTTCTATTACAAGAGGATCAATCCAGGTAGAATAGGTCCATTATGCATGTTGCAGATCAAGCTTTCCTGGCTAGTCACAAGGGCAAAGGAAAATGGAGCTCTTCTCCTAGTAAACAAAAATCTACAAATGCTGCACATTCGAGGAACCAAGATAAAGATGAGAAAAAAAATCAGAAAATCAGAAATTGTTTTGTAAGTACTGTAAAGGGAATGATCATATCATAAAGAACTATTCAAAACTGGCTGCTAAAGAGGCAAAGAAGAAAGAGGTTGGAATGGTTGTTGCAGAAGCCTCTGCACCAAAAACGGAGATTGCTAATCTTGTGCAGGAAGAAGAATGGGTGTTTACTATTGTTTGCAGTTTTGACCCATCTTCTCATGAACAATGCATGTCTGCAGTAGACTCAGATGTTTGGTACTTTGATAGTGGGGCGACCAAACATATTACCTCGTAGCGCAGTTTCTTCTCTTCACTCGAGCCTGCCCCTACATGGAATACTATTACATGCGGCAACAACTCCTCTTATCATGTTATGGGAGTTGGTAAGATCATTTTGACTACTGCTGATGGTAGTTCTTTCACTTTCTCAGATGCTTTGTTTGTGCCAAGGATCAAGAAAAATATGTTATCAGTTTCTACATTAGCCAAGATTGGCTTGGTTGTGAAATTTGTTGATGACAATTGTACAGTTCATGATCTGTCAAATGGTGACGTGATTATTGCTTCGGGCATTCTATGTCGTGGGTTGTATAAGCTCATAGACTATGATAGATTTGTAAATGGTTTGGCATGTGCAGTACATGATTCTCAATCTATGTCAGATGCAAAGCTTTGGCATGCACACTTTGGTCCTCTAAATTTCACTAGTTTGCTATGCCTGCAGAAATCTGAAATGGTGTCCTCTTTGCCCAAACTTGAGGCACCGGGAAAACATGTTTGTGAAGGCTGTATTTTGGGCAAAATGTAGCGTTCCTCCTTTCCAAAAGACGGTTCAGTTCGGGCTACTCAGAAATTGCAGCTTGTACATAGTGATGGTTGTGGTCCTATGCAGACACCTTCTTTTGGAAATTATCTTTTCTTCGTGACTTTCATCGATGATTTTTCTAGGCATGCATGGGTATATCCATTGAAGGCAAAGTCGGTAGTGTTCATATGCTTCAAATAGTTTTTGCTTTTGGCTGAAAATCTGTCAACATGTAAAATGGGCACCCTCCGTTCTGATTGACGGGGGGAATATATGTCTTCTGATTTTAATGCATTTTTGGCTGACCATGAGATAAAACACCAGTGTACAGTGTTGTATACACCTCAATACAATGGAGTTGCTAAATGAAAGAACAGGTCACTCATGGAGATGGCGAGGTGTATGGTCAAGAGTCAGGCTTTACCACATAGTTTCTAGCTTGAGGCTGTCATGCGCACAACATATGTACTTAACAGGTGTCCAACTAAAGTGCTGCAATCTATCACTCCATATGAGGCTTGGCATGATCGCAAGCCATCTGTTGCACATCTACGTGTTTTTTGTTGTTTCCATATGCATTAGTGCCTGAACAACATTGCAAAAAGTTGGATGATAGAGTAGTAAACTGTGTTTTTGTTGGGTACAGTTCTGAAAGTAAAGGCCATCATCTGTATCATCCACAAAGTAGATGCATTCAAGTTAGCCGTGATGTCGTTTTTGTGGAAGATGTTATTCATCCATTGCTTTCATGTACTAAGGAGACATCTATTAGCTCCAAAGACATGTATAATACTTTGCTACCTCTTTTTGTAGGTGGACAATCTAGTGCTGGTCCTAATGAGGCAGCTTCTCAGCCTTTTGCAGGTTTCATGTGATGATGCAGATCATTCCATTTCTGATGCAGATTTACATGATGCAGTTATTGATGAGAGATCTAATATTGAGCAGGCCAAAACTATGCCAAAATGGCTGGTGCAGACTTTGCATCATAGCAAATTAGATGCACCGTTGTCATATCATACTCGTTCAGGCTCTCATAGTGCCTCTTTTGCATCAGATTGCTATGCTATGGCTGCATCTAGTCTCTGTGATGAGAATGAGTCTGTTTCATTTGATGAAGCACAAAATTCATAAAATTGGATGGCTGCTATGCAATATGAATATGATGCTATAATGAAGAATGGTACTTGGTCTTTATGTGACTTGCCTCCTAGCAAGAAGGCCATTGGGACTAAGTGGGTATACAAGCTGAAGCACAGGCTTGATGGTACAAAAGGTTATGCACAGGAAAGAGGCATTGATTTTGATGAGACCTTTGCACCTACTTGTCGAATGACTACTGTTCGTAGCATCTGTGCACTTGTAGCCCATCATGGTTGGAATGTACATCAACTAGACATTAAAACAACATTTTTGCATGGTGACTTGCATGAAGAAGTGTATGTTTTTCAGCCCCGTGGCTTTGTGCAAAAAGTGCATGAAAACCAAGTGTGCAGGTTAAAGAAGGCATTATATGGTTTAAAGCAAGAACCAGGTGCTTGGTATGAGAAGATACATGCCTATCTGATTGCACATGGTTTTGAGAACAGTCCAATTGAGAGCACCTAATATGTTAAGCATGCTAATGATGTGCTTCTGATCATTGTTGTCTATGTTGATGACATGCTGCTCACTCGACCTATTGAGAAGCATACTGCTGATTTTAAGGTTGATCTGCATGCCTCATTTGAGATGTCTGATTTGGGGCATTCATCATTATTTTGGCATTCAATTTATGCACGTTGATGGTGGAATGGCTTTGTGTCAAACAAAATATATTGACACATTATTTCATCGTTTTGGCCTTGAAGATTGTAAACCTATTGCCACTCCTATGGAAATAGGTTTACGACTGAGTCTTCATGATGTTGGAGATTGATGCTATTCTCTATCAGTAGGCTGTTGGATGCTTGATTTACTTATGCATTACTCGGCCAGATATTCAGTTTGTTGTCTCACATATGAGCAAGTTTATGCATTGCCCAGGGGTGAAGCATTAGCAAGTGGTTAAGCGCATCTTTCACTACTTGAGTGGTACTCGGCTACTTGGGTTGTTTTATCCCAAGGGAAGATCACTACCGCCAGATTTGCATGCTTTTTCTAACTCTGATTGGGCTACTTGCTATGACACTTGTGTGTTCACTAGTGGCTTTTGCTTCATGCTTGGTAGCTCATGTATATCTTAGTTGAGCAAGAAGCAGCCTACTGTGGCCACTTCTAGTTGTGAGGCGTACAGGGCAGGTTTCACAACGACTGTTGAGTGTGTGTGGCTCAGACGTCGTATGGCTAATTTGGGTGTTGCTCAGTATTTTGCCACCACCATCTTCACTGACAGTCAGAGCGCATTGGCAGTTGCGAGGAACCCTATGTTCCATGCTCGCACTAAGCACATTGAGGTGCATTATCATTATTTCAGGGAGAGGTTCTCTGCTGGGGAGATCAACTTGGCATATGTGCCCATGCAGGAGAACATTGCAGATCTTTTCATGAATGCTCTCCCTAGGGAGAAGTTTGAAGCTTTCTACAAAGCTTTGGGCTTACTTCCTTTTGTGGAGTGATTTCCACATAGCTTGGCACTTCCTTATACATGAGTGCCAGCTACTTCTTCATCGCATCACTCCCAAGGAGGATTTGTTGATATATTTAGGTAGTAATGTGTGTGAACACTTTAGGACCACCGGGGCACTTTTTTCGTCTTTAGGAGGTTTTTTTCCCCTAGCTTGTATATACGCCTATTGCCCTAATGTGCTACTTATCTTTGTACATTCTCTAGTAATATATTCAGTATTGTGTGTTGTGCTCCAAGCTTCTTCTTCTTCCTTGTGTTGTTCACGTGCTTCCGTAGATGTCTAGCTCCAACATTTTTTCTTAATTTTTCCATATTTTTTCTTTATATAAATTTAATTGAATTATATGTATGCATAAACCCTAAAACCCTAATCTTAAAGATTTAGATGTAAAATATATATATTTATGTATGCATGTGTAAATACATGTATATATGTATTATATGTGTATGTGTATGTGTATGTGTGTATATATGTTATGCATGTGTAAAAACCCTAAAACCCTAATCGGAAAGACCTAGACCTAAAAAATGTATAAATGTGTATGCATGTGTATATATATGTGTATGTATGTATGTATGTATGTATGTATGTATGTATGTATATATATATATATATATATATATATATATATATATATATATATATATATATATATATATATATATATATGTGTGTGTGTGTGTGTGTGTGTGTGTATGTATGTGTATATGTGTATATATATATTTATGTATCTGTATGTGTATA